>OX456524.1:27988482-28029493 GCA_949748255.1 Eustalomyia histrio | reverse complement strand
ACTTTTTTTTCGCTGTTGTTGAAGGGATAGTTGACTTAAGACATACGCTTAAGCGTACAAGGTATACTCATTTATTCGTATAAAGTATAAAGCAAATGAGGTAAGAAAATGTTAAGATCATAAATACATATTGTTGAATATAACAAGCTGCTTAGCTATGCTACACAAGAAACATAGAAAAATTTTAAGGTAGAAAAAGAATTTTCAACCATAATAACGGAAATATTTAGCAACAAAACAAAAACAATGACTCTTGCTCAAAATGGCAACAACAACAACAATAAATATAACAAACTTTTTGCTGCATATTGTCCCTGGATATCTACTTAAATACAAATTTACAGACAAAACGCATTATAAAGAAAGGCCAGAAAAGAAAATTCACATTTTTTTTTTGTTTAATTAGTAATAACTCAGAACAATATCAGATAATTATGGAAATTGAAAATCTATTTCTTGTTTATGCAAGGCTTGTGTTAAAGTAATTAAGGTACACAGAAAAAAACTATTGCCAAAAAAATTTCAATTAAATATTTTTTTTTTTTGATTTTTTGTTCATTTTCAATTAAAAATTTAAATTTTTATTTGATAATGTGAGTTTACAATAAGTCATATTATTTTTATTTATTTATATCTTAACTCTTATTACAGTTATTTAAATTGCAAAATTGCGCATCTCAAATCCCTTAACAAAATATATATACATATATATTTTTAAAAATATTTTTGATGTTACGCGTATTAATAAAAGTGTCATAACTAATTTTTTTTTTAATTATTTTTGTTTTAATTAATAAAAACAATATTGTCCATGTAACGCTTGTATGCATCAGTGTTGCCAGATAAAGGGATTTGAAAATTTATTAAAAAAAAAAAATAAAATTTGGATAAATTTTTCAGATTGGTAATCGAAAACATTTTCTGCTAAATTAATGAGGTATTGGTTTTATTGCAGAGCTTGTTAGTTCATTTTATTTCATATTATTAATTTTGTGATTCTATGAATAAGTTATAATCACTTCATATTAATGATTTAATTTTGACTCGATTGCATAATTTGTTTTGTGATTCTGTTAGTGAACGATTTTTGAATTTTTTTGATTTGTTAAAATTTAATCACTTTAAATGATCAACAAAAATCAAATTGATTTTTTTGAATTTGATTTTAATTGAATAAAGTAGAAAATTATTTAGACAATGAACAGAATTTTGCAAATCGATTCCCTGAAAATTGAATCAGATTTAAAAATTAAATCAAGGAATCATGTTTTTAAAAAATTGTTAAAATTTGAAATATTTTATGAGGCCACCCTTTTTTTCTAGAAATTTTCTCAAATTTTGCATAGATGATAGTAGATATTTTCAATATAATGCCTATGGGTTCTCCAGCTTCTCCAGTTGTAGTTATGGAGGAACTACTTGATACATGTATTAGAAGATTATCAATTAAACCAAAGATTATAACGAAATATGTAGATCATTTATTTTGTATTATTTCAGAATGTGAAATAGAAAATATCTTAAATATATTTAGTTCATTTCACCAGGATATTAAATTTACAATTGAAAGGGAATGTGATCGTAAACTTCAATATTTAGACACATTAGTAATAAGAAAGGAGAATATCTTGTTAGTAGATTGGTACCAAACCCCAATTTCTTCGGGTAGAATTATTAATTATTATTCAAAACATCCGAGAAGATTTATTATAAATACTGCCAAAAATCTTATAGATAAAGTTTTAAATATTAGTGATATAGTTTTTCATAGAAATAATAAAATAAGAATTTGAAATATTTTAGAGGATGATAATTTCCCAAGAGAATTGCTTTATAAATTGATTGGACAGTACAATAGACATAGGGAAGGTAGTGTGAATATAGTTACTGAACCTAAGATTTACAAGTCTTTAACTTATGTACCAATGATTTCTGAACGATAAGAAAATTCTGATATTTATGATATCAATAATTATAGGATGGCTCATAGAACATATAATACATTAGATAGATTATTTAGTAAAATGAAAGATAGAACAGAGAAATTAGATAAATCTAATATTATTTACAAGATACCTTGCAAGGGTAAAGATAATGAAATATGTAGTAAAGTATATAAAGTGTGTCCCAAGAAGAACGCAATTTTTAAATTGTAAATAAAACACAGATATTTAAAAAAAAATCGTGAAACTTTATTATATCGTAAAGTAGACAGAATGAGGTTATGTATGGAACAATATATCGTGCAGATGGCCGCCGCGGCTTTGCTGGCATGCACGCGATCTTTTAATGAAATTTTCAATGACCATTTTGCATGAATGCTGCGGTATTTCATTAATGCAGCGTCCAATTTCCTCTTTTAAGGCTTGAGTAGTCGTCGGCTTATTCGCGTAAACCATCGACTTCAAAAAACCCCAAAGAAAAAAATCTAATGGTGTTAAATCGCACGATCCAGGCGGCCAATTCTGATCTCCAAAACGCGAAATAACACGACCGGGAAATGACTGATGCAGCAATTGAATTGTTTCTCTGGCTGTATGACATGTGGCGCCGTCTTGTTGGAACCACATGCCCTCCACATTCATTTCTTCAATTCTAGGCAAGAAAAAACTGGTTATCATTTCACGATACCGAACACCATTGACTGTTTGCGCTTGACCTGCCTCATTTTCATAAAAAAAGGTCCAATGATTCCTCCAGCCCAAAAACCACACCACACAGTGACACGTTGAGGATGCATTTGCTTCTCGTGAATCACTCGAGGATTTTCCTCACCCCAAATGCGACAATTCTGCCTATTGACGAAGTCATCAAGATGAAAATGGGCCTCGTCACTGAAGATGATTTTATCGGCAAAATCAGCATTTTCATGTTGTCTCTCCAATACCCAATTAACGAACTCCCTTCGCTGTCCATGGTCAGCTGGCTTCAGTTCCTGAGTCAATTGAACTTTGTATGCATGAAGATGCAAATCTTTCGTCAAAATTCGCTGCAAAGTGGATTTGGAGACACCAATTTGCTGAGCTCGGTGTCGAATTGAGGTGGATGGAGTTTGAGCGACATCATCACGTACAGCTGCGACATTTTCGGTCGATCGACCTGGTCGATGGCGCGTTGTTGTCTTTACATCACTAACAGACCCAGTTTCGGCAAATTTATCCATTAATCTCTTTACAGTTGACTCTTTTGGAGCATTATTGTGACCCCAAATTGATCGCAATTTGCGAACTGTAGCCGCAAAACTTTCACCATTTTGGTAAAACAATTTCACAATGAGAATGCGTTGTTCATTCGTGTAGCGCTCCATTTTTACTAACCTCGTACCTTCTACTAGCAAACAATAACAATTGTTCAAATGTCAAACAATGACACTTCGAATGTTGCCAGATTTAAACATTGCGTTCTTCTTGGGACACCCTTTATAGGTACCACAAAGAACAAATTAAAAACTAGATTAGCACGACATAGATCTGATCAGAAATACATGAATACAGCTTCTCAGAAAACTGCATTATTATCACATTTTGCCACTCTTAATCATGCACCAGATTTTGAAAATACAACAGTTTTAAATACAGAAACAAACTACAAAAGACGCTTCATGTTGGAAATGTTACAAATTATCAACACACCAATAGAACAAATAATTAATTTTAAAACAGATACAGATAATGTAGCTCAGAATTACAGACATTTAATTTATAAGAATAAGATAGGAAATTAAATAAGTTCATAAAAATGTAATAGAATAATTTTTGTTTCCTGTGTATAATTTTTAGTATTTTTTTAAAATTGACAATTTTGTTGTTCCATGAATTTTGATTTTTTAAAAAATTTGTTTAAAATTAAAAAACAAAAAATCCCTGAAGAAGCTATCCACTGAGATAGCGAAATATTGGATGAAAAATAAATAATTTTGTATAAAATAGACCTTGAGCTTGAATACTTATTACCTGGAGTTTGTATTAAAAAGATCAAAGAAATTGAACTGAATAATTTATTTATAGGTACTCTTATGAACTATTTGGTAGTACATATTTAGAAATTTTTATGTATTGATGAATTGCACACAATCATATGAACATTTGATAAAAAAAATATTGAAAATTTGATTATAATTTAAATTGATTTGAATTTGGAATTTCAATCAAAAATTTGATTAAAAATTTTATTAATTTAATGATGGAATTTCAATTAAAAATTTAATTTAAATGTTAGTGATTTTAAGTAAGAACTTTAATTAAAGTTTTATTTGATAGAATTACAACTTTTTTTCAAAATGTTGAAGGTTTTTGATTAAAAATTTAATTGATATGATTAAAAAAAAAAATTACAAAAATTCTATTAATTTTAGCAAAAAAACAAGTAAAAAAGGGCTAAATTCGTCTGTGCCGAATCTTTGAATACCCTCCACCATAGGGGCTGAAGATGATATACGTATATAGTAAATTTTGCATGAACTGTAATATGAATATGTTTTGTCAATTTATGTAACGAACTTTTGTTATTTAGTTTTAGTAATGTTATTTACAGAGGTCTGCTCTGTTAGCGACTTTAACATTGTTGCTTTTAACGTTAACTTAGTTATTAAGAGTAACACACATATAGCTCTAAAATGATATTATTCTCATAGTATGTAAGACAATAAATGTAATCGAACAATAAGAAGACTTTATAACATTTTTACTTAGTTAACAGAAAGAAAAAAATAGATACAGAAAAATTGTACAAATTTGTATGGAAAATTTAGAGGTACCTTCACATTTTCACTCATAACTTTTGAACCGCTTAACCGATTTTGCTCATTTTAAATACCAAACTGCTCGGGAGGATGTTCAATAATCTAGGTAAAAATAGGCACCCCCGCTTGCGTCTTCGCGTCGTGATCGCCATTTCAACAGACAGACAGACAGACAGACAGACGGACATCGCTAAATCGACTTAAAATTGCATAAGGATCACGAATATATATACTTTATGGGGTCTTAAACCTATATTTCGACATATTACAAACGGAATGACAAACTGATATATACCCTCACCATATATGGTGGAGGGTATAAAAATAAAATATTGATATAACAAATTTTTTGCTGGTCCAAACTCAATTAAATTTTTAATTGTATTTACAAATATTTTAATAGAAACTCAATTTTAGGTTTTTTCTGTGTACAAGAAATTTTTATAAGTTGTAAATATTTTCTTAAAGTTTTTCACAATAAATTTTCCTCAAAAATATTTGTATACTTAAGCAAATAATAAATTAGTTATATTTTTTCGACATTTCCTAGATAATATCCAAAAATTCTATGAATCAAGAATTTACTCAAACATTCATCATTTCATTCGTGAACATTCTTTATTTTCTTTCCTCATGCTCTAGTTGCTTTTCCTGAATAATCTTATACTTGAGGTTGGCTTATAAAAATATAAAAGTAAGATTTTTTTTTTTCTAAATACTTTGTATTACCATAAATACCTCTCAAACTATGGATAAAGTGTATGGTTATTATGATAACATTCACTCTTTTCTGTTTGTTTGTTTCTTTCTTTTATCGTTTTTATCATCCCTTGTAGTTTGTTGTGTAGAGTTACTAAAATGAAACTAGTGTCATAAAGTACAATTTTTATGTCATTCATATTCTACAACTACAACAACAACAACAACAACAAATAAAGTCATTCTAACTTTAGCTTATACATAAATTGTTCCCTGAGAGTTGTTGTTGTTATATGTATGTCCGTTTCCTTATTTAACAACAAAATGATGAGAGTAAGAAAGGACACAGAAGAGTCTAGAAAATAAATACATACAACTTAGAAGCAACAACTAAATTTTAATGATTTTTTATGATTATGGTTGTTTGTAAAATTTTTGTTAAAGTGAAGTATTTAATGGGGAAGGTAAACTATAGATACTAAATCTACTTTTTTTTTGATGTTCTTTGACATGGATATACTGAAAATAGTTTGTAGTTTAAATTTAAAATAAATGAAACTTCACTTATTAACTAGTTTACTAACTTTTGATTTAAATCACAAAAGGTCTTTATTTATTTTTAAATGTTAATAAATTAACTTACAATATCAATAAATAATAAATGAGTTTTCATTTATTTTAACTGTCAAAAAACTAACCAAATATGCATAAAAACAAATAATATTTTCTTTATTTGTTTCTTGTTAACAAATTAACAACAAAGTCTGTAAAAACAAATGACTTTTCATGTATTTTATATACTTTAACTATCGGACAATTAACTATAAAAAATAAAAACCTTTTTTTAACAAAATATTTTAAATTAAAATATTAACTGTAACAGCAAATCTGAATTTATATGTAAATTATTTCTAAAACAAATCCCAAAAAAAAAAGTTGATAAATATACATACTTCTTTTTATTTTAATTTTTAAACTTTTAAAAACAAATGTAGGGGAAATATGTAGTTATAATTTTTAAATAAACTACAGTCAGTTACTGTAAAAATACTCTAAGTGTAGAAACACATTTAAGTGAAATTGAAAGAAATTTTGGAAGAAAACAAGTAAATACATTAAATTTGGGTTTTTATACCCTCATCCAGGAGTGAGAAATCGCAAATTCAATGGGGCACCAAACATCAGTAAAACAATAGTACCCTTTCTACTTCAAAAATACACAAAATAGAGTTTTTATATATTTTCTACATTTTTCCATCTAAAAATTATGAAATCTTAAAACAAAACATTAAACCCATTAGGTACTGATAATAACAAATTGCTGATATCGATAAATGGGGATTTTTATATGTAGCAGTAAAGGATCTATCCCAGCACACGTCACGTCACTGGTTGATTGTGATAGGGACCGGTTTTTTTATATGAAAAGTACCCGTCACATTAACATGGGCTTGCCCTAGGAGGGAGTAAATCGCCCTCTGTGACATGTCACAGGACTGGTCTTAAAGAACATGTCACTCAACGAACCCCAAAGAACATATCACAGAACCAACACAAAAGCATATGTCATGACTTTTAAACTGGTCACGTGTTAGGTACTTTAGGAACCGGTCCTCTTTTCACCTATCTCGTGATATGAATTTTCGAAACCAGTCCAGTTTTCACCTAACACGGGACAGATCGCAATTTCCAACTGACCCCTTTTTTCCCGCAGGGAGGGTTGTGCAAATAAATCATATGTTAGTTTGACACCGATATATTAACTTTCAGTCGGTATCATACCTTCGCGGACCAAAATGAGTCACTTTACGCTTCAAAAACATTGGGGAAAATTGCAAATTTAACATATTTCCAAAGTGAGCGCATTGTGCATTTGTTGAAAAAAAGTTTTGGCCGACATGAAGTACCCACCATGCGTGCTGGACACAAGTTTGTGGAAAAAGTTCTTGTTCTTGTACAGCACTCATGGTCCCTAAGAATGTGGCTGCTGTGGCCGAAAGTGTGCAACTCTATCTAAGAGCATCGGGGAGTGGGGAGCTCAACAACTCGGTATTTAACGCTTCTGAAAGATGAGAATTTTGCACAAAGATCTCGAATTATATGCTTAAATGGTTTAATTTATTGAGGAATCGAAGGCAAACGACCATAGACCTCGCAACGGCTACTCAGTTTGGGCCTCACAGAAGCTCCAATCGGGCATCGAATTTGGCTGAAAAATCGTGATTTCTGACAGGACGCATTTTCATCTCGGCCGCATCTGGAAATTAGAAGCCAATGCACAAGTTCGGTAATAGTGTTATCAGCCGACTTGGTGATGTCTATTAGCTACCTCGGAGCTATTTGATCCCTTCATACTTTTTCTTGTGGGATGTTGTTAAAGACTGATACTATGCGAATAATCCAGAGCCGATTCACACCCTTAAAGCTAATATCGTCCGAGCCATTCGTGAGATAGAACCAGAAACCTTCAACCAAATCTTGGAAAATTAAACTGACAGCATGAGCTACTGCGAAGCCAGCCGCAGCAGCCACATTCATGAAATCGTGTTCCATAAATAATGGGAATATTTTTTATTTATATTAAAGCCATAATATACCGAAATAAATTAGGTTTAGTGCATTTTATTTAATTTCTAAAAAGATACTTTGATTTACACCACCCTTCTGATATCTTGCCATCTAGTGCCAAAGTTACTTTTAAGCCCACATAATTATCTCTAAATATCTCAGATATTTACAATGTTTTAGAAATGTTAAGCTTTAATATGGTATTAGAAACGGTATACCTTTTTATCTATAATTTTTAGGTCCCAAAGTGCTTTCGAGATTCTAATTGTAGCACAATAAATACAAAAGTACCAACCTTATCATCCCCGCTAGAAATTATATCACAAAAAAGTCTTCATAAATAAAAAGTAAAATATTTGCCAAAATTAGCAACTGAGTCAAATGAGTACCATAGTTCTTTTTAGGCCCTAATAGTACCACAAATTTAACTATAGGACCATGCCTGTCCTCCACAGTGAGTCCTTAAAAAATATAAATAATTCCTTTTGTAAATCAGCGAGTTGACTCAATATTTTATAAATAAATTTATTAAATCGGATTTAAATCATAGTTGATAAATCAATTTCATTTGAATCTTTTTTGATTCAATTGAATCAAATCATTTCAAACATAATTCTTTTTTAAATTTGCAAATTAAAAAAAAAAATATTGATTTGATTTGCGAAATAAAACAAAATAAAAAAAAACTTTAAAATTGACTTGCAAATCTCGCTTAGTTTTCTAGATATTCGCTATTTTGTAAAATAGTTATTTTTTAAATTGACCGGCATCTCGAAGACTAACAGGATAGGGCAAAACGGATAGGGCAAATGGTTTAATATACTGCGCTAATTAAAATAGGCCAGGTCCGGAATGCATCACGAGGTATCTATTTTTATAAAACAACCACAAAGTGACCCATTTTTATACGAACGAAATGGAACGGAAAACAAAATTTGTTTTATCGGAGTTTGTTAATTTATATTATCATAAAAATTGATAAAAAAAATAGTCACTGCGATATTCGCAGTGACTGCGATAGTAAAAATGGGCAAGCTCGGAAGACAATCCGAGGAGGCTATTTCATAAAACTTCCATGAAACCCTTCGGGTTTAAAGTTAAATTAATCGTGATTAAAAAAAAAATATTTTAATTCGCGTATCAAATCATATTCAAAAATCAAAATAATTTATTTTTTGATTCCTTGATTTAAAATTTAATTATTCAAATTTAATTATTTCGTTTGACTTATAAAAACAATTATTTAAATCAACTTGATTCTTCTAATATGATAAAGATTGAAATGTGGTAGTAAATAATTCAATCTGAATAATTGATTCGCGAATCAATTCGTCTAAATTTAAATCAGATTTGAAAATTGATTTAAATTTATGTTTCGAGATGAAAAAAAAGTTTAGTGGTAATTCAACACTAAGCGTCAGGTGAATAATTATGAAAAAATAATTGTATGCACCAGACGCTACTAAGAAATTGTACTGATATACATCAATTTGCATGGAAAAATAATGGGTGATTTTTTAAGAGTTTTTAGAGAAATGTATGAAATTTTAAGTTGAGTCAATAGAACGGTCTATATAATTCAATGTTTAAAAATGAATTAATGTAAATATTTACCGCGGCTGCAACTTAAATGGTTCATATGCTGGGTCTCCAACATATCTGCCTGTATCTCACGAATAAATTCTTCAATATTGGATTCCAGTGCGTCATCCGTTGCGGGCTTGTCCCAATAGATATGAGCCTTAACATTGCCCCATAACAAATAATCTAAAGGCGTTAAATCGCACGATCTAGGCGGACAATTGACCAGCCGCAAACGTTAAATAAACTGTTCACCGAACAGCTTGGGCCATTGTTTCGCGTGCTGTGTGACATGGCAAGTCCTGCTATACCATTTTGGGCAAAAAACAGTTTGTAATCATCTCACGATAGCGCTCGCCATTCACAGTAACGGTGCCGAATCGATAGCTCACGATCATCAACAACACTGGCGGATACAGCTGCGATATTTTCCTCTGTCCATATTCTACGTATGTGTGTTGATGGTTTAATGTCCAATAATGTAAATTTGTTACGAAATTTAGTCACAAGATTCCAAATAGCCGCCTCAGGAGGTCGTCTAAACTGACCATAAAATAGGAAGTTCACGATGCCCTTTATTCTTCTTATTATTATTATTATTATTATTATTATTATTATTATTATTATTATTATTATTATTATTATTATTATTATTATTATTATTAAGTAAATATCTGGCCCCACGGCTGGCACTGCGACCCATATGGATCTTTTGTACCAAGGATCATAAAAATAAACTAAATTCTGTGTTATATTCTTAATGAACTTTAAAGAATATGGAGAAGATTTCCTAATACACTGTGGACCTAAAAATTCCATATTGAAAACGTTCATCCTGTTCCTATGCAATACAATATACTCACACAAAATCTGGATGGTTGTTTCGTCTCCCTCAAGACATAGCCGACACAGAGGCGATTCCAAAAAATTCATCTTCCACAAATGGTAATTTAATCCGAGCATAAGTTTTTTGTTAATAAAATTCAATAATCTGCAAGCGTTGTTAGTTTTTGAGTCGATTCATGGTTAAATTATAGACCAAACTGAACATGTTTGGCAGTAACATGTTACACGAAAACAGCTGAGCTGCCAAAACTAGTGTTGCCAAAAAGAAAGTTGCTTAAAATCACCCTTTAAAGAGGTATGGTAAAGGAAGAGCATTCAACACTTCTTTAATTTAACAAATAAATTATTGTATATTGGTTATCCTTCCCATCCGTCATCGACTGATTATGAGTGGAGGAATGACTGTATGAGTATTTTCCGCATCTAACTGTGTTTTGGCTACGTTTCGTTTAACATTGTTTGTTATTATTACTGACTGTTTGACTTAGAAATTGTATAGTGTCTCCGGTGTTTTGTTGCCAAACCCCCATCCTAATATGTCTATTCAGTCTTCCCGGTATTTGTTTATATTTCTGCCATTCATTCATTCGTTCATTTGTGTTTTTATTTGTTTGTTGGCAGTATCTGCTGTTTGTTATTTAACAATCATACATATTTATTATGTGACATACACTCATTTACGAGAAACAACAGTTACAAATTGTAACAGAAATTTGTGTGCACAATTTAGAAATAAAAGTGTTTAACTTTATTTTTTTCTTTAACTTTTACCAGTTACAACATTAATATCAGTACTGTAAAGAAATAATTCTTTAAAATTTTATAAGTTTTTTTTTTAAATAAAATTTCGGTGGCCTTACAAATAAATAAATACAACTAATTTTATAAAACACAGTGTGGGTCATAAGTATTATAAGAATTAACTGCCATATTGTGGGATATAAATTGAGCGTTGTTTTGAGAAATATTTTTTTTTAAATGCTCTTCTTCTGACATGATGCAAAATATCGGCCTCCCAATTGATAATATTTACATTCGTGTTAGATTTGAAGTCTCGCAAGTTCTGTGGTAAGCGCTGGGTTTTAAAAAGTCCAAAAAAAAGATTTTGGACGCCATCAGCTTTGGCCCAAATAGACCAGAAATTTACCAATAGATCAGAAATTTATCAATAAACAACAATAATTTCGCATTCTTAAAGTGCGTATCAATTCATTCTCTATCTGTCTACAACTTAAGTGTCAAATCACAATGATGGTATTTGCAAGAATTATGTGACACATTCAAATTATAATAATTTCCTATGCCCTATCTTGTGCTTGATTGATGTAATAAATACAATCAATATATTTTTGGCTTTGAAGGAATGCAGCCTTTTAAATATCTTTCTAGTATCATTGCAGGCATAATGTTGATTATCGTTATTGTCAACTTAAAACTGTGCCGTTATGGTTTGGTTGTTTTCAACTAATTGACAATAATATGTAATTGTAGAACTTTGGTTGAGACTATTGTCGTTTGGGGGATTAACCAAGCAATTATTTAATAATTTCAAGGAACATTGTAAACAGAAAATAAGATATAAGTTAAACAATTCTAGGGAAAAAAAATCTTTTATAACAAACTCCCTTATCATAAAATACTAATTTAAATATTTAAGTACAAATCAACCCCTTAAGAGATTTAAAGATTTCTAAAATATATACTTGTTTTCTAAACAACTATTTTTATTTATCTTTTCAACAAATAGCCCAAAGGAGATAAAGGTGATAGAGGCCAGGATGGTCGTGATGGTATGCCGGGGCCACCCGGCTTACCAGCCGCCGCTGGTGAAGGTGTCCAATATGTTCCTATGCCCGGACCACCAGGACCTCCTGGTCCCCCTGGATCACCAGGTATGCCAGGCCTTACAATTTCAGGACCAAAAGGAGAACCTGGTATGGAAAATCGTAATGGTTATTATGGTGATGCTCAATATTATGGCAGACCGGGTAAGTAGGGAATTTTAAATTTTTATTCATTTTATTGTCATATTGTTGTAGGAAATTTTATTTACATTTTGGATATCATCGTTTAAGATTGTTAAAATTTGGTTAAAAATTGTCAAGTTAATATTTAAAACTTCAATTTGACTTTGAAATTGTTTAACTGCATTTCGATAATGTAACTTTTTAAAATTATCAAATTATAATTTTTCTTAATAAAATTTTTAATTTAAGTCAATGTATCTCAAAAAATATTCCTAATTGTTTTGCAATATTTTTACTAATTTCTCTCTCTTAAATTTGTTTTTGTCCTGAAATTTCAGTTGTTTCCATTTGTACCTTTTGAAATCATTATCTAGCATTCCACTTGAAACGAAATAAATTTTTGTCATTTCTTGTGTACTAAGTTTTCTATTTTTTTTTTCTGAAATGTAAATAAACCCAAACAATATTTATATTTAGATTTTTGATACCTTCCATACACTCAAAATAATTAGTGAATAAAAATAATCTGTAAAACTGCCTTTAACTCAAATATTAGTTAGTGCAAAAGTAAAGAATAAATTAATTTTTTAATTAAATTTTAAATTTAGAATTATCGGGTAGTGGCCCATTACCTAGTCAAAGTTGACGTTTTACACGATCCGTCACTCACTTTTGGCTTAATACGAGCACACAATCTTCAAAACCTAACGAGAATTATATTCTGCAAAATTAAAGCATGCTAAAGACATTTTAATGACATATATCGAGCACTTTATCAATATCTTGGACGAATTTTTTATATCCTTGATATATACTACATGGATTGAAAAGTACGTGGCTTCGCATAGAGATGACGTGCCAATATTTTTTGTGTATTTTATTTATTCAGTAGGGCCAACTGTTAAAAAAATTCTGTAAAAATATCGCGATATTTTATTAATTAGAAAAAAAGATACCCTTATAAAAATTAAGATGTTTTTAAAGTTTGAGAAAAAATGGTTTGCAAAGAGTTTCGTGTTTCGATTAAACATTGTTTTTTGGTGGGAAAAAATACTGTCCAAGCCAAAGAATAGATTGGTAAACATTATGATGAATCTTCGCCATCATACACGCAGAGAAAAAACATGGTTGCAACATGATCACTGCTACTATATTGTGCTTGTTGCAATCGGGTATGGTTGTCACAATTATAGTAAATATTTCACTATTTTATGATTGCCACTTTCTATTTTATAACATGATTGGCTGTAACCATACTGTGGTAACAAAAATTCTGACTATGAAAAAAAATATGATAATTATGCAACCATAAAATGCTGGCAACAATCAATGAATAATTATACATCAAATAAAACATGACTTTGACATTTACAGTGCTAATACGAGTATTGTCTTGTTTTTATAAAATCCAAAATGTCTTAAAAAAACAATCATATATTGTTTACTAAAACTGGACAAATATCAGATGGGTAGAAAATACCTTTCATGTGGCATTAAAACATTTCATCAATTGACCTATTAAGATCCAGTTAATTTTTTTTTTAACTTTAGAAGTTTTTTTTTGATGGTTTTTTCGAAAATTCCTTATACATGTAATATTATTTACAATAATCAATTCATTGTCAAGAAGATTCTATATAAAGATTTTATATGGATTATATTATGATAATGCAGAAATCATAATATAGTTATGGGGACCATAATGTAATAACATTTTGAGCATACTATGATTACATGTAATTATATTATGATAAATTCAACATCATAATATGTTTATTTAGAATCATATTATGGTAATTTTTGGATCATAATAGTGTCAATATTATGGTAAAATTATGGAAATTTCATTATCATAATATTATAACCATAATATAGTACGACTATGGTTGGCACAATAATAAACCCAAAAATATATGATGCTCTTCGAATATGATTCTCCCAACCATGTTTTTTCTTTGCGTGTATGCAATGATTAGAAGGTGGTATTCCGAATTTAAACGTAGTAATACGAGCACAAATGATGAAGATCGTTCTGATCGTCCAAATGAGGCTGTTACCAAAGAAAATGTAAAAAAAGTGCATCAGATTGTATTGGATGATCGAAAGATTAAAGTGAATGAGATTGCTGGCATCATAAAGATATCAACAGAGCGGGTGATTCAGTCACGACCGGCCAAATTTCACCAGCGTATTCCTTTGCTCATTTCATGAAAATATGTCCACTACGACCATCCCCGAAAATGCAAGTGTGCGAAATGGCAGGGGTTTGAAAATTTTCCGATTGGTAGTCGCAGGGTAGTAGGGTAAAACTTCTTAACCAGTGGTCGGATTTTTTTGTTTTTGGGCTTGTTGGAAAGGTTTTTGGGAGACCTTTCAGAATCATTAAAGAAAATGGTAGAAAAAAATACATAAGTTACCTGCAATCTTGCTGAGCAAATTCAAGTTATGTCCACGTTTTTACGTCTTTTTTCCACTTTCATTTAATGAGCCAATGAATACGCTGGTGAAATTCGGCGGGTCGTAACTGAATCACCCTGTATTACATGAACTTTCTGCTTGACGCCTGCCGCATTTTTAACAGCTGAACAAAAACTAAAACGTGTTCATGATTCCAAGTATGTTTAGAGATGTTTGAAGTAAATTGAACAGAATTCTTACGTCGATTTATAACAACGGATAAGACGTGGATTCAGTGTTATACACCATGTTCGGCTTTCGTACGATTCCGTGCAAAGCGGCCAAAGACTCAACAATCGGCTGAAAAGGTAATGTCCAGAGTTTTTGGGATGCAGAAATTAAGAAAAAACAACCCCACTTAAGTAAGAAAAAATCTTGTACCATCATGACAATGCACCGGCGCATTCATGGCTTCCGAAAAATTTAAGTATTTACATTACGACTTGCTTCCCCACACCCTCGTATTCTCCAGATCTGGCACCCAGCGATTATCATTTATTCCCAAACTTGAAAATATGGCTCCAGGAAAAGAGATTTTCCACAAATAAAGAAGTCATATCAGAGACAGAAGCCTATTTGGAAAAGTTTGACAAATCGAATTTTGGCAAGGGTATCAAGATGTTAGAGGATCGTGCATCGTAAAAAAGTGCATTTCACTTAACGTAGATCAAGTTAAGGAATAAAATTGTATCAAATCCAAAAAACTGATTTTCATTGTTAGGCCACGGAACTTTCAACCCATGTAAAATTTATTCACAATAAAATTTTTTGCAAATAGAAGAATAGAAAAAGTTGAATTTCATTTCACTAAAATCAAAAAAAAAAATGGTATATCATTTTGTATGGAAATACTGTTTGGAATACAAATTTCCCATTTTATGCTGGATTATCAGCTGTAAGGCATATAAAAATATAGTTAAACAATTTTAAAATGTAATTAAAAGATTTTTGAAATTAAAATTTTAAAAATTATATTTGTATTAAAATAAAATAAAATAATTTTTTTTTTGTTTTTTAATTTCGAATATTTTTATTACTTAATACGAGATAAATTTTTTTTTGCTAAAATTTTTTATTTTTTTTAATTTCTAAATATTTTAAAGCAAAAAATATTTGTATAAATAAATGTATACAATTTTCTTAAAAACAAAGAAAACATTTTTTAAATATTAAAATTTAACAGTGTGATGCATAAAGTTTTTAAATATTCCATTAAACGTTTTTAAGTCAATTTAGTCAAACCAGTGTGTAAAGGGTGATTTGTAATCGTTTGGGTTTGAAAATTAAAAAAAAAAGAAAATTTGCAAAAGTGAATGAAATATTAATTCATATAAATAAATTAAGATTAATTAATATAAATTTTTCCCGCGGCTATGCCGTAGGTGATTCATTCATGAGCTCTAATTTTGACATACTTTTTCCAGCATTTCGGCCTATATCTCACCAATGGCAGCTAAAATGTTGTCTTCCAGGGCTGGAAATGTGGCCGGCTTGTCCCTGTTCAGGAGAAACTTCACGTATCCCCATTAAGAATGGTCTAGTGGGGTAAAATTTCATGATCTTGGCTGCCAATAGACTGCTCCAAAACGTAATATTAATTGCTCTCACCAAACTCGTACGTCGCAATGATGCCGCCGGCCCACAAACCTCACTAAACAGTGCAACTTTTTCGGGTGCATTGGCAGTTCTTAAACTGCCTCTGGCTGCTCTTCGCAGCAAATTTGGCGATTTTGTTGGAGCCGAAAATGGGCTTCCTCGCTGAAGACAATTTTTGAATAGAAACACATTTCTCATACAACTAATTTTGTTAATAAAATTCAATGATTTGCAAGCGTTGTTCGTTTGTTAATCTATTCGTGGTGAAATGGCAAACCTAACTGAGCATTTTACGAATCTTTTTTACACTGAAAAATTTACACTGAAAAACCAAATAGCAAAAAAATCACCCTTTTTAAATTGTTTAAAAACGCAAAATTTATGAATCTTTTAAAGTAGCCTTAAAATTTGAATATAAAAATATTCTTGTTTTTGGTTTTTTGAATAAATTAGAAGTTTAACCCAAAACAGGTCAGGATTTTTATTTACTTACGTCACTAAAAATATATTTAAAATTTTATTTCTAGAAATCACAGTTTTTGTTATTTAAATTCTGATATTTTTGATAATTTTTGTAATACAGTATGGTTTTGTAACTATAACCTGTATTGGGTTAAAATAAAATTCTAAACACATGTAAGTGAATGCAGGTAAATGTAAATTTTTTAAGTAAATTTAAATTGAAATTTTAAAATGTAAATAAAATTTTCTGCAGCGCAATAGGAAAATTTCAAAATATATTATATTAACTAGATATGTATATCAATCATTCACTTTTATTAACTTTTAAATGCTATTAACCTTTTGTAAAAAAATTAAAATGTCTAATTCTTCCTTTAATTTTCCTTTTAATCAATTAAACCTTAATAAATCACAAAAATCCAAACATTTTAGATGAACTTAAAGCTTTGCGTGAACTTCAAGATTTAAGAGATCGCCCGGATGCCAATTCGGGTAAAGATGTTTTTTTAGTTATCATCCACTTCTTCTTCTATTATAATTTATATTTGTACTTGATTGCATTGTAGTGTAGTATATAATTTCAATACAATTTGTATTTTATTTGCAATCTCTATAGCTGTTGTTAAATTTGAAGATTTTTATTTTGTTCATTGTTGTCGTTAAGTATTTTTTGTTTTTTTTTTTTTTTGATAACACTAGTTTACAATCATTTTGTGCACGATATTTAAATATTTGTGGAATGTATTCCAGATGATTGAATATAAAATAAATTTTATTTTTAAAGGTTTTGGATATTTCTAGTATATCTATGCCAAAGAACAGCCAATTTGTTGTACGAGGGCGGATCAATGTGTCCGTGACTTTTCGAACTTCCCTCGTAGTTATATGAAAAGCAACACTGCTCCCAGCAAGTACCACCTGTTAATAGACTACTGTCAAATTTTGAGCAAGTTCCATCATTTGCTTTGCGTTTAACAGCTGTTCAAAACATACAACCTCGTGGATTTTTTAAAAATGAAAAAAGTGAATTTCGAGTGCTTATTAAATAAAGGGTGGTTAAATTTTAAGGGCCGATGTTGATTTTGAATAAAACACAAATTATTTAAGAAATTATTGTCATTTCTTTTTAGTATGATAATATGGTACGGTTCAATCATGTATGGAACAAAATATCGGCCAAATGGCCGCCGCGACCTCGGTGGCACACCTCCATCCGATGGTCCAAGTTTTCGATGACGCTGTGGCATAATTGAGGTTATATGCCGTTGATGTGCCGAATCATCTCATCCATTAGCTGTTGAATTGTTGCTGGCTTATCGACGTACACCTTTTCTTTCAAATAACCCCAAAGAAAGAAGTCCAACGGTGTCAAATCACATGATCTTGGGGCCAATTGACATCGTTCTGGACGCCCAGTTGAGGTCTCTACACCCAAAACAATTTACGAAATGGTGTCGGCCGATCGGAGATTGAATGTGTGATAGATTGAAAGATGGCTGCCGCGTTTGCTCATAATCGACCACCAACGGAATTGTGTGACAGCTTAGTTTCCATGGAAAAAGTCCATGAAGTAGATATCGAATTGCCCCCTCATTCGCCTTATTCTCCGGATTTAGCCCCCAGTGACTATTTCCCAATTCCAAACCTAAAGAAGTGGCTCTGTGGAAAGAGATTTAGCTCCAACGGTGAAATTATTGATCAAACAAATGCCTTTTTATGGACCTCGAAAAATCCTTCTGTTAAACGCAAAGTAAATGACGGAACTTGCTCAAAATTTGACAGTAGCCTATTAACAGGTGGTACTTGATGGAAGTTCGAAAAGTCACGGACTTATTGATCCCCCCTCGTATAAACAGTATTATGATAAAGCTACTCAAATAAGAACAGATCCTTGAGAACATGTAGAAAAATGTATTAAACAAGTATAATACCAGGTCACACTATGATTTTGGTCCTTCCGCCTATAGTGAAATATATAATAGGTGTAATAAAAAGTTGGTTTTGGGTCAAGTATATTTAGTACTAAACCATAATACGGGTTATTATTCTATAAAAAAAAATCCCAATTTCTACAATAGTGCAACGTATCGGGGCTCTGGACTGTACACTCAGGAAAAATGGTTCATCGTATTGATGAAAAATGTAACATATACAATGAAAAACTTTATAGTTATTCCTTCAGTGTTAAACTTCATCAATATCATTAAGCTGGTTCCCTAAAATGAAAATTGAAGACATTTTTTTTTTATATTTTTGAAACCTTTCTTAAATGTAATTAAGTTTTTTACATAATATTAAAGATTTATGAAATTATTTTCCAATAGTATGACGAAGTTTCATAAATATTTATGAAAAAATTTCATAAATATTTATGAAGAAGTTTTATCACATTCATGAAGAAGATTCTTCATATTTATTCAGAAGTTTTATCAATATGTATGAATAAATTTCATTAAATATTTGAAAGTCAAATTTAGATCCGTTTTTTTATCCTCAACGGGCACTATCTGCGTAATGAATAAAACTGTGAAGACCTTGTGCAAGAAATTTCTTAAAATCGCTTTGGTACACTCAGAAAAAAAAGTTAGTAGAAAAATTTGTTAACAGTTTTCAATCCCACATTACATTTTTGTACTGATTTTTAGTAAAAAAAATATTATTTAGCAAATCTTTTTGCTATTTACATTTTACAAATTACAGAATTTTTACAGAACATTTACAAATTTTCGTTGCTAATTTCAAAAATCATTAATTTACAAATTTTTGAAAACCGATTCGCTAAAAATAGCAAAAAAAGATGCACTAATTTAAAAAAAGTGGATATTGAAGGAAATGTTATTTCTAATTAAAACTTACACCTACAAACTTAAATTGTTTTAAAATGTTACATAGATTTAAAAAAGGGATCGGAAGTGAATATATCGACTCATGTCTAAAAATAGGACATCCATTTAAAATAGCACTAAAAAGTTTTTTTAGTTCTAAAAATCAGCTTTAAAAACAGTTAAAATTTGACCTTGAAATTAAAAAAACATTGACTAAAATATTTTTCAAAACAGAAATTACCAAATTAAAACAAAATAATTAATTTGTTTATGTTTTAACAATTTTTAAGATTTTTAAGCCTTTGATTTGATTTTTTTTTTTTTAATTTTTTATAAAATATTTTTTGAATAAAATAAAAAAATTTTGATGCTCGATAAAAAAATAAATTTAAAATTTTCTAATAATATTAAAAATATTTAGAAATTTTTTTTACTGATCTTAGCAAACAGATTTTAAATTCCACTTTACAAAAAGTTTACTAAAAGTGAGTAGTGGCTACTTATTTTTCTACTCATTTCATTGTACTACACGTCAGCAGATATGTGTTGCTAAGATAAGCAAAAAATACCGCTGGGCTCAAATTAGCCAATTTCCCATAATAACAGCAAATTTTTTAGTTGCCATTACAGACTTTTTTTGGTGAGTGTAATACCATTCAAACTCAATGAGTTTAAACTGAGATTGGACCTTTACATGGCTGCGGTGTCAAAACATTGGCTGATCTTAAATTTTATCCCATTAAGTTCCGAACTTAGATATGTAGTTTGATGAAAAGGATCCTTCAATTTATATGTAGAGATGGACCGACGAACATCACTAAATCAACTCAGCAAGTGATTCAAAGTTGATTTGTATACTTTACGGTGAGACTAAGTGAAATATTTTTGGTAAATATAAACATCAACACAACTCCAATATATCCTATTACACAGAGTAGTGTAGGGTGTAATAAATAAACCTAACACCATGGTCGGGGTATTATAAGTTTGCGCTGAGGTTTGTAGCTACTAAAAATATTAGACTTACATTCACTTTTCACTTACTAAGTCGATGTAACGATGTCAGTCTATAAATCACTCCTGCGAATTTTATGAAAGTCACACCTCATTTAGACATAATCCCCAACCTTCCCGGTATACGCTTAAATGAATTTAAATCAAACTGCAGTTCGCAAATATAAGGATAAGTATTTGTTTCAAATTTGTTTCATAATTTTTTGTTAACCCAAAGATATTTAGACCTACCTTTCACAGAAAGGTCCTCTCTAAACACACAAAGCTGTATATACTGGTTGAGGTATTGGTATCGAATAATATATAGAGCCGTAAATCACTCTATTGAATTTTAGAGATAAAAATGGGGACCATATTTGGATCCAGTTCCCATATAAAACCAACTTCGCCGTATTTGCTTAAATAAATTTATTCGGCAATCTCGTTAAAATTTTCATTCACATTTTCCGCGTTATTCATAAAAAGGCATCAGAGTCCTTCCCAGTATTTGATCTGATTTCTGAAGTTTGACACCAATACTTGGTGTAGGGTGACATATAGTTGATATGCAAAATATTAAAATCGGGTACGCCGATTCTATAATTCTCTACCCTCTACCTGGTTTAATTCATGAAGCTGTTTAAATGCCAGGAAGAGATCTCATTTTTTTTACTGAATTATGCATTTTTCGATTTCAAAAGTAAGACTCGTGGCACCGTCTTATTAAAACCAGGTCGGTTATCGTACGGCCATAGTGTTCTGAATTGACGGTAATTGTGCTTCCTGCGACATTTTTGAAAAAATACGGACCAATCACACCCTCATACCATAATGCGCACTTTTTCTGGATGCAATGGCCTTTCCACCATCACTTCTGGGTTCTCCGAATGCCATATGCGACAACTTTGCTTGTTGACGTAACCACCGAGTGAGAAATAAGCTTCATTACTGAAGAAAATTTTGTTCGAAAAATCTGCATTGGAAGGCTGTTGCTCTAGCAACCAATTAGCATATCTACGGCATTTTGAATGGTCAGCCGAGTTTTATTGTTGCGTGAGTTGGACTTTATATGAATGGAGGTGCAAATCCAAATACAAAATATGTCAAATGAGCCGTAAGATAGACCGAATTGCTGAGAACGGCGTGGAATAGACAAATTCGGATCATCCGCCTCGCTTTGACTAACAGAAGCGATATTTTTAACAGTGAGCACATTGCGTTGATGCACAGGCCTGACCACATCTTCAAATTTCTTTATAATCTTGCCAATTTCTTGCACAGTAGGTCGATTAGGGGACTAGATAATAAGTATTCCAATCAGCAATTTTGACTTCAGAAAAATAAAATATTAATAATACTGATCCATTAAATAAGTTCAAAATGTGATTTCCGAACTTATCTGGTCATAATACATAGGAAAAAAAAAAATAAATAGTCACACTTAGAGTGCAATAAAATTGTAATATTTGGTAAACTAGTGTGATTTTGGAAATGTTTTCAAATGATTTGTTTTATTCTATTGATACTTGTATTGGTCTCTTTCGACCGAACGTTGGCATTGCTACGATATTTGTACATTAAAATATTTCAGTTTTATTGTATTTTTCTTTTATGATTTTATTCAGTTCAGTGCACTCACGTTTCTAATGTATTTTGTATATTTTTTTTTACTTCTATTATTTCAACTGCACTTTGTTTGCTATTATCTTTGAAAAATTAAACTTAATATTATTTAGATTTTTTTTTATTTAAAAAAAAAATCAGTGAATTTTTCTATAATATGGTTTTGAATTTTAATGAGTTTGAATAATTTTATAATAATATAAAAATTATTTTCTAGAAAATTAACCTAAAAGATATAAATTACCAAATGTATTATGGAAATTGAAACACATGATATGCGATAATAAAATTTCTAAGGAATGGAGGTTTAATTTATTTTTTCGTTCTCCTTCAATACCGAAAACAACAACTAATCTACAAATATATTTTACAAATTGAAATTTTAAAAATGTAATTTTATCTGGTATTTATACCAACTCCTCATAGTAACAACAACTTTGTGTCTTCTTCAAATGATTTCTTGTTCAAACAAAAAATTTAATTAGTTAGTTACTATAAAAAATATAATAAAGAAAATCAAAGAAAATTTCGTAACTAAATTCAACAATTTGTTAAATTCCAATTTTTATTGCAATCAATATAAACTAAACTCTTATTACATGTAATGAACACTGAAAGAAATGATCTACAAACTTCTTAAGAACTTTATGCACTTAAGTGATTTATAATTATAAAAGTTTTTCAACAGTAAATCTATTCATAATTTTTATAAATCTTAACATAAATATTAATGTATATATTCCTAAATATTATCACATATTTTCTATCAGTGTAACAACTAAATACAATGTTGGTAATATAAACAAACAAAAAATAAAACATACAAATCAATGCCAATAATGATGATGTTGAACTCAATGTAATTTTTTTCTCTAAACGAAATATAAAAAGACTGCAAGAGACAAATTCCAAAGAAAAGATTCTTTTAATGTTAACAAAAAAAAAATGTAAAAAAAGAAATTGAAAAATAAAACAATAATGTTATTGTCTTAAGATAATTGACTTTTTTTAATTTCTGTTGTAAAAAAAAATTCGTAGTTAAAAGAAAATTGTTTAAAAACAAGAAGTAGAGGAAATTATACAATGTTTAATATAAATTTAACAGAAAATTCATACAAATTCTGAAAATATAATGAAACAGTAGTATCGATGTATTTTTATGAAATAAATATTGTTACGTAGTGTACATACACTTCAGTTCGTAAATAAAGTGTGGGGCAAAAAACATCATCTGATTTTCGTTCGTTATAACTTTTAATTACCGACAAAACTCTTTTGGTTTTTAACTGATTATGTTTACTTGCAATTATAAATTTTGTTTCAATTAATTTTGGAAAAATTATGTCCGGCAAATGGCCACCGGCGGCGTTGTTACCAGTTCGGCCTCTTTTAATTACTCGAATGTTTTTCTTCTTTTTTTAATAAAATTAATTATGTTTCTTTACATTGTTTAAATATTTTTATTTAAAAACTACATAGTAGCCATAGTCTTTTAATTTTATTAAATAAAAAAAATTAAAGAAAAAATTTTAAATTTCTTAGTGTTTGAACTTAGAACCCATAGACTTGCAGGCTGCGTTTCTACCCACTGCACCACAGACACTTACATCGAGTTGTTGTTTAATTTTGAATATAAATATGTATATGAATAAAAAGCAAACATTTTGTTATAATAATAACAATTTCGGTTGATTGATTAGAAAATCCATTGTTTCGAGTAATTTGATATATATTTTCAGATTATAATTAAATTTAACTATTCTGATGAAGAACTTTATGTACATACAATAAAAAATTTAAAATAACGATACAATTTTTGGTAATTGCGATAGAATTTAAACGAATTTATTTTCTGTGTGTATTATTCAAAGTATTGTCCATCGTAGGCCACAATTCGTCCCCATATTTCTGGCAATTTTCGGTAAGCAGCTCAGAAGAACAACTCGTCTTTTGAGTCTATCAAATCGTTGATCCATTTTTTGTATTCTTCATATAAAGTGAACTTCTGCTGGGACAGGTGATGTGTCATCGACAGGAACAAGTAGTAATCGGAAAGAGCGATGTCTGGTAAATTCCGCAGATGGGAGAGAATTTTCCAATTCAGCCTTTCCAAGTTGGTCTTGACCGGTCTAGCAACATGTGGTTCAAACACATGAGTTGAGTCCTATAGCATAACCCTGTGATCGTTTTATTTGGTTTGTGTAGCTCGTAGTAGATCACACCGCGCTGGTGCCAGCAAATGCAGAGCATAAGCTACATGAAATGAATATTCAGCTTTGCGATGGATGTTGATGGATGCCCGGGCAAAATCCATGACTTTTGCGCTTGGATGCACATTTCCATCGCTAGTCACGTTTGAGGAGCTGTTTACAAGCGAAAACTCGCATTTTGACGTCGCACGGCTTAAACTTTTATGACACCCAGTTTCCTTGCTTTTGAATCAATGCCATGACTTTTAGGAGTTTGCTGACTGTCGACTCATCCACTCCCAATGATTTTGGCAACTTCTAAAGCGTTTGGCATTCGTTCATATAGAGCAATGATTCCAATTCTTTCTCTACAAACTTTTTTGGTTGACTCGGCCGTTCCTTGTCTTCGATCACCACTTCGACACGATTGTTCATATACAGCATGCTCGCTGTAAACCTCAACTATTATTCAATAACATCCACAATTATTGAATGGCCGACCTTTTCTTCATATTAAAGTAACGAAGGTGAATGGTACGAAATTCGACATATAGTTTATTCTGCATTAGCAAAAGTTCAAGCGTCTTGTTTATTAAAACTTTTTACTAAATTTAAGTAAAAAATACACTAAATTTTAAGACGAAATTTACTGAGTTTAAAAAAATTTAATTTATTTAATTAATTTTATTTAAGTAAATTATTTACACTTGTTTTTTTAGAAAATGGTATGCTACATTTACGAGGGCGGATCAATAAGTCCGTGACTTTTCGAACTTCCCTCGTAGTTATATAAAATGCAACACTGCTTGCACCAAGTCCCACCTATTAATAGACTACTGTCAAATTTTGAGCAAGTTCCGTTATTTACTTTGCGCTTAACAGCAGGATTTTTTGAGGTCCATAAAATAGGCATTTGTTTGATCAATAATTTTATCGTTGGAGCTAAATCTCTTTCCACCGAGCCATTTCCTTAGGTTTGGAAATAGGAAATAGTCACTGGGGGCTAAATCTCATACCCAAGTGATCGTTCAAAATTGAAACCACTGAGCCATGTGAGATACCTATGTCTTCCACAGTCTATCGCACATTCAATCTCCGATCGGCCAACACTATATTGTGAATTTTTTCAATTGTTTTGGATGTAAAGACCTGAATTGGGCGTCCAATACGTTCGGCATCTTCCGTGCTTGTAAGGCCACAACGAAAGTCAGTAAACCACTTTTTTACTATTGAAATCGATGGTGCAGAGTCCGCATAGTATTTATCAAGCTTTTCGTTGGTTTGATTGACGGTTTTTTTTTCGAAAAAAATAATATTTAATGAGCACTCGAAATTCACTTTTTCCATTTTTAAAAAAAATCCACGAGGTTGTATGTTTTGAACAGCTGTTAAACGCGAAGTAAATGACGGAACATGCTCAAAATTTGACAGTAGTCTATTAACAGGTGGTACATGATGGGAGCAGTGTTGCATTTCATATAACTACGAGGGAAGTTCGAAAAGTTACGGACTTACTGATCCACCCTCGTAAGTTACCATTTCTTTGGAGCCGAATCGTTCCCAAATTTCGTAAAATTTGGTCGAATTACTTACTTGAAGGTATTTTGTAAAACTTTTTTCAATGGAGCCTTATGGTGAGAATTTTAATTTTTTTCTATTTTTTTAAAGATCTAAGTAGCTAATATAAACTTTAAGGATCTTTGACAATATTTAAAGAAAAAGTTTTAATTCCATGAAAAAAAAAAACATCTTGAATTTCTATTTTGACAAAATAAATTAAGTCAATTTAAGGTAAATTGTCAACAATTTAAGGTCTAACTACAATTGGTTTTAGTGTCGAAATTGTAAAAATTCCAATTTTTAACTAAAATAATGTTAATTTTCGCTTCATACCGATACCCTGCTTAAGTCATTTAAGCAAATTCTGTTTCTGCCTTTAGACCCATATTTCAAAATATATCTCACAGAATGATACCCCTAATTATACGAACCCTGATTATTTCAAAGGAGCTTATTGAGAGATCAGATAGTGACCAAAATCATCTAAGAACTATTGAATAAAAGCAGATTTCTTTTTTTAATTTCTTTCAAAATAACTGCATTTTGGTTTATTTATAAAAAAAAATAAAAATGCAATTTTATTTTTGGGTTCAAGGTTCTCTCACTTCTTGTGAAAATAATGACAAGAATGCAAATTCTAAATAAAATGCTAATAATTTTAAAAGAGGTGTCCATAAAAGATTTGAATAAATTTAAGATATTTAACAATGTACATTTTCTAATACCACTGTAAAAACTAAAGCTAAAACAGTTATAAAATTAGTTTTATACAATTCTCTTTCGGTTCTTAACAAAATAAAAAAAATATATAAAAACAATAAACTATACAAGAATAATTCAAGACAAAAGTAAAACGGAAAAAAAGCATAACGAAACTATACAAAGCAAATATTTACTAAAGCAAAAAAAATAAAAAAAGAGAATGTACACAAAAATGAAAAGCAAAAATGTTCAAAGTAACACAAACTTAAAAGCAGTTGGCTAAAACCGAATTTTTAATACAACTAAAAACTAAAAAATTATGTATACCACAGTTTTACCCTCACGCTAAGGTTTAAAATGTGACATAACATTAAACTTTAAGTTTCCGCTTTTCAAATAAAAATATTCCTCGTTTGAATATTGTAGTTTAACAAAATCAAAAATTAGGTAAGTGGCATTGAAATGTATGGTAAAATTCCATAGGAATGAGAGTTCCACAAAATACAGCTTTAGTACTCTAAGTGACCCATTAAGTAACTCTATATAATCAAAATTAGCTGTAGGCAACACTTTAAACAATTCTTTTGTAAAATTACTACGAAAATTCGGTAAATTTAAACACCAAATGCGAAAAATTTTTTGCGTACAATTTTATTTATAAAAATACACACACATAGTATTTTAAGAAACTGTGTGTTTAAAATTAAACTTATTTTGCCTAAAATAAATATTTTTTATAAGGTTAAAAAAAAACTATGACATTTTAAATTGAAAAAAAATCTAAAAATTTTTAAAATTAAAAAAAGCATTATTAGCTTTTAAATATATCAATTATTGTAAATAAACAATAAATTTACTGCCATATGCATAGACATTTTGTTGATTTTTATAATACATTTATAAATCAAATTAACATGTAAATCAACAAAAAATTTTCCTTATAAGACTGTTATAAGGATCCACTAAATGTCTATGCATATGGTTGTTAGTGTTTTTTTCTTATTTTTTCTTAAATTTATTGTTTTTATTTTTATTATGAATTCACAAAAAATAAATTTATTGTTTTGTAACAAAAAAAAATTGGTCTGTTTAATTTTTAATATCGTGGTAGAAAATATACGCATTATTGTGGGGTTTTCTACATTTTGTGTGTATAATTACAGGAAAATCTTATTTCTTTACGCTAAAATTTGTAAAATCTTATTTATTTCAAAATTTGTATTAATTTTAACGCACTTTTAATGTAATTCTACCAATTTAGTGTTTATCAACTTACACACACGTGTGTGTTTTTTTTTTTTTTCATTTATACACACAGAGTAAATTTACTCAACTTATAGTACTATAAGTTGGGTAAATTTCAACACAAATTAATGACAGTGTATATACAAGTCTACTTTTACCTGTTATTGCATTTTTATATATGAAAACAAAAAAATAAATTAATCAATGAAATTTGTATGTTCAATTTAAATCATTTGCTAGATGAATAAAAAATAATACCCCGACATCTTCATTATTGTTATCATGATGTTGCAACAGGATATAGTTGTAGCATTAAACAACATTGCTAACGACTCATTACAGTAATGAGTTAAAATACAATTAATTCATTGCAGTTTTTTTTCTCTCCCTTTTAAAATTTTATTTTGCTGAACTTCCTTCACTTTTTTTGGTTTATGTGCATGATGGCAGGCACAATGGGATAAATAAATAAAAATCAGTGCACATATTCAATAAGACGATTATCGTGAACTTTCGAAGTTAAATATCTACAATATTACATTAAAATTATAAATTGTTAAAACAAATGTGGTAAAAGACAGTCATTTTCAATCTTATAGTTCAATAGCTTGATTTAAATGATATTTGGATTTTTAATAGAAATGAAAATCTATTTTGGATTTTTGGCCACTTCGAAAGCATAAAAAGGAGTCAAAATGGATATTTTATTTTTTAGTTTTTTTAGGTATTTATACGAAAGGAACGATTTTGCACATATGCAAGTGCGAAATCGTTGAAAAGAGATTTTTGAGGGTTTTTTATTGGTATGTTTTTTATGGTAATTTTTTGAATTTGTTGTTGTAAAAATCTCAAAAATTTTGGGTAATTTAAATTTTTTATTTAATTTCCTTATTGAATAATTTTGGATTTTGACAAATTTTTCGAAAAATTACTCCATTGACGAATACTTTACATGCTACCAAGCAAAAAAGTACAAAAAAAAATTCAGAATTTCTTCACCCTCTATATCACGAGGGGACTATTTTTTCTATTACATATCCAAATTTCATAAAAATCGGTGGTTAAGATTCATTCCTTGTAAGAAACTTTTCACAAATGTAGAAAAGGTTTTATTTATCTTCTATATATAAATGACTAACGTTACTGATTGACCCACCCAACATCGCCCAGACCAAGTCGTAAGATCTAGGAAGCTAGCATCTGGTATATAGGTGTCAGCCCTGGCGTAGACATCAGCTAAGGCGAGAGTTTGGAAATTTCTACGGGAAGGGCAAAAAGAGAAAGTCTCCTCTTGAAGGGCCTGGTAAACCCCTTTGGACAGAAACCCTTAATTTAAAAGATGTGTTTTCTGTAGTATATTTTTGAATTTTTGCCAGGGGCGTGGTAAAAATTGCAATTCAAAGGGCGAAAAATTCCTCCTTAACGGTCTACCTAAACCGCTGAAGATAAAAATCCTACCGGAAGGAGTAGAATGGGGAAAACTTTCCATCTTGACGTCTTGCCATAACACGGAGAACTGGGGAGTTGAAATTTGGTATGTACACTGACCAAAAAAAAAATTCTGTAATGGCAACTGAACATTTTGCTGTTATTATGGGAAATTTTGTTAATTTGAGCCCAGCGGTATTTTTTGGTAATCCTAGCAACACATGTCTGCTGACGTGTAGTACAATGAAATTAGTAGAAAAATTTGTAGCCGCTACTAAATTTGAGTAAACTTTTTGTAGTGGAATTTGAAATCTGTTTTCTAAAATCAGCAAAAAAAATTACTAAATATTATTAATATTAGCACAAAATTTTAAATTTATTTTTTTTTATCGAGCATCAAAATTTTTGTATATTATTTTATTTTTTCAAAAAATATTTCAGACAAAATTAAAGTAAAAAAAATAATAATCAAAATCAATCTTAAAAATTGTTAAAACATAAAACAATTTTTCATTTTATTTTAATTTGGTAATTTCTGTTTTGAAAAATATTTTAGTCAATTTTTCATTTACTTTTAAGATCAAATTTTAATTGTTTTTAGGGCTGATTTTTAGAACTAATAAAACTTCTTAGTGCTATTTCATTAGATTTCCCATTTTTAGACATGAGTCGGTATATTTACTTCTGATCCCTTTTATTAGCTATGTAACAGTTTAAGACAATTTAAATTTGTAGGTGTATGTTTTAATTAAAAATAACATTTCCTTCAATATCCACTTTTCTAAAATTAGTATTTTTTTTTTTGCTAATTTTAGTAAATCGGTTTTCAAAAATTTGGAAATAGCAACAAAAATTTGTAAATATTCTGTAAAAACTCTGTAATTTCTCAAATGTAAATAGCAAAAAGATTTGCTAAATAATAATTTTTTTACTAAAAATCAGTACGAAAATAGTAAAGTGCGATTGAAAACCGTTTACAAATTTTTGTACTAATTTTTTTTTTTGAGCGTAGGTATCTGCGTAGAAGTATTTTTGAAGTTCCTACGGGAACGTGTACCCTGAAGGCCTGCACAAATCTATTTGGCTAGAAACCTTAAATTCGATATGATAGTTTCTTGGAGTAGGCTTTTAGGAATTTTTTAAAATTGCAATCTTGAGGGGTCAAAGGGCATAATACTCCCTGTTAAAGGCCTGACCAAACCCCATTTGTCTAGAAACCTAAGATTTGACATATGTGTTTCTTGAAGATGGGCTAATTTTCATTATATTCAGTTCATTTTGTTGTTTATTTTCAATCATTGTTTCATAATAGACAAAAGTAGTAAAAACAATCGAAAGTAAAATAACCATCAATTTTTAACTGACAAAACGTTAGAAAAAAACGATTTTGTGGGTTGTTTTTCAAATTAAAGTATTTTTATTTGTATGTTACAGTCGGTAACGGAAAATATACACTCAGAAAAAAAAGTTAGTAGAAAAATTTGTAAACGGTTTTCAATCGCACTCTACTATTTTTGTACTGATTTTTAGTAAAAAATTATTATTTAGCAAATCTTTTTGCTATTTACATTTTAAAAATTACAGAATTTTTACAGAATATTAACAAATTTTTGTTGCTAATTTCAGAAATCATTTTACAAATTTTTGAAAACCGATTTGCTAAAATTATCAAAAAATATTACTAATTTTAAAAAAGTGGATATTGGAGGAAATGTTATTTCTAATTAAAACTTACACCTACAAACTTAAATTTCCTTAAAATGTTACATATATTAAAAAAGGGATCGGAAGTGAAGATACCGACTCATGTCTAAAAAGAGGACATCCACTTAAAATATCACTAAAAAGGTTTTTTAGTTCTAAAAATCCGCCCTAAAAACAATTAAAATTTAACCTTAAAAGTAAAAAAAAAATTGACCAAAATATTTTTCAAAACAGAAATTACCAAATTAAAACAAAATGATTAATTCGTTTTTTACAAAATATAATCAAAATTTTTGATGCTCGATAAGAAAAATAAATTTAAAGCTTTTTACTAATATTAATAATATTTAGTAATATTTTTTGCTGATTTTAGCAAACAAATTTTTAATTCCACTTTACAAAAAGTCTACTAAAATTTAGTAGCGGCTACTAATTTTTCTACTAATTTCATTGTACTACACGTCAGCAGACATGTGCTGCTAAGATTAGCAAAAAATACCGCTGGGCTCAAATTAGCAGAATTTCCCGTAATAACAGCAAAATTTTCAGTTGCCATTACAGACTTTTTTTGGTGAGTGTACTATGAGTGTAGAGATATTATAATGCCATGGTAATAATGCCATGGCACGATAATTGAATAGGGAGAGATTGGATTTGAATCACGAAATTGTACGGAGAACGAGTGAAATTAAAATAGTAGACAAGTGCAAACTATCAGCGCTGAGCTATCTCTAAATCATAAATATTTTGTATAAGCTTCTCAGAAACATACGCATCTACGGAGACTTTCATTTTTCAGAACCTTAATGGCAATTTATGAACCATTTTCATCCGGTGATTCTGGAGAATCCCTGGATTTTTGCGTTAGTTAACCCATATTTGTTTTAGAAAATTTTCAATGATATACCTTTTCGAAGTCAAAAACCAAAATATACTCTTGACTTAAGTGATTGCCAATGGTATTCTTTATATAAATTGGGCTTTAACTTTGAAACTTTCCACAAATGTAAAAATGCGTTTAAATTTTAGTACAGAATTTTTTAAGAATTTTTAATGATTTTTTTTTTTAATTTCTGCATATTTTTTTGTTAATTTTCAATGATTTCATTGATTCAATTTTTTGGAATTTCTCAGGTAGTTTTTACAAATAATTGTTTTATTTAGATGAATTTAGTTACTGTTAGAAATACAATAAGTATGTGAGAGTCATAAATTTTACCAAAAATAAAATCATATTTCCCAACCCCAGTGTTCACTAAAAGAACATTATTTGGGTTTGTCATACAGTGTATATGAGTGTATGAACATTTAATTTTTTGTTTTTATTTTATTATTTAAAGTTAATGTTTGTATATTATTTTTCATATTCTTTTTCTGTACATATTTATTATACAATTCATTGTTGTCGTATATAGTATGCCAGGCCATTAAAGTTGCAGGCAATATAAAAAAAGACCCACAGAAATAAAATATAAAATACAAAAAAAAAAAAAAAAATGTTGCCAACTCATCACTATAAACCAAAGTCATATATTTTTTTGCACTTCCGTTTCCTTTGGTTATGTTGTTGTTGTGCTATTCGACTATATATACAGCTGTACACTCACCAAAAAAAGTCTGTAATGGCAACTGAAAATTTTGCTGTTATTAAGGGAAATTCTGCTAATTTGAGCCCAGCGGTATTTTTTGCTAATCTTAGTAACACATGTCTGCTGACGTGTAGTACAATGAAATTAGTAGAAAAATTAGTAGCCGCTACTAAATTTTAGTAGACTTTTTATAAAGTGGAATTTAAAATCTGTTTGCTTAAATCAGCAAAAAAAATTACTAAATACTATTAATATTAGTACAAAGTTTTAGATTTATTTTTTTTATCGAGCATCAAAAATTTTGATTATATTTTTTAAAAGATGTTTCATACAAAGTGAAAAAAAATCAAAGGCTTAAAAATCTTAAAAATTGTTAAAACGAATTTATCATTTTGTTTTAATTTGGTAATTTCTGTTTTGGAAAATATTTTAGTCAATTTTTTTTTTTACTTTTAAGGTTAAATTTAATTGTTTTTAGGGATGATTTTTAGAACTAAAAAACCCTTTTTAGTGCTATTTTGAGTGGATGTCCTCTTTTTAGACATGGGTCGGTATCTTCCCTTCCGATCCCTTTTTTAATCTTATGTAACATTTTAGGGCAATTTAAGTTTGTATGTATAAGTTTAAATTATTAGAAATAACATTTCCTTCAATATCGACTTTTTTAAAATTAGTAATTTTTTTTGCTAATTTTAGCAAATCGGTTTTCAAAAATTTGTAAAATGATTTCTGAAATTAGCAACGAAAATTTGTAGATATTCTGTAAAAATTCTGTAATTTGTAAAATGTAAATAGCAAAAAGATTTCCTAATAATATTTTTTTTACTAAAAATCAGTACAAAAATAGTAAAGTGGGATTGAAAACCGTTTACAAGTTTTTTTACTAACTTTTTTTTCTGAGTGTAGTGGTAAGTAGTAGTTGATGATGGTGGTTAGTGTTGCAACAACATATAACATAATTATTTTTCACTTGTTGTTTTCCCGCAATTTTCTTTTATATTTTTCATATAATAATGCTTTCTGTTTTTTTTTTTTAGTTCAACACATACAATTATGTTCGCTATGTTTTTGTTTTTCTCTCTTTCTCTCAATTTTAAACAAATTATTGAAATTCTGATTGTTGTTTAACAAATTTACATTTACAGGACCCCCAGGGCCACCAGGACCACCCGGTCCACCCCCACCAGGTACCCGGCATCGTGATCATGATGAAGAAGAGGAAACCCCATATTATTCAGCATCTTCCTGGAATATGCGTATTGTTCCAGGTGCTGTCACATTTCCCAATATTGATGAAATGACAAAGGTAAACTTAATTATTTTATTATTTTCCATTTAAAACACATATTTTATTAATTTCGTATTGTTTGTTATTTAATACTTGCATAGTAAAAAAATATGTTTGTGTGTTGGCTTTAACAGATTTTTCAGACTTATTTTTTCGTTGTTAAAGATAAAATAATATTTTCATTTTATGTCATTTTATGCAGAAATCCGCTATGAATCCTCCAGGCACATTGGCTTATATAACTGAAGAGGAAGCTCTATTAGTGAGAGTCAACAAAGGTTGGCAATATATTGCGGTAAGTTAAGTGCTATTGATGAAATTGATAAACCAAAAAAAAAAAAAAAAAAAACATATAAAGAAGAACAGTTTATTTACGAAAAATTACTTGTTTATATGAAAAAGACAAAAAATGGCCATCACTTAATATATATGTTACATAGGTACAATGGATATATGGTTGCTAAAAACGAAAATAATAATTTGCAATAATATTATTCTCAAGCTTTCACATGGCCAACGAATATTTGAGATTTTAAAAATATTATTAGGCGCCTGGACAGGGACAATATCTGGTGTATTTACAAATACTTAACAACATTTTAAATTTTATAACGCTACTAAAGTAACTGTGAAGAAAACCACTTCCTAAATAATACTAGAAATCATTTAAAACCCCTTCAATTTACAGAAAAGTAAAATTTTTACCCCCCACTATAGGTGATGAAGGTCTATATACCTTCATTACTTTTAAAGTTTGTTGTATTTTCAATTAAAAGTTTGTTAAAAAAAAACATTAATTACACTGAACCAAAATCAGCCGTAAAATAGACTAAAATCCATATTAAATTTATACAATAAATGGATGATCACTAAACGATACAGCTAACAAAACCCTTCCGTTGATTTAACACATTCTTTAGTAAACATATATTTTGACGTTTAGTTATTTAATGTGGTGTTGTTTTGAGAAAATATGTGTTATGTTACCAAGTCTATTCAATCAATTTGAATGATTGCTTTGTGTGTATTACCAATGCATTTTATTTAATTTAACGATGCATTTTATTAATTTTACAAATTTTCTTAAAATAATTAATGTCTTTCGTAAGTTTAAAATTTAAATAAAAAAAATTGTGAATTTGATAAAAATTTAAAAAATAATTAAACATGAAATTAAAAATTATAGCAAAGTATATAAACTTAGTCAATAACTTACACAATACATGATTTTCCTCATAAGGGCTGTTAGATGTGTAACGTCATCCTGCTGGAACCACATGTCGTCTACGTCATTATCGTTTAATTTAAGCCAAAAGAAATCGGTTTATATCTTTCTGTTGCGTTACCTCAGCAACGTCGTTTTCAAAAAAGTACGCATTAATGACGCTGCCGCACAGTACTTGGTTCCATAGACAAAAATCAAAAATTAAATGTTGGTCATGAATATTATTATATTATTATTTGGATTTTTTGAAAATGGCTATGGGGTCGCGGAAATAGATTTTATGAAAAAAATGAGATTGTGGATAAATATTTTTTATAATCACAGTTATTCTAGTTGTCGTTATCAATGTCGTCGTCGTTTTTGAGTCAACATCACTTTGCTTCGACGTCGACATCACTTCGACACCAAATTGGTATTCTAAAACAGTGTTGTAACGACGTTAACAGTTTATCGATTTAAACAAAAACACATCACTAAAAATTGAGTCGGCAGATTTATTTTGTTTATTATTTTTGCGAAAAAGTGTTTTTTATGTGTAATTTAAATTCTGATACCAGTGATGATGAAGAAAATAAAGAAAATCTAGTATTGGAAAGAAGACTACTCATACAGAAATTCAATATCTTTAATCTGCCGGATAACAAGTGAGTAGCAAAATCAAAGTCTGTTACTTTAAAGAATGTTAATCTTCTCATTTTCTTAAAAGGTTTGAAAGTTACTTTAGGTTGAATAAAACAGCCTTCAAAGATGTGCTGGAAACAATAGCACCTAATTTGAAAACCGGAATCAAGTCCACATTTATTTCCAAAACAATTAAATTGGCAGCTACATTAAGATTTTTAGCCCAGGGGTCGTACCAGCTCAGTGTTGGAAACGACTTTAACTTAGGGTTCAGCTGTTTCTTAAACTGTAGAAGATTTTCCACAGCTTTCTCCAGCGGGCTCAATATAAATTGCTTGAATCTTCCGCCACCTGTAGTATAACACCCGACTTTTCTTTTTAACTTTTAATTTTAAGTCTCGCCAAACCTATAAATAAATTTTGTTATATTTTTATAATGCACTTTATATGATCATGCTTTCTTTACCTTCTGCCATCCATCTCACATTATTCTCGGTGGGCCAAGTGCATTTAATAAATTTGATATTTCTTCCCATTTGTTCCGTTTTTTTTTTTTCAGTCATTACTTTTCCTCAAGTCGTTACTAAAAATTGTGTCGACAAAATCAGAGTCGTTTCAAGACAATATCGTCGTCACATTTTCTAACAGAATACCAAATACTTGTCGACAGTTATCAATTATTTTCGATAACGACAACGGGAATACCAATTTCAAAAAAAAAAAAAATCCCAAGACAACATTGTCTTGTGTCGATGACGACAACTAGAATAAGGGTGAATATAAAGGACCACTTTAATAGCCTTAAAAGTACAAAATTATTTTTTTTCTACATTTCAAACCTCAAAAACTTTAAAAGTTGTCAACATTATTTCAAGATGTTAAATGCAATAGAAAAGTCTTTAAATTACCTTTCATTTGGTATATAGATTTACTTTCACTTGCTGGAAAAATATAAGAAAAATATTAAGGTTTCAGATATTTTTTTTTTATTTTTCAAATTTCATAAAAATTAAAAGAATTTCATTAAGTTTCCTTCTTGGTTAAGTAAAAAAAAAAAAAAAACATTTAAAATACATTGTTTAAATAAAAATTTTAAAAAATTAATTCATCAATATATTTGTATTCCCATACAAAATCAAAAGATATTAAATAAACAAAATCAACATATTTAATGAACAAATTGAAATAAAAACTAAATATGTATCTAAAATTACAATACATAAAATATTAAATGTGGAACAAAAGTCATCTGAGGAGTGTGACATTTCCGATTCACTTACCGAAAAATTGTCCATCCCCATTTTTGATATATTTTTTTTTAATTGTTGATAACTTGATCTTTTAACGTATCCAATATTGAAAATAAGATTGGATTGGTCAATAAAATTATGTGTTTTTTTTAATACAACTTTGATATCTAGAATTTTTGCTTTTTGTGAGATAAACCCACTCTGAATGGAATTTTTAATTTTAATATTTATATTATGTTTTTGAATAGATTTAATGTTTACGTTTTCGCAAATTTATTTTATTTCATCTGCCACTGATGCAGCTCTCATTTGAATGCTTTGTTTTTGATCCAAAGTCAATAGCCTTCTAAGTACTATATTTTTTGAAGGTAACTCATGATCCGGAATTTTTTCAGAACTTTTACACGCAGCCAAAACTGTTTGCGGTACTGTTTTTTTTAACATCTGAACAAATTTATAGAGGAGAATTTTTGCTTAATTTTAGAAAACAGTTTTATATATATTTTACTTGAATTAAATCTTAAATATTTTTGCCAATTACCTACTTTTAAAAAAGCGCCGACTTCAAGTATTTTATAATTCAAATAGTGTGAAATTTAAAATAATTTTTTGAATATTTTTCCACAAGTAAGATATAAACTTATTTACACCAAAATAAAGGTATTTAAATAAAGGTATTAAAACATTTTGAAAAAATGTTGAAAACTTTTAAAGTTATTGAGGTTTGAAATGTAGAAAAAAATATTTTTGTACTTTTAAGGCTATCAAAGTGATTCTTAATATTGTTACGATTTTACCCTTTATAAAATCTTTGATTTATTTACATTTTAAATAAATCGAGTTCTTTCTATATTGCAAATAATAAACACTATTTGAAATTATTTATAGCTTTATTTATTTATAACCGTCACTAAAAATTACAGAAATACACTTTAATAGCACACTTTATTTACGCGATTCAGATAGACTAAACGTTAGCCACACTTCAGTTCTTTACACTCTGCGTTTAATTATAAACTCAACTGCTTTGCCACCTTGCTGGCGTTTTTATATATGCGGGTTAAAATAACTAGAATATGGCAGCATCGTCTAGAAGCTGCATACTGGCAACTTTGAGAATGTTCTTTTACAGTTTGACATAAGAAACATTAGTTATGGTGAAGTGTTGCCACTTAATTGTTTTACATTTCAGGGCTAACATATGGGAATTTGCATTTCTACGAGTAAATGGAATTTCTGTAACAATATAATAATTCGTATCACTAAGAAGATATTTGTTTAGTTGTATGAACACAAAAAAAAGAATTATAAAAAAAAAAGAATTATAAAAAAAAAGAATTATAAAAAAATTTTCTCCTTAACCTCATTTTTTTGATAACATCTATTTCCGCGACCCCATACCCATCTTCAAAAAATCCAAAAAAAATTTTCGAAATTCTTTAAGATCACAAAATTTAATATTCCGCTTTAAGAGTTGCAAAAATCGCAAAAATCGCAAAAACGCCTTTCGTGAAACGCCCTAATGAATAATGATAAATAATATATTTTTGGAAAAATTAAAGTAACTAAAAGATATGAAAAAAAAAAATGTTTGGTTTGACTCATTATGTCGCCATGAGAGGGCGCTAAACTTGGACAATTTTAAGCAATAACGGTATAACAAAAATATAACTTTTAGTTGTTTCACAAAAAAAAAAAAAAAAATATTTAAAAAATTAATTTAAAGTTTGGTTTTTACTTTGTCTTAATATATTTGTAATAGACTAAAAATATATAATTTTTTGACGTTTTTCAAAGTTATTACTATTATCTCAAAGATTATAACAACCCAGCAAAGTAAGAGCTGAGGAAGAAGTAGTTTAACACTACATCTACTGAACACGAAGTTGTGAAAATTTCGGTGAATCATTAATGATTTTAACATTGGCGTGTCATTGGGAGGAAGTAGTTTGGTTCGGTGCTATGAAAAATTGATGAGCAGATTGACTTTTTCATTAGTTTACGGAAATTGTTAAATATAGGGACTACAAAATAAATATAGGGAGTGGCTTTTTTTTTAAGTTAAAAATGTAATTTTGAACACGCCAAGAATTATTATTCCGACCAGGACAAAGTGAATGTCACTGGCATGCAAAATATGTTTTCAATAAGGCATTTAATGACTTAATGAATTAACCATTTATGGACTAACTAAATAATTGTTTTTTTTTTTTACTAGTAGGGGTTAATATCAATATTTTGGAAGTTGTTTAAAATGACTTCTTACAAATCGAAAAATTTGCACTATTAACTTCTTTGGATGTTCTTAAAAAGAGATTCGTAAAGAATAACATCCATTTTATTTTGCTGGGAAGTATTGAACCAGGTTTTTGCCACAAATTACAAAAAAAAACAGGTTTTTAAATATGTCTATATTCTTAATTTATACTAAAATTTTTCCACTCTTAAAGTTAAAGTGCCAAACTTTAACATGACTTAAAAAGTAATAAATATTTACCATAGATATGGATGAAAAATTTATATTTAGAAATATTATAAAGTAGCTTAAAATCGTGTAAGAGAATATTTTGGTTTTACCTTTTATTAAAGCCAAGAGAGTGCGCTAAACTTAGAGAATTCGAAGCAAAAATAAATAAACACAAATAAGTTGTGTGACAAAAAATTAGATTTGACTCTTGTTTGCACCACTAGTGGGCGCTAAATACGTAGAATTTATGGAAAACTTGTTAACAAGAAATCGGTTTTAATTAGATATATAACAAATAGTGTATTCGAGTGTATTCATCACGAAAAGCGTATTCAAAATACCGAACATTGGGTATTCGGTTCAAACCGAATATCATATATTCGGCCGAATAAAAAGTGCATATTTATAACTTTTTAATAAAAAGGTTATATTTAGGCAACAAATAAACGTTTTTTCGACTATAACACTTCATTTTAGCTAATAGAGAACCGTTTTTTAATACACTTAAAAAAGTTTGTAAGTTAAAATAATTGAAAATATCATACTTAATTTTCATTTAAATTAAATGCCATTTGTTATTTATTTTTAAAGTTGATTAATCAACTGACACATCCGTATGAAACAAATAATATTATCAGTCAAAATAAATGTCAAAATTTTACCTACCAATCCTTAAAAAATAAATGTTTTTTTTTCATTTATTTGAAATTATTTCCGTCTTTGTATTTTTTGTTTTTTTTTTTCTAATATACTTGTACAATATAAAATGTATGTATGCATATGAAGCTATAAACACTTTTTGTATGAATGTGTTTGTATATGTATGTGTGTTTATGAAGTTCTTGTAATTTGTATTGAAAAATTGTGTATTTTTTGAATATTTTTTTTTTTTGAAACAGACAGCAAACAAAATTTAAATTTGTAGTAACTGTTACGGACACAAATAAACCACAAGTTTCCGTTTTGTGGGTAAATTTTTATTAAATTTGAAATAAATGAAAAAAATAAATGAAACTGAAAAAAATCAGTAAATAATAGTAAATTATTTCGAATAAATGTATAAAAAAGTTCTTTGAAAAATAAATGTATATTCCTTTATTTTTAAATGGAACGGAAAACATTTTTAATAAACTACAAACAGTTAACTACTACTACTTCTAAGTGTATTTATTAATACACAGAATTAAATTATGAAACTCTGTTTGTAATATTGAACATATTTTATAAAATATTTTTGTAAATGCAATCGGTCAACTTTTAAACATTTTATAGCATTTTTTTAAAAAAAGGATATATGACAGGTAAGCGAGTCCTTTCTTCGATTAAAAAGAAAATTCGCAGGCACGTTAATAAATTTGTTTTAATAACAATTATCAATTTTCGTT
>OX456524.1:27655982-27983482 GCA_949748255.1 Eustalomyia histrio | reverse complement strand
ATGTTTTTTTTTTTTTGGAAAATGACCCATATCTCGAAAACTTTGAGAGATGGGGTAAAACGAACAAAACAGAAAAGTTGTGAAGCGTAATACATTTCAATAATGAAACTGGGCAGGCTCCGAGTGAAATTTCGAATGTAAATTAGAATTGAATTCATATTTATGAATTTTTTTATTTTGAGTGCACCTCCCATCAGGCAAAATAAAAAAATTTGAAATGTATGTATATTGACCCAGACACTAGTTGACCAGACCGCTGTAAAGTATTTTATATTTTAAAGTCGGCATGCCTGACTTGAAATTTTTTACTTCTCTCGATGATATTTTTTTTCCAATCATTTTAACAATATAACCAAAAACAAATACAAATTTTAAAAACTTTACCAAAAGGTCAAAGTAAAGGGGCTTCAAAAACTCCTTGGAAACACATGATCCGTTTCGCTGGCGCAGCGTTTAAATATATGAACAAATCTTGCATGTTTTTTTATGCTTTATAATCTTATTTCTAAAAAAAAAAAATTAAATCAAAGTAATCGTTGGTTGTATATAGGCAAATTCAAAATTATTTTATCTCCCAGCAAAACTTTGCAAATGTGTTGGACCTATTTCGGGCATTACATGATAATGTCAATATTTTAGCCGTTGCATTAGTGCAAAACTTAAACTAAGAAATTATTGATATTCCATGTCAGTACTTTTTAAAATAAATTACACAATGAGTTACACATATTGTGTTGTAAAACTGATTATTATAGTTACTTTTTTTGCTTTATATAACTACTTATTATGAGGCTGTAAATAATGAGTTACAGCTAATTTCATAAATAATTACCTACATCGATTTCATATAAAAAAAATCGTATCTAATTGCATTACACAGATTTTAATATCGAAATTTGGTACATCCAATTTTTTGTAATTTCAATTCCAATTTTTATTGTAAATGTTAATTAAAAAAATATTTTATTTTTGAAAATTTTTGTTATTTGTACATATGTAGAAAGCACTTTATATGGGGGTTCAACACATTTGAACAATAAAAAATAAAGTACGAAGGGGATCAATAAGTCCGTGACTTTTTGAATGAAACACAGTTTTTTTTTGCAAGAAAAAAAATATTTTTCAACATAATCTCCTTTTAGCTTAATACACTTAGTCCAACGTTTTGCCAATTTTTGTATCCCTTTCAAAAAAAAGCATTTTTCGAGGTCCATAAAATAGTCATTTGTTTGATCAATAATTTCATCGTAGGAGCTAAATCTCTTTTTATCGAGCCATTTCTTTAGGCTATCACCTTATTGGTCGACAAACTTACCTTGGCCTTCTTCGGAACCGGTTCACCGGGAAAAACCCATTGTTTAGACTGCTGTTTGGTCTCCGGAGTGTTGTAATGGATCCTTATTTCATCCACAGTAACAAAACGCTGCAAAAACTCATTCGAATTGCAGTTAAACAGCTCCATACAATCCTTTGAAGCTGTCAAACGATTTCGTTTATGGTAAATTGAGAGCAAACGCGACACCCATCTTGCAGACAGCTTTCTTAAATCCAACTGGTCACTTAAAATCAAAACCACACTGCCATATGATGCCTATGGCATTAACAATCTCACGCACTTTTGCTCTTCGATCGGCTAACACCTCAATTGACCTCAATTGGCGGTCTAGAACGTTCAGCGTCATTTGTACTTGTGCGACCACAACGAAAGTCAGTAAACCACCTTTTTACCATTGAAATCGATGGTACAGACTCCCCATAGTATTTATCAAGCTTTTTCTTGGTTTGGTTCACAGTTTTCTTTCGAAAAAAATAATGTTTAATGAGCACTCGAAATTCACTTTTTTCCATTTTTAAAAAAATCCACGAGGTTGTATGTTTTGAACAGCTGTTAAACGCAAAGTAAATGACGGAACTTGCTCAAAATTTGACAGTAGTGTACTAACAGGTGGTACTTGATGCGAGCAGTGTTGCATTTCATATAACTACGAGGGAAGTTTGAAAAGTCACGGACATATTGATCCGCCCTAGTAGTTTCAAAGTACATTCAATACAAAAATTAAGTGTCTTCCGAGAATTTTAAAAAGAAAAAGAAGAGTAATTTCCTGTAATGAAAAGGAAAAGAAGAGTAATTTCCTGGTACTCTAAGTACAAAAAATAATTTTCTAGTACTTAAAAACATTTAGTACTAATATTTTATATACCCCTGTATAAATATATATGAATTTACATGGTCATACATGGACTTGTATTTAATCATACAAGAGCTTACATTATTTCATATATTATTTAATATCTTTGGATCCGAAATTTAATGATTTTATATGGCCGTATATTTTTATATTTGATTATATATGCTCATATATGACCCTCAAATTTTGGATCCCAAAATATATGGACATATATGAGATCGTGTATACTCATATATTTAACTATGCATGGACGTACATATATGATCATGTGCTTTTATATATTTTGATTTTTATATGGGTAATTCAATTTTTGTTTTTTCAAACATTTATTAATTTATTATGCATAATATTAATTTTTTAATTTACAATAAACACTAGGTTACAGTAATTTGCAATATATACACGTGTCCTTAAGCCTTAAGTATTTTAGATATAACTTTACTTTTTCAAATGGAGAATATATATTTTAATATGTTATTTCTTGTAAAGAAAATTTCTAAAAAAAAACATTACTTTTTTTACTGGCAAAGGTTAAAACTACGGTCTCACAGTAAAAACTATGGATATATTATTTTATCAGAAACTTCGGGGATAAATAATTTGATTATTTACTGACAATAAAAATATACTAAAATTCTGTTTGTCTTAATAAATCACTTTCAGACAGAAAAAACTGAATTGATTGTTTTGCCAGTACTTTGTCAATGTTTTAAAATTATAATTTTGGAACTGGCAAAGCACTTTTGTTATTATACAATACCAAGAGCACTTTTAAAAAGGATATCGCCAAGGCCAGCCCAGTGTCATTTTGGGATTGGCAAAGCACTAGAATTTTCAAAATTTTTAATTTTACCAATGCTGGCACTACTGGACCAACGTTTTGCCTTTTTTTTTGGCTATTAACTTATGTCAGTATTTTCTCGATAATGATTTTTTTTATTACTTAACTCTCCACGTTAAAATAATGACATATTTGGGCGAAGTATAAGTACTTACAATTTTTGTTTTACTAATTTGTATTACCTCGTAATAGAAGTTTTTGCTGGGATATTTAGGGTTTTGCTCATATCCATATAAAATTAAAACAAGATTTTACACATGTAAATGCTGAATTTTTTACATGTTTGTCTATAAGTACATCAATGTATATAAGTACACCAATGTACATATATATGTATTAGATTGTATTTATTTTACATGTGTTGTATATTTTAGTCATAAAAAAAAGAACAGCAATTTAACGGCAAACATATTAAATGAATAAAATTGCTCCCATAGGCAATATTATTTGATTGACAATGATTTCGATGATTTCGAAATATTTTTTTTTTTTTTTTGCTTTATCCTCTTCGCCAAGAAGATCATTATTTTAAACAGATGGGTTTTATAAGATAGCAAATATCATATGAACAAAAACAATTTAAAGAATTTTCAGTAAGTACATACGTATGGATGTATTATATTTATATCAAAATCAGTCAAATCACACATGAGAAAACATACATACATACAAGAAGACATCAACAAATAAAAAATAAACTAAAAACAAATAACAATTTTCGTAAGAAAGAAAAATAAAACAACTTACAGTCATTGCCAGTGATTGGCTTTCAATGTTTATTATTGTATTTGTTTACCAATACACCAACAAAAATAATATAAAACTTAATATTTGTTAACAGTTGTAAAGGCAAACATATTTGGAATATAACACAAATAAAACAAAACAAATAATCACTTACTTCACTTCGATAAGGATTTACTTTGTCCAGAAGTTTTTACAATTTCTCTTATTTTAAATTTAAACTTTGAACCTACAACAAGTCCACATTAAAACAGAGATTAAATATTTTTTTAATAAATGTCAATTCCAATGTAAAAAAATTCATTAAAATATTTTTAAATAGTTTTTTGAATTTTCGAAAATCGCCATATTTTTCTTAATAAGAGCAACATTTCATTTTACAGTTTTCAACAAAAATTGTGTTAAAACATACATTTTTTAACAAAAAAAAATTTTTGTTTAAAAAATTTATCGAATTAATTCTATTATAACTCTGTATTTAAACTATCACATATAAGTGACTACGTATTATATAAAAAAATATCTAATAATATTATGCTACAAAAAATTTTATATTTTTTCTAAAAACAAACAACAAAATCAAACATCATCTTTAAAACTGTAAATTGTCAATTGTCAATAAAAATAGAAAAACATTTCTTTCAATTTTTGTTTTTTTTTTCGGTTGCTATTTTACGCCATTGGAAACAGAGAAGCTTGACACATAACGTTTGCTTATCAAAATTCGTATACATTCGTAGTCGCTTTAATCCCTTCACAATTGTTATCGCAACTTTGGCATATAAAGATTGCGGCAATATTTGCGCTGCTTGTGTAGTTAGTTGTTGGTGTTGTTTTTATTGAATGTGCAATAAAATTGACATTTTATACAAAAGTGTATGTAGAACCCAGAAAACAAAATAATTGAGTAAATAAAAACAAGTTGAAAACTTCTGTTAACACCAGGTAACCATATATTCTCAAATATTTTTTTACCTTTAAAAAAAGTTTTTAACACTAAATTTTTTTTCCCCACAAAAATCTGTTTACACTTTAAAATTTTTTTCACGATCCCCGCACTGATAAGCTACCACGCTTCCAACCAGCTTACCGGGGCGCTCAAATATTAAAGTATTTAATTTCTATAAATATGTTACCAAAAAGTTTACATATGTTTCCACATGTACTTAGCTGATAATTTTAGCCGCTACAAATTATTTTTTTTTTCTGCCTTTAGCCGTTAATTGACTTATTTAGGGTCCACTAATATTTTTCTTAGAAAAGCAGCACTCAGGAAATACTTCCTATTAATTAATGTGCTGCTTTCTTTGAAAAGGAGAAAATAGAAGAGTTGAAATTGCACGACATATATAATCTTAGAACAGTTGTAACTCCCTTGTAGGAAATGTCGATAGTGAAACTGTACTGATTCACTATTGACTTTGTCACCAGTACTACTGACTAATTATGCCCCCGCCAACGGTTTCTGCTGTAGACATTTAACATGTGCTTGTCATTGTCACTAAAAAGTCACCCAAGTCACACCAGGCTTCCTACAGGATGAAGATTAGGCGAATTTTTTTATGTTTTCAATTCGTAGCTCTGTTACATTATTATACTTCGGTCGGGTTAAGTTCTATGAAAATACCGAAGAAGGGCGCTGCGATATTATAACGCTGAGTTTTCCTCCGTTAGCAGGGTTCAATTCGCGGGGGAAGGGATCGTCACCGAAATTTATTTAATTCCGTGTCTGAGAATAAAAGGCGTGATTTGAGGCTTTATAAAATATAATTCATGTATTTATCATATAACAAGATAAACCTAGAGAGAGAAGGGAAGAAAGATAGATAGGGTTAACGTTGGAGTCCGGAACGTGGTACCTGATATTTGCTAGAACCGCACTCGAGCGTGAATTTCGACCTGACATCGCACGCTTCTTCTGCTGACTTCGAGTAGACGTGGATGACGGTATGGCACAGCACGTTTTCCTGGCACGGCACGCTTCTTCTGTTGACGATGATTGGGAAAGGACAGTGAGCTTGTACAGCACGCTGTTGAGCTGTGATTAGTCGCTACCCTCCACTTGGGGCGAGGCTCTCTGTTGATTAGGTCAAATAACATCGAAGGACTTTCAAGCATGTTCGCAGTACCTTCAAGGGTATTCTCATGATCTTCAAGAGAATTCTCAGGATCTACAAGGATAACCACAGGACCTTCAAGGATATTTGCAGTACCTTCAAGGATATTCACAAAACATTCAAGGATATTTGCAGTACCTCCAAGGGTATTCACAGGACCTTTACCAATATTCACAGGACCTTAAAGGATTTTCACAGAACCTTGAAGGATATTTGCAGGACCTTCAAGGATATTCACAGGACCTTCAAAGATATTCGGAGGACCTTCTAGGATATTCACAGGACCTTTAAGGATATTCATAGGACCTTCAAAGATTTTCACAGGACCTTCAAGTTTATTCGCAACGCCTTCAAGGATAATGGCAGGACTTTCAGGGATACCTACAGGACCTTTAAGGATTCTCTTAGGACCTTCCAGGAAGAATAATTACCTTGCCACGTTCACGGCTGCTGGTAACTGACCCAGATTTCTGCCATGTGGAACGAGGTACGTTTGAGAAGTCTTAGGCAAAAAAACGAGGGTTGTCCGAGAATTCGAAAAAGTGGAAATGGTTCATTTTCAAAGCATTTTATTACCTTAATATACTTAAAACTGTAATAAATATTCAAAGAAAAAATTCAATAAATCAGTGTCACCAACGGTGTTGCCAAAAACGAAATAGAACCCGCAACCATCTGTGTAACAGGGTACCTAAAATATCGATTCAATTTTAAAATATTATGTTGTAATGTGTAATTATCATTATCTGTTATTTGGCAAATCATTGGTTTCTTAGGATATGGATGAAAGGTACTCAAAGATTCGTCACAGCCGAATTTAGTATTTAATTTTTACTTGTTTTCTTTGTAGTACGGAAATTAAATTTTAATCAATTTATTTTTTTTCTTTTGGAATTCTGAGGCCTGATTTTAGGAAGTCAGAAAGGATTTAAAAATTGGTGTTTTTTTAGCACTTTAAGGTATTTTAAGGTATTCGACAGCTTTTACTGGTACCTTTTTTCGGCACTATTTTGCTGTTGTAACATTTTGGGTACTTTATTTGAAGAGTATACGGCCATGGCTGCCAAATTCATATATTTTATTCCTTGTTAAATTTCAGCATACATATCTTTTTCTTTTTTTATATTCGTCCTATTTTGGATTTCAACGAATTTTTCGCAAAGCCCTTTTTGGTACCCTTTGGAACAACTTGACACCACTAAGCAAAAATATAGGAATTAGGAATATTAAACTTCGTCATTTAACAAACGATTTTTGCTGCTTAACAAAAAATATCTTGAAGACTGACGAATATGAGAGACTTATTGTTCTTTGATTTTCTTTTTCTATCACATGACATCAAAATCGGTAGATAAATTAAATGTTTATAAGGGTTCTGTTTTACAATAACTAATAGAATTTTAAATAAGGTCGACCTCTATTTGGAATAACTTTGAATTTAAAATAACAAGTATGATCCAGTGACGCCGCAAATATTAAGAAATTTAATTTATTTTTTTTTCTTTTTATTTTAATTTATAAAAGCACAACAAAAATGTAATTAGCATTAATTGTCGCCTTAAACTTTCAAACAAATTTTTTATATATGTATATTTTTTATACAATTTCCCTTTTTAACAATTAACAAAAAAATTTAAAAAAAAGATATCTTGCCAATTTTAATTAAAATTTATTTCCAAGAAATTTTTTGTTTTACATTAAATTAAAACAAATATATTAATGGATTTCTTAATTATCTTGTAATTTTCAATATTAAAAATCTACAAAGTTTATCCTTTGTAATGATATTAATCTTTCCAACAACAAAAAGAAAAAATAAAGAAATCATTAATTTCCAACAAAAAAAGTCAACTGCAAAACCAACAACAAACAGTAAACAAAAAGTACATAAATTTTAATTGGCACATGAAAAATATCATGCTACAAAAACTTTTAAATAAAATGAAAAGAAATTTCAAATAATTGCTCCCAAAATTAAAAACTAGGACATTTGCATATAACAAAAGAAATGAAAAATATAAGAACAACATTAAGAAAAACATACTTTAGAGCTGAGTTTAAAAATACTGAATTCTTTTTTTTTTAATGCTTTCTTAAAATTATTTGTTAAATGTTTAGACTTTGATAATTTTTGTTGAAATACCTTCTGATCAAACAAAATGGAAGACAATACAGCAGAATAGTTTCCTTATAAAAAAATATACATTACCGTGTAATAAGGACTAGTGATTTTTGGTAACTACATACACCCTAATCACGTAGTTGTTATTAAAATACTGGGCATACAATTTCTTTTTTACCGTCCGTTTTGTATTGGATCCAATATGATATCTCCCATCTAATTTTAACAGTTTCGATTAACTTCAAAACACGAATTCATTCTTTCAATTTCTGTTTAAAAGAAAAATAAAAGAAACTAAGTTAAAATAAAAAATATGCTGGCAGAATTAGTGATGAAAAAATTTGTATTTATTAGCTTAACAAACCAAAACAAACTAATTGCAGGCAATTTGTAAATACTAACGTGTTGCCAATTTGAACAAAAGGTCCTTGTTGATTTTTTTTTTTTTTCAATTTTTAAAGCAAACAAACAAAAAACATTTTTTTTTTAACAAATCTATAAAAATTTAAATGGAAAAAAAAAACAACATGAAAAATACTCACAAATGGCATAGAAAAAAATCAAAGTCTTATACAAATACAAGTCATAAAATAGTACAAGATATTATTAAGACTATAACGATTTCTCGTCTTGATTTCTTTTCTTAAAACTTGTTTAAATATTGAAAAAGTTTTACAACATTAATGGCTAAAAAGTGCTATATTTTTCATAGTGAAAAAAAAAAAATAACACAAAAAATGGAATATTTATTTTACGAATTAACTTTGTAAAGCTAAATTGAATTCAAATCCATTGCTTTTATATCGAAAAGAAAACGATTTGTGTAAGGGAAAATTGATGATGTTAAAAAAAAAAAAACAAACTATATGGAAAATAAAATTGCACAGACTAAAATCTCTTTTCAATTTCCCCATGGATAGCAACTAAGAAATGTAAAACCGGTTAAAGTTCACTATATAAATAAATAATTGAATTGAATACCAGCCGCCTCATAGCACTTTCCATGCCATCCCTTAAGTAACAAAGAAAAAAAAAACAGAATTGAAAATTTTTAACATAAAATGTCACATAAACATTAAAAAAAAAACAGAATTCTTTTGTTCCGTATTTAAATGAATTTTAATGCTTGAAGTATAATTTAATAGAGTTTTAATAAGGATAAATATTTTTCAGTTTTTGAGAGTAAGTGAAAAACGAAAACATTTATTTAATTTTATTATACTAAAAATAACAAGTCACTAAAAAATCTGTTAAATGTGTTTAAAATCATTTTAAATGATTTTTAACAACTTTTTTATAGAGACACTGATTTGAACTAAGACTTAAATAATCTGCACTTAACACAACATTTAAAATACTTAATACTTAAACTTTTACAGCGGTATTCATAAAACTTTTAAACAGTGTTTCAAACCAATTTTAAGCAAAATTTGCTAAAATTGTATTCATAAACAAATTTTAGCTTAAAATACCTTTTTTAAACCTTGTTCAAATAAACGAATTTTAAAATTGGTTCGACCCTATTTTAAACCTATGTATTTTAAGATGACATTATTGCTTTGTGTTTATTTTTATTTTAAACATTTTTGCAAAAAATTGGCATTTAAACAAAAGAAGTTATTTGTTTTTGTTTAAGAAATAATAAACCCTCTATATTTGATGAAAAGAATTAGTAAGAACCATTTTTATATGGAAATTGTGATATTTTTAGTTGTATTTTGTTTATAATAGAAACTATTGCCCAAATTTCAAACAATCGTCAGACGAAAATTTACAAAAAGAGGAGCGACCCGTTTTCAATTTTGGATAAAAAATTTTAGCAAAAATAATAATACTTTTGGATATTATTCATTGTTTTTTATAGTGGTGTGTTGTTTAATCAAAACAAAGAAAATAAAACCGGTTATTTGAATACTTTTTTTTCTACAATAAAATCATTATCTATGTAACACTTTTATTGGGCATTTTGTTTTGACTCTTTTTCTTTTTTTAGTTAATAAACAAGTTTTCATAAATTTTTTGTTTTATAAAAACAATATTTTTCTGAAAAACGACAAAAAAAAATACATAGAAACGAGTACCGTATGGTTAAGTAGTCATTGATTTGCATCATTACGATTAATATGACAAAAAAAAATACAGTGTTGCCATTTTCAAGTTAAAAAATCATTGAATCGTTTATTAGTTAAAATACTGATTATGAATACGAATTTTTAATAAACCTTTTTTAGGCTTAAAATGTTTTTTAACTAAAATGCATTTGAAACTTGAATTAAGATTTTTTTATGAATACCGCTGTTACAGTCTAACTCATAACGTGTTTTTAAACAGTTTAATAAAACGTTTTTAATTTGGCTTAGAGTTACCCAGCAAAAATGAAGCTGCCAAAGAAGCAATAAAAGCATCACTACTATGACAAAGGCATCACTTTTTTTCTAATGGTTTCATCGATGAATTTAACATTAGCGTGTCATAGGATGGAAGTATTCAAATGTGGCTACTAGCATTACTCATACTTTACTCTAAGGAAGCAATGATAATACAATGATTAGATATTCTGATGCATGAGTGGAAAATGTTCATATACTTTGTAATATTTAAGCTTTGATGAAAATTTAATTCATAAGAATGCAGAAAAATATGTTTAAAGACGCGAAATGCATGCATTGATATACAAATGCTCTTTATTAAAACAAATAAATAATTCTGCATTAGTGAAAGAGAATTTTTGAAACATTTTTCAAAAATTTTAATGAATTTTTAGACAAATTTTAAAATATTTTTGGATAATTTAAAAACTGGTTGTACAATTTTGAAACATTTTTAGAAAATTTTAAAATTTTTTTAAACAATTTTAAATAATTTTTGCACAGTTTTAAAACATTTTTTGGGCAATTTGAAATAATTTTTACACAATTTTAAAATTATCTTGGTAAATTGTGAATTAAAACTGGAAATGATATAGTGTTAAATAAAATACACAATGCAAAAATGCACAGACTGCGTCGTCATAAATATTTCAGGCTAAAAAAATGCAAATGACAGGCCAGCTAGTTTCAATTAAAGGTAAAAAAAATTTGTTTTTCTTGATTTTTCAAAACTTTTATAAAAATTGCAAAACTGCATAAATTCGAACCCTCATGAAATTTTAAACTAAAATATAAAAAATTATTTAATAAAAAATTTTTAAAAGTTAATCAGAACTATTTTCTCAATTTGTATAATAGCTTTAGATTCCAAAAAAATATACGATATACTATAACTTATGCTTTAGGAGTAATGATGAGTGATATTTTAAGATATTCATCGAGTTTTTATCCAGATCACTGCATTTGAAATGTGAACACATTAATTCTTTTGGAAGTGCCTTAGAATAACACCAAAAAATCATAAAAGAATGTCAACAGAAGCTTAGGAATCAGGGAAATTTGCTCAATTTCCTTTCAGTTTACGAACCTTTTAATATGTAAAAAATTTTATTTGGCCGCTTCTATCGATGAAATCTCTATACTTAGCCTTCCTCTATTATTAATAATTTCCGCACTCTTCATATTATTTGGGTAAAAACAACAAAAAATACACTTAACCCTTTAAAAATCGATCAATTCACTTTTTTTATTTAATTTAACACCTTTTATATTTTTTCGAACGATTTATAAAAAAGGAGTAATTAAAGTTTGATATTGGGTTTAAAACACAGCAAAACAACAAAATAATAAAAACGTTAGAAAAAATATATGTAGTTTATTGTTTTTAAATGTTGTATTTTGTGTGGGTGTAAGCTGGCTTAATAAAATCTTAACTAAATTCAGGTATGCAAATTTCTGTGAAATTTCAAAAAATTGTTCACATATTTTTTCAAAGAAATTTTAAAATCTATTGTCAATTTGTAATTACGAGTTGTTTAGATTTTATTAAGCTACCTCGCACAGGTCCTAAGTTGAATTATATAATTTGTATATTTTCTTTTAAAACAAAAAATTTATGTTTCCAATTGTATTACTTTTTTTTTGTTAAAAATCTGAGATTCTGAGTTTATTTTTAAATTAAAACATATAAATTAAAAATTGAAAAAATTTAAACAACAACTTAACTTATTTAGACTTTCAAAGTAGTTATAAAAGTTAAAAAGTAAGAATTTATAAAAATGCTGCCAAGTCTTGGCAATTCTTGGCTTTTCTCTTTTAAATGTAAACAAAAATATTTGTCCTAAAAATATTTGAAATTTTTTTTTAGTTTTCTTTGATCTTCTTGATTTGTGTAATATTTTGAATTGAGCTAAAGATCTTTTATTTATAAAAAAATAATTATAAATATTTTTTTATCCCAATATTTCGTCACCACATTGGGTGACTTTTTCTTTGGAAAAAAAAAAAATTCTATTTGTAATTTGATAAAGCTTACAAACAAATTATATGTTTGTTAGTAAATGTATAATATAATTGCTATATTTCGTGTTCCGTTGAAGTCCATATAAGCAAACAAGTAGTTATAGATATAGATATACAATAAAAATAAAGGTTTGTTTTTTAAAATAAAGAAAATTGACCAAAAATTACAATTAAAATTAAAAAAAAATAAAACTGAAATAAAAAAATACAATTTAAATTCAAAAAATTACAAATAAAATTCGCAATCGATACTTAAAAAGATCACTTATAATTAAAAAAAAGGCCAAATGCAATTAAAAAAATTTATTGAAATTCAACAAATATTTATTTTGTTTAATTTGGTGTTTTTGAATTTCAATTGATGCTTTATAAAATACATTACATCGTTTTTGAAATGGTCTTTGAATTTGAGTGAAAATTTGCACGTAGCTATTCCATATTTCCATTATATCTGTGCTGTTTTTAATTTTTGGCAAATTCAATGTAGTTTACGGTGGCTTTGTGCAAAATGGCCCAAAGAATACTCACACTATTATGCGCATTTATATTTCATGGAATCAATAACATCCGAATGTACGTACTCCTTGTTAACATTAAAGTTAAATTGAAATATTTTAAAGAATTAGAATAAAAATCATTTTATATAAATCAAAGATAGTGTGGTAAAAAATTTATAATATATTGCCACAAGCCGAGTCTTTGACGTTTCGTCAAAAAAAATTTTGTACCATAACAGACTTTTATCAAAATTATCTAAAAGCGGAGAGAAGCTTTACAACACAAAAAAATAAAAATGTACTTAATATTAAACGTATACATTAGATCTCAGTCAATGTTATAAATAAATTTTTAAATACAAATTGATTATGAATTTGAAAGCTGTAAATTTTGCTTCAAAAAGTTCAAAAAAATTTAGGTTTAGAAATGTCCAGATTTAAAAAAAAAAAGTTTAGAAAATATATTTTGCCGACCAACACTACCCCACCCCGCCCTCCACCGAAACAAAATCCTTGGCACGCCACTGGTCGTACTATTATATAGTTATCATATTATGATAAAAAATAACCATCACAACCATGCCACAATATGCTCCCTGCAATTATATTATGATTAGGAACTATAAAATATGCTGTAAATTTAAGAATATTTCTTTAAGAAAATAAAAACCCCCCTATGTGAAAATGATCATATATTATTTATTGTACATGGGTGACAGAACTGATGCAATTTATGTTTATAATCATTCATTGATTGTTGTCAGCATTTTATAGTTCCATAATTATCATATTTGTTGTTTATAGTTAGAATTATTGTTTACAGCCAATAATTTTATAAAAAGAGAGTGGCAATTAAGAAATAGTAAAAGGTTTACTATTAATGATGCCAGCGATCATATTGAGGGTCAGAACCTATTTACAACCTAATAACTAATAACTCTATTTTGCTAACTATATCCGAATTGTAGCATTGCTCATGTTGCAACCTTGTTTTTTCTCTGCGTATAGTATACCAATCCACTAAGAATCACTTTCTAATTCGATTTAACAATGTCAGGCCGTCTACAAAATATATATATGCACACAGTCTATAGATACATTTTGTGTGAATCACCATATGTGTGTATCATACCTAGGCAATCTCAATTACATTTTGCAATTATTTACTCGTGTAATTTGTTCATATCAATAATTCTATCAGACATACGCTCACGTTTGTGGGATTAAACTTTTTCTTGGAACATTTCAAAACTTTTTAATACCTGACATGGGAAATAATGAATATTTTTGTGTTCTTAAATCTCATGTAATTACTCCAATTACATGTAATGGATGGAATTGAGTTATTGGCCTGTACGTACCCTATAATTAAGTAAACATAAATACCTTGTACTCCCCATGTCAGGCATTAAAAAGTTTTGAAATTTTCCAAGAAAAAGTTTAATTCCACAAGCGTTAGCGTAGGTCTGATAGTATTGTTAATATGAACAAATTACTCAAGTGAAGAATTACAAAATGTAATTGAGATCGCCCAGGTATGGTGTGCGTGCTTCTTGTAATTTGAATTTAAATAATTTTATATATAAACAATTTAAATAAAAAAAATAAAACTTTAATTTTTTGAATATTTTTATGAAACAAAATTTAAATTTGTAATAACTGTAACGGAAGCAACTAAAACTTTAATTTTCGTTTTATGGGTAAATTTTTTTTTTAAATTTTAAACAAATGAAAAAAAAAATAAATGAAACTGTAAAAAATCGATAAATGACAGTTAATTATTTTGAACAAATATATAAAAAAGTTAAAACAAATATTTCTTGAAAAGATAAAAATATGTTCCATTGAATACTTTTATATTAAACTACAAACAGTAAATTGCATTATGATCTGAGTGTAAATATTAAGTTAAATTGTTTAACTTTAAATAGAGTCATATACATACAATAGTTTGTAGTTTAAATTCACTGAAAATCTTATTTTAAATAAATGAAAAATCAATCAGAAAGCGGTCTACTAACTTTTTATTTTAATGAAAAGAATTTTTCATTTGTTTATAAATATTTATAAATTAACTTTCAATATCCGTAAAAATTAATGTTTTTTCTTTTATTTAAACTGTTAACCAATAAACCACAAATCCGTAAAAACAAATGATATTTTCTTTATTTCGCTCTTTTAAATGCCATAAAAATTCTCTAGAAAGTATTTTAAACTAAATGAGCTGGCATTTATTTGGTTTATTTTAACTTATCGATAATTTTAAAATATATTTTTTGGTATTATTTTTAATCATTAAAAAAAAACAAATGTACAAATAACTTTTAAAATTAATTACAGTCAGTAGCTGTATAAATATTTTAAATGTTTTTTTTTTAAAGGATTCATAATGACAGATGTCAATGACATTTTTTCTTTGTACAGAGTATTAGTTACTTCTAAATAATTTGCTGTCAACCACAATTGCGCAGTTAGAATTTTTTTTTAAGGAAATCATTAACCCATTTAGGCTTAATACCAAAAAATTACCAAAACAAACAATAACAAAATATAAATATAATCTCTTAAATAATAATTGACCACAATAATTCAGATAAAAAGTACATATCACTTTTTTGGATATCAATTTCAATTGATTCATGTTGGCAGAAGGCCAGCTATAAACGAAATTTTTGTAAATAATTCGCCCTTTAAGTTTACTCAGAAAAAAAAAACATTACCTACAATTGTGGCATTGCTTATCGAAAAGAATTATGAAAAAAAAATGTTGACTCTATACGATTTAATGAAATATTGCAATAATTCCATTTTTGCCCACAAGAATTAATGATTTTGTACGCAACTTGGACAGTCATATTGCTTATGTTTTCGCTCCAGGGTTGCTACGAGTATATATTTGAATTTTTTTTAAATATAAAGATAAAAATCTCTTCCGGAAAAGTTGTCTAAAACACGAACGGAAAAACCCAAAACACAAAAACAAATCCGAATACAAGCCATAAAACCTATAATTTGGCTAAGTTAACCATTGATAACTGTTGTGTCAATACAAATATTCTATCTAGTGTACAAGTTCATCATAACCATACTATACAGTATTAACAAAAAAAAAATACTAATGGGAAAACAGTAGTGTTTAAATGAAGCATAAAATTGTTGCAACCTTAAGAAGAGCACAAAAAAAATACACATTTTCAGTGAAGTGTAACAATTCACTGACACATACATACATAAACAGATTTTTACACTCCCATACTTTCTTATACATAAATATTCACATACGTATTTATATTCAATGAACCTAATCATGAACATGTAGTCATATATATAAGGCATTTCATATCAACTGCTCCGCGACAGCAATAAGTACGTCGCATGAATGTCAAACATGCCAGTGTTTGTTGTTATACACCTAAACTAGTTTGTAAGTTAAAATAACAGAAAATACCACTTAAATGAAATGATATTTCATTTTAACCCGATCTACTTACTTTTTATTTCAATCAAATGGTTTCTTTTATTTATTTTTAAATGTTGCTTAAATAATTTACATACACTCAGAATATTATGTAGTTAACAGTTTGTAGCTTAATAAAAAAGTTTTCCGTTCCATTTAAAAATAAAGGAACATACATTTATTTTTCAAAGAAATATCTATATTAACTTTTTTATACATTTATTCGAAATAATTTACTATCATTTACCATTTTTTTTGTTTTATTTATTTTTTTTGATTTGTTTGAAATTTAATAAAAATTTACCAACAAAACGGAAACTTGTGGTTTATTTGTGTCGGTAACAGTTATTGCAAACTTAAATTTTGTTTGCTGTCTGTTTCAAAAAAAAAATATTCAAAAAATTTCAATTTGTTTTTTTATTTAAATTGATTGTATATATACAAAATTTTTCAATACAAATTACAAGAACTTCATAAACACATATACATACACAAACACATTAACACAAAAAGTGTTTATAGCTTCATATGCATACATACATTTTGTATTGTACGAGTATATTAAAAAAAAAACAAAAAATACAAAAACGGAAATAATTTCAAATAAATGAAAAAAACGTTTATTTTTTAAGGATTGGTAGGTAAAATTTTGACATTTATTTTAACTGATTATATCATTTGTATCTTACGGATGTGTCAGTTAATCAACATTTAAAAATTAATAACAAATGACATTTAATTTAAATGAAAATTAAGTAGACCGGTTTTTAAATGAAATATCATTTCTTTTAAAGGATATTTTCAGTTATTTTAACTTACAAACTTTTTTAAGTGTATCAATACAATCAATTGATTAATCAGTTAAATATATATACATGTTAAAATTGTACCTACGATTTCCATAAAAATAACTAATAATTATTCATTCATTAGAATTTTTTTTTCGGTTTTTTGTATTTTTGTTTGTTTTTAAATCTACAAAATTTAGGGTCACACATATGTTGTGTGTGTGGTCCTATGTGTGTGTGTCTGTGTTTATGAAGATCTTGTAATTCGAATTGAAATAATTATGTATATAAACAAACTATTTAAATAAACAAACGAAATTAGAATGTTTTCAATTTGTAATAACTGTAACGGAAACAAATAAACTACAAATATTTTTTTTGGGAGTAATTTTTATTATATTTCAAACAAATGAAAATATAAATAAAACGGAAAAAAAATCGGTAAATGACAGTAAAACATTTTGAACAAATGTAAATATAAAAACAGTTAAAATAAATTTTTTTTGAATGCATTATTTTCCATCAAAGTTAATCATTTTCCATCAAATCTGATCATGAGCAAAGGCTGTAGGGCACGGAAAATCTACGTATGAACAACCATTACATCCTCTTACAGACACCATCTGGTGTGCAGTTACGTTCGAGAAGGCTACCGCTATAGAGCCATGCTGATTGAACTTTTCTTACCGAAAGTTGGCGATCTAGTTCTGGAAGAATTGTGGTTCTAAAAGATCTGAAACACTTGGCATATTGCACGCATTGTAATTTGAAGGATGCCTTCTCAGCGTGTTAACACGCATTTCGATGATTTGTCTTGTTCAACCATATCATTCGATTTTACTGTCCCGGCTTGGCCAGCCAAATCTCCGTATTTAACAATCTCCGCATTTTGGATGAGTTAAAGATCATCATTGGAGCCGAAATTGTCAACGTGGTGCTACAAATGCTGGCACAGTCATGCAAAATGTAATCGAAACAACATACATTTCCATCAACGCCAACGACGGCCATTTGTCGGATATAATTTTCCACAATTAAACATAATCTGTTTAAAACCAACAAAATTTTTGCTTAAAACAGAAGTTGCAGTGATAGAAAATCAGATGATAATTTTTTGCTCCACCCGGTATGAAAACTGTCATACAAAATGGTAGAAATACTGAACATTTTTAAGGAAATTGGAAATATTAGAAATTATTTTAGCACAGCGGTGATATACTCTAAAATATATTAAATTCAATACTCAAAAATTTTGTCCACCTGCCATATCTTATTAATATCGCCTACAACAATAAATACTGTCAGTTTGACATTACTTTTCTTTAAATGAACAGTTGGTATAGAATGTGTCGTATGTATATTTTTCCATACAAATAAATAGCAAGAATATGTCTATTTCTTGATAAACAAAAAACAATATAAATCAGAAAAATATAAAATGGAAAACATTCTTAAATACATATGTGTAGGCACATGACATGACATGTACATAATAAAATTGTTCAAAGGTAAAGTTTGTCTAGAATTAAGGAAAAAAAATAGAAGGATATTTTTTTGCTTTCAAAGAAGACTGTAATACATTTTGTTATTTATTTAAAAGTATTTAAAAATGAATTTAAAAAAAAAATAATTTTACATTTATAAGCCAAATAAAATGTATTTAACATTTTCTTACAATTTTAAATACAACTATTGCTTAATATAACACAATTGTTACAAAAAACACACCTCATGTGTACATAGTGTAATGTAAAATAAGTCGTAAAAGAAAAAAAAAATCAAGAGTTCTTAAGCATCATCTCGATAAAAAATAGCAGTAAAATTTACTAAGAAAATATTGAAGAAGATCTTTTGTAGTAAAAGTCAAGTGTAAAGTAAATTTATAGTCAAGTTTGTATAGATGTATGATTTTTCTATTAAAAGTCTAGTAATGTGAAGTATGTTTTATTACACATGCGATATACTTACATATGTTAGATTGAACGTGCATTGCAAGTTCAAGTATCATCATTATATTGTTCATTGAAATTGCTATTTGAGTTTATTCTTCTTCTTTTTTATTATCATACTTACATATGTGTCTTCATATTTTGCTATAATTTCTATTATTGCATTTTATTTTGTTTTTTTTTTATAAAGAAATAACACAATTATTTTTAACAAATTGTAAGAGACACTAACATAGAGTTAATAGATAACACTTCAAAATTTGTACTATGTAATTAAATATGAATTGTATTGAAGTTGATATTTAACTTTAATTCTAATTTCTAAAAACAACAATTTTAACATAATTTGTCAATCAACTCTGTATTTATTATTCTTTATCAATATTTATATAATTACACTAGTACACAGGGATTTGTCATAAAGCTTACCAACTAAACAGTAAAGTATCCCAATCTAAAGACTCCGATGTTTAGGAAATTTGGATAGGTTATAGAAAAAAGAGATTTAATATCTAACCTGTTACCTTTTTTTTGGGCATTTTGGTGATCTTGTATTTGAAATAGAGGGAAAAAATTCGGACATTTTTCACAAAAAAAGAAAGAAAATGCATGCAATTTAATAATTTATAAAGGGTGTCCCAAGAAGAACGCAATTTTTAAATTTTAAATAAAACACAGATATTTAAAAAAAAATCGTGAAACTTTATTATATCGTAAAGTAGACAGAATGAGGTTATGTATGGAACAATATATCGTGCAGATGGCCGCCGCGGCTTTGCTGGCATGCACGCGGTCTTTTAATGAAATTTTCAATGACCGTTTTGCATGAATGCTGCGGTATTTCATTAATGCAGCGTCCAATTTCCTCTTTTAAGGCTTGAGTCGTCGTCGGCTTATTCGCGTAAACCATCGACTTCAAAAAACCCCAAAGAAAAAAATCTAATGGTGTTAAATCGCACGATCTAGGCGGCCAATTCTGATCTCCAAAACGCGAAATAACACGACCGGGAAATGACTGGTGCAGCAATTGAATTGTTTCTCTGGCTGTATGACATGTGGCGCCGTCTTGTTGGAACCACATGCCCTCCACATTAATTTCTTCAATTCTAGGCAAGAAAAAACTGGTTATCATTTCACGATACCGAACACCATTGACTGTTTGCGCTTGACCTGCCTCATTTTCATAAAAAAAAGGTCCAATGATTCCTCGAGGATTTTCCTCACCCCAAATGCGACAATTCTGCCTATTGACGAAGCCATCAAGATGAAAATGGGCCTCGTCACTGAAGATGATTTTATCGGCAAAATCAGCATTTTCATGTTGTCTCTCCAATACCCAATTAACGAACTCCCTTCGCTGTCCATGGTCAGCTGGCTTCAGTTCCTCCTGAGTCAATTGAACTTTGTATGCATGAAGATGCAAATCTTTCGTCAAAATTCGCTGCAAAGTGGATTTGGAGACACCAATTTGCTGAGCTCGGTGTCGAATTGAGGTGGATGGAGTTTGAGCGACATCATCACGTACAGCTGCGACATTTTCGGTCGATCGACCTGGTCGATGGCTCGTTGTTGTCTTTACATCACTAACAGACCCAGTTTCGGCAAATTTATCCATTAATCTCTTTACAGTTGACTTTTTTGGAGCATTATTGTGACCCCAAATTGATCGCAATTTGCGAACTGTAGCCGCAAAACTTTCACCATTTTGGTAAAACAATTTCACAATGAGAATGCGTTGTTCATTCGTGTAGCGCTCCATTTTTACTAACCCCGTACCTTCTACTAGCAAACAATAACAATTGTTCAAATGTCAAACAATGACACTTCGAATGTTGCCAGATTTAAACATTGCGTTCTTCTTGGGACACCCTTTATAAAGAGTCCGTGTAAACAAATTTATATGAGGTTTCATCTAGTAATATATTATTATATATTATTATCTTTTAGATGATATTTTTTATTATATAATTCTACACTCAGAAGAAAAAGTTAGTAAACGGGTTTCAATCCCATTTTACTATTTTTGTACTGATTTTTAGTAAAAAAAATTAGCAAAAAATAAATACTAATTTTAAAAAAGTGGATATTGAAGGAAATATTTTTTCTAATTATAACTTACACCTACAAACTTGAATTACCTTAAAATGTTACATAGATTAAAAAAGAGATCGGAAGTGAATATACCGACTCATGTCTGTAAATAGGAAATCCACATAAAATAGCACTAAAAAAATTTTTTAGTTCTAAAAATTAGCTTTTTGTGGGAATATCTGAAAAGCAAGATTTATGCAAACAAACCAGAAACGCTTGAGCAACTCAAACAAAATATTCGTAATGAAATTAATGAAATAACAGAGGCGGACATTTATCTGATATTGTATGCCATACATAATTGCCGACATTCCATTCCATTCTCTTTTACTTAATCAAAAATTATAATCAAACAAAATCGTATACCTACCCGGCGGACATCCAGTATTATTTATTTAAAGGGTAATTCAACGTTTTCTTTACTTTCTTAATTATTTTATATAAAGTTATTGTGTCACCTTTAAAGTTTTGAATAAAACATGGATTGAAAGTAGAAACAATACTATTGTAACTTAGTGTTAATCATATCTTCTTAACCACTACTTTATTTATTTAAAATTCATTTATCAAATAAGGTTGTAGTCCTTTTTTTTTTTTTTGTTTTCTCTTCTTGTTGCTCTATTATTATCCCTTTAAATAATATATACGGCTGATTGATTTTGTAAATAGACCCAAAAATTAAATTATCTTTTCTTTATTGTCTATTTTGCATTATCCTTTTTGTGTGGTTCTTGTTACGCTTCACAGATGGATTCACTCACAGATGTATTTGCAAAATATAGAAATTCCTAAATAAAAGTTTTTTTTTTCTTTCATTTTACCTAAAATGATGCCGTCAGATATCAAAGTAATTAGGAATTTATGATTAATTAACTTGGAAATTGAGTTATTATGCTTCTGCTGTAATGTGACAATGACAATTAGGCAAAAGGTATACACACACTTAAACATTAACACTCCAGCAAAACATTGGTAATAGATTGAACCTATTTCATATCATAAACCATCAGCAATACTTGGCATTATCGGTAATGGGTACCCTTTTCCCCAGACACTATTTTTCCATTACCAGTAATGATAAAAAATAGTATTATTATTATTATTCTGCCGTTGCCATATTTATTAACAATGACATTGTTATACAGTACTTACAGGTTGGTTAAAAAGTTCCTGCGCTCGAATTGAAAAAATACTGTTTTTCTTATGCAATTTATTTTTTTATTCAATATAATCTCCTAGAAGCTCAATACACTTGTTCCAATGATCTTTCAATAATTTTATCCCATTCTTATAATGGTTTTCCGGAAGCTCTGCAAAATAACCTTCTACGGCTGCTATGACCTCTTCATTCGACGAAAAATGCTTTCCACGAAGGAATTGTTTGAGATTTCTGAAGAGATATGAGTCACTCGGAGCCAAATCTGGTGAATATGGTGGATGTTCAAGCAATTCGTACTTTAATTCTTTGAATTTAGCCATCGTCAAAACACTTTTGTGAGCAGGTGCATTGTCTTGATGAAAAATGATTTTTTTCTTCTTTAAACCAGGTCTTTTCTCACGAATTTTTTCATCCAGCTGATCCAAAAGGCTGCAATAATATTCAGAGTTGATTGTATTACCTTTCTGAAGATAATCAATCAAGAAAATTCCTTTTGCATTCCAAAAAACTGGTGCCATAACCTTCTTTGCTGATCGTTGTGACTTCACCTGCTTTGGAGCTGAACAACCAGCTTCAGTCCACTGTAAACGTTCTTGTTTCAATTTAGGATCATGGTGGTAGATTCAAGTCTCATCCATAGTTATAAAACGACGCAAGAAGTCGGTTTTTTACGGCTTAAAACGCTCCAAATTACGCTGAGAAATTTGTTCTCGATCCAGTTTTTGTTGAATTGTTAATGTGTGCGGCACTAACTTTCCAAACAGTTTTTTCATACGTAATTCTTCATGTAAAATATGGAGTACTCGTTCGTCTGAGATGCCTATGGCATTAGCAATTTCACGCTTCGTCAAACATGGATCTTCACTAACCATATTATGTACCTGCTCAATGATTTCTGCTGTGGTTGCAGTTTTTGGTCGTCCTTCGCGTGGATCGTCTTTAAGGCTGGTACGACCACGTTTAAATTCACCAGCCCAAAATTCAATGGTGCATTTTGAAGGTGAGGACTCTTTATACACTTCTAACAATTCTTCATAAATTTCCTTTGCTTTTAAACCCTTCAAAACAAAGAAACTTATGATTGCACGATATTCAATGTTTTTCATATTAAAAAAAATCAATGACACGACAACTTCAAATGGCTTGTAAACAAAGAAAGGATTGACAGAATGACTTGCAACTTTGCATGTGTTCTCAGGAGAGTTATACCAACTTGAGAAAAAAAAGTTTGGAGCTAGCAGTGCCATCTCTTGGTGAGCGCAGGAACTTTTCAATCAACCTGTACTCTTACTTTTTTATTACAATACTCATTATTTGGTAATAGCAAGTTTTGCTGGGCTAAACACATATTTACTTCGAAGTATATATATATATATATATAATTTGTTTCTTACATTAACAATACACAAATCTTAATAGATAAACCATTTTATACATTCTTTCCCATTGACTGTAAATATACAAAGTCATAGAAATATTTTAAATATTTATTTTTACGAATGAGGGTTGTGCAATGTGACATATTTCAAGGACTCTAAAGAAATGATTTTACAAAAACCTCTACTTAAGAATTTGAAAAGCATAAATAGAGATTTTAATTCTATTACGAGTGTGCCTGCCATACGTTAAGAGTTGAAGATGTAGATCTTAATAAAAAATCATTCACTTCAATAGTAAATGAAAAATAATTTGACAGCTAAAGGGTAGTCCAAATACAAGTATCTTTTTTAATAATTAAATAAAAAGAACTAAATTAAATTTATTTTGATATGTTAACGCTTTATTAGAAAAAATAAATATTTGCATTATATATGAAACAAAATTTCATTTATGTGACTGTCGCGTCTGGCTTCGCAGTAGCTCATCCTGTCAGTCTAATTTTCCAAGTAATTGTTGATAGTTTCTGGCTCTATCTCGATGATATTAGCCCAAAGAATGTGACAAATTGTTTGGATTATTCGCATAGGATCGGAATTTATTCGTGCCCCATAGTAAAAAGATTAAAAAGGTTAAATCACAGCTCCGAGACGGCCAATTATCATCGCGAAGACGGCTGATAATACGATTACCGAACTTAATACGCAAAATATCGATTGTTTGATGAGCTGCTGCAACCAAAGATTGTCCAAGTTCACATCTTTTATTTCAGCCCATAAAAAGTCACTCGCCGCGGACTGAACTGGTGTTTCCAGCATCATTTTCCAAACAAAACAAAACAATCTCCCTCTGTGTATGCATTGGTTTCTCAACAATGACATGTAGGCTTTCCAATCCTAAGATACATATCAAGATGAATTTCACTCAGAAAAAAAAATTAGTAGAAAAATTTGTAAAATGTTTTCAATCTCCTTTTACTATTGTTGTACTGACTTTTAGTAAAAAAGTTAGTAAATTTTTTTGCGATTTACATTTTACAAATTACAGAACTTTTACAGAATATTTACAAATTTTTGTTGCTATCTTCAGAAATCATTTTACAAATTTTTGAAAACCGATTTGCTAAAATTAGCAACAAAAAAATTACTAATTTTAAAAAAGCGTATATTCAAGGAAATTTTATTTCTAATTAAAACTTACACCTACAAACTTAAAATGCCTTGAAATGTTACATAAATTAAAAAAAAGGGATCGGAAGAGAATATACCGACTCATGTCTGAAAATAGGACATCCACTTAAAATAGCACTAAAAAGTTTTTTTTTAGTGCAAAAATCAGCCCTAAAAACAGTTTAAATTTGACCTTAAAAGCAAAAAAATTGGCTAACATATTTTTCAAAACAGAAATATTTAATGTTTTTAAAATTTTTAAGCCTCTGATTTTTTTTTTTTTCAATTTTGTCTAAAATATTTTTTGAAAAAAAAAATAAATGAAATAAAAAATTTTGATGCTCTAAAAAAAATAAATTTCAAATTTTGTACTAATATTAATAATATTTAGTAATTTTTTTTTTTTTTTGCTGCTTTTAGCAAACAGATTTTAAATTACACTTTACAAAAAGGTTATTAAAATTTTGTAGCGGCAGCTTATTTTTTCTACAAATTTCATTGCACTACATGTCAGCTGACATGTGTTGCTAAGATTAGCAAAAACTACCGCTGGGCTCAAATTAGAAAAATTTTCCGTAACAGCAAAATCTTCAACTGCCATTACAGACTTTTTTTTGGTGAGTGTACATATGAATTTGTGTATGAGACAGTTTGCAGAATCTGAGATTTTCACTTTACGGAAACGTCATACTTTTGCTAATAAAAAATTATTTTATTCTAAGTACTTTTTCCGCAAGCAAGTCGTAATTTTACAAGAAATGAATTAATAAATATATTTAAAAAAATATATATTATTGTTTTTATTGCAAACAATGAAAAATTTTATATATGGAATATTTTTGACAAATAGTTTTTTCGACAATTATTTGATTAGTTTTAATTAATTCGAAAATAAAACCCCCAGGTGAAGATGATCATATATTATAATTTTTACATGGGTGACTGAACAGATACAATTTTTTTTATAGAAACAAGACAGTATTATGACTATAATTGTCAAAGTAATGTTTTACTTGATTAATAAATGTACATTGATTATTGTCAGCATTTGGTAGTTCCATAATTATCATATTTTTTTCATAGTTAGAATTTTTGTTACCACAGTATGTTTATATTCAACCATGTTGTTAAAGAGAAAGTGGCAATCATGAAATAATAAAATATTTACTATAATAATGATGATAGTAATAATATTGATCGTTAGAATCGAATGCAGCAAATATAATATAGTAGCAGTGATCATGTTGCGACCATGGTTTTTCTCTGCGTGCATATACCTATCTTTACCTAAACAAACCTTATCGTATTTTTTGGAAGGGATAAAAATATTGGAGAAACGTTGGACGAAGTGTATAGAGTTCAAAGGAGATTATGTTGAAAAATAAAACAATTTTTTATGAAAAAACCTGTCATCAAATAAATTACGAAATATTTGCAATTTTTTTTATTTTTAGTTTTTAAGAAGCCAAACTTTATTTCAAATAATCTATAAAGGATTTTTAACTCTTTTTTTTAGTTAAGTAAAAGATTTTCATAACATTTTTAAAACTTTTCTGAAAATTTATTTATTTATTAAATTAAATAAATTATTACTTTTTTTTTTTGTTTTAACTTTAAAAGTTGCTCTTTTCTTAGTCAATACTTTTCCTTTAACAAAAACTATTTCTAAAATATTCGTATATGTATTTTATTATTCAACATAACCAATTTTTTTTAGTGGTTATTGTGGTTTTCTAAACAAAAAAAATAGCATTTGTATGCTATGAAAATATTATATACAACCCTAGAAATATACTATTTACTACATGAGTTTCCTAATATAAATATTTATAGTATAGTGTATTGTAAGTTGTAATTTGTGCATGAAGTTTTAGGAATCTGAAGAAAAAAAAAATAAAACAAAAAAACTAACTTTTTACCAAACTATGCTACTAATCATCTTAATGATTCTTTGGGTTTGTTAAGGAAAACTTAAACAAAAACAACAACAAAATATTAAGTTTAGTAGAATTTGACTTCTATGTGGTTATTTGTTTAAAATATTTTAATAGTTTACATAAAGTGACGGTCAAACATGTATTTGCTAGTATAAGGATCTGTACCTTAAGGGTAACTTATAAACACTAGGGAGCTAAAATTCCCTTTCTAATAATACTATACTCGTAGGGGAATCAAAAACCGTCACAAGTTGATTTTAGATATTTTTCTGTATTAAATCTTACTCAAATTGGGAGTAGCAACTCATCGTGTTAGTGAATTTTTTCTGAAACTAAAACTTTGATTTTTTTTCTAAAACTAGCAGCAAAAGTTGTTTGTTCAAATTTTCTTTTAAATAAATAAACTTAAAAAGAAAATAGTCTTTAAGTCTGTAAATCTTTACAAGTATTTTCAAGCTGTTAACAGATAAGAAGATTTAAACATTTATTTAGTTTATGTATTTTATATTTATAAAATAACAAGAATAACTAATTATAACAAACAACAACATTATGTTCCAAAAATATTACTACATAGATATTAAATGAAAATACAAAATCTATTAAAAAAAAACTAAAGCATATAATCTCGCTTTTTATAAATATAGTCCAAGGCAAACATACATATTATACAAACAAATAGATTGACAACCAAACAGCACCAATAAGGAGGTTGCACTTGCACATTTCACAGTTTATCGTGCAACGAATAACTTTATGTTCGTTCTGTCATCCAGTGCTGTAAACAAAGTGATGTTTTATACTCAACTCCATGGACTATACTATTTGATGTTTATAACTTTAGTTAAGCAGTCTAATTAGATTTCAGAGCACGAGCTAACTGTTTTAACTTGGCAAAATAGTAATTAAAACTTTTGTCATCATTTTACAAAATCTGTAAAAATAGAAAGAAAAAAAAATTATTTTTTCAGTTATACATGTTCAATGTATAGAATAGAGTTGAATGTTACAAATACTCTGGGGATCTTTGTGAGCGTTTTAGTTTAACATTTATTTTTTTTTTTTTTGTTGTTGCTTACAATCTGTATTTTAGAGTGGTTATTAGTTTGCTGTTGTTTTAGTATTTTTGACAAAGTACTATTATAAGCCACGTAAAATAAACATTTGCAATTCAAAATAAAGTTTTAACTGAAAAACAAAAAAAAAAATAATAATAATATTGAACAACAGGCAGACATATTAAATTAAGGACATTCGGATTTTTGTATATTTTTTGTATCATTGTTTAAGTTGAAAATATTTAACATTTTTAAAATAATCCATACATAGGACTTCAAATGAATGTGACGAATGAAATAAATCTAGAAAATCGATGCTCTAAGAATCACGGATTTATATACAAATTATATTTTTTACCAAGATAACGCAGAGAAAAAACATGGTTGGCACAATCATATTCGAAGAGCATCATATATTTTTGGGTTTATGATTGTGCAAACCATAGTCCTGCTGTAATATGGTTATCATATTATGATAATATTATAACCATAATTTTACCATAATATGGTCCCTACAGTTATATTTTGATTCAAAAATTACCATATTATGATTCTAAATAAACTTATTATAATGTTTCTAAATATCTAGTATTTTGAGTAAGAAACCTTTTCGTACAAAAACAATTTTGGGTTCTACAGACTTTTTCTTATAATTTAAATAATTTATTAATATAATTACAAAAAATGAATTAATAAATATATTTTTTTAAAAAATATTTCTTATCGTTTTTATTAAAACGAATTAAAAAATATAAAATCTTTTTATGGAATCTTTTTGACAATGAATTGATTAGTGTAAATAATATTATATGTATAAGAAAACCCTTAAAAAAAAATTTCTAAATTAAAAAAAAAAATTAAATGGATCTTAATGGGTAAATTGATGAAATGTTTTAATGCCACATGAAAGGTATTTTCTACCCACATCCGTCCAGTTTTAGTAAACAATATATGATTATTTTTTAATACATTTTGTGGTAAAAACAAACTGACTGAACTGATCAAATTGTGGTTTTTATGAAAACAAGACAATATTATGACCGCATAATTATTTATTGATTGTTGCCAGCATTTTATGGTTGAATAATTATTATATTTTTTCCATAATTAGAATTTTTGTTACCACAGTATGGTTACAGCCAATCATGTTACAAAATAGAAGGTGTCAATCATAAAAAAGTAAAATATTTGCTATAATAATGATGGTAGCGACCATGTTGATGGTTAAAAAGCCAATAACATGGTTGTGACAACCATACCTGATTGCAGCAAGCTTAATATAGTAGCAGTGATCATGTTGCAACCACGTTTTTTCTCTGCGTGATAGTATGTAGTGGAACGCAAAACAAAGGACACAACAATATGTTTTTAGGTTTGCTTTAAATTTTTTTATTTAAGAATATTTGTGTAACATCTGAAATTTGCTACGCAAAAGTAAGACACACCTATAAAAATAATAAAAATTTACTTAAAACGTTTAATTAGAAAAATTACAAATGTAACGAAAATTTTACCACTTTAATATTTAGTTGGATAGCCTTCATTGTTAAAATATTATATTTTTAAAGAAGAAACTTCACCCATTGGCATTAAAGTCAGAGTTAATTAAAAATATCAGTAATAAGGTTGTTTACGGTAGGATGGTTATCTGGTTATTTGGTTATAAAATTAAAAATAACCTCTGGGCACCGTGAACACCCTCTAACGTTGGTTATCTACTTATTTTTTTCAATCACACGCAAAGAAAAAATATGGTTGGGTCAATCATATTCGAAGAGCATCATATATATTTGGGTTTATGGTTGTACTAACCATAATCGTACTATATAATAGTTATCATATTATGATAATAAAATAACCATATTTTTACAATAATATGGTCCCTACAGTTATATTATGATTCAAAAATTACCATATAATTGTCCTAAATAAACATGTTATATTGAATTTATCATAATATGATGGCACGTTATCATAGTATTCTCAAAATGTTATCATATTATGGCCCCTCATAACTATATTATGATTCCTGGATAATCTTAAAGGAAAAGTTCTTAGAAACTATGGAAAAACTTTTTAAATTTAAGAATATTTCCTTTAGAAATGTTTTTTCTATAAAAAAATTTATTTTAAGGACTTTTTGAAGAAAAATTGTTAGGGAAAAAATCACAGACTTTAAAAACTTTTCTTTCTTTGATTGTAAAATTATTTATTGATTGTTGCCAACATTTTATCGTTGCATAAATATCATATTTTTTTCATAGTCAGAATTTTTGTTACCACAGTATGGTTACAGCCAATCATGATATAAAATAGGAGGTGCCAATCATAAAATAGTAAAATATTTATTAAATAATGATGGTAGCGACCATGTTGATTGTTAGAAAACCAATAACTTGGTTGTGACAACCATACCCGATTGCAGCAAGCACAATATAGTAGCAGTGATCATATTACCACCATGTTTTTTCTCTGCGTGCAGCTGTGCTTACACCAGGGGTCGGAAGAAAGACAGAATATAAATGTATTGGTGTTTTACACCGTAAGAAATTATTTTATCTTTCTAGATAAATGAATGAATAAAAATAATAAATGAATGAATCGTTACATTGAATTAAAATAGTTCATGTTTTTGTTTTCTCTAGTATAAAAAATAAAAATAGTTCATTATAATGAAAATTTTTTGATTACATACAAGGCACTCTGATCATTTAATATATTTAAAGAAAATAAAAATAATTCTTCCCACTCAACGTTCCACAATTTTAATTTAAAATGTAAACGAACAACAAAATAAATACTTTTAATAAAAAAAATACCTATAAAAAAAAACAAAAATTTTAGTGTGTACTTTATTTTTTCAACAAAGCGGCATATGCTCGCTCTGTTGATAGTTGGCATGTTACTGAATGAAATAATTGAATTTTTTAAGTTTTTAGCTGCGAGATTTGTTGACATTCGTGTTGTGTTCGGCCTCTGTGTGCTATGAGTGCTGATCACTTGCTTACACTCATTATAATTCATGCTTAAAAATACAAATATATTTTTTGTACAATACATATACAAATATTTTGTATATAAATATATACTACAAAACTCTCGTATATTACAAATTTCATAAATTTATTTATTGTTAATTATTTTTAGTATAAAATTTTAATATCACAAAATTTTCGTACTCAGCTGATGGTAATAAGTTTCTTATGTTTATAAATTTCGTAAATAATACAAACGAAGTATTGTTTTTGCACAAAATTATTTTGCATTTCAACAAAATATTAATATTTTTATAAATATGTTTAGTATTTTTATGAAATTTCGTAAACTATTGAAATAAAAATTTACAAAATTTTTCGTAATGTCAAAATAATCAAATCTTTGGAAAAATGAACCACAGTTTCTGTGTATTTTACCTATGGATTATTATGAGTGTAATTACTTGTGCTCATTTTTATTGTTTTTTATAAATGAAAACCAGATGAGAATGCCAATGCTACCAACAATTAATATAAAATTTGAGATGCCATTTGCTGAAAATTAGCTTTTTTGTGTTGCCACTTAGTTAAACTTATACTATTTTCCAACACTACAAATAAGCACATAACTTCAAAATCTGTACGCAAGGGTATAGGTTGCGCAAAGTTGGTTATTTTCTTTTAATGTATTTTGTTGTTGTTGATATAAGCATTTAATCACATAACCTGATAACCAGCCTAACGTACTTTAAAGCGCAATAATTGCGAATTAATGAAAACATTTTGAAAAGGGTTTTTGTATTAGCATATTAGGTATAAATCAGTCATTAGTAGTAGTTGGCAAAAGGTCCCATTTTGTTGTCTGTAATATTGATGCCATGGCGTATGAGTGATAAAGTATGTTGAAATAATATAACTCATACGCAGTGATTGCATTTGTAGGCAAAATTTCTTATATGTAGGGATGTATGGTTTCACCAAAATTTCACATGAATAAAAGACAGAGTTTTTTATTTTCCAGCAAATATAAGAGAATTTTTAAAAATTTTCATTTTTGTATAAAAAACTACAAAAAAAAATAAGATTAAAAAATAAGTAAAAAAAAAGGTTTTGTATAAAATTTTTAATTAACAGGCTTTGTACGAGGGCGGATCATTAAGTTCGTGTCTTTTCGAACTTTCCTCGAAGTTATATAAAATGCCCCATAAAGTACCACCTGTTAATAGACTACTGTCAAATTTTGAGCAAGTTTCGTTATTTTTCGAGGTCCATAAAATAGGCATTTGTTTGATCAATAATTTCATCGTTAGAGCTAAATCTCTTTCCACCGAGTCATTTCTTTAGGTTTAGAAAATGTAATAAATGTGGATTACCTTTTCTTTAAAGTTCATGCAAGAAATTAAGATTTTTGAATGAAATGTTTTTATTTTATTTTAAAATATTGACAATAAACGAAAAACATGAATCATATTATTTTTATTTGTATGTAATTGATCTTGACTATTTGTATGTAATTGATCTTGACTTAAAATAATGCACAATACAAGCAATATTTAAAGCACTTGAATTTTTGGGACGTATTTTGGTTATTTTCAAGTTTTAGATTTAAAATTTGTGTGGGATTTGAAAGTTGAAAACTTGAATGGAGTATTACGAATTCGAATGGAGTATTACGAATTCGAGTATACAAATTTATATTTTTTTTATCGAGCAACATTTTGTTATTTTTTTTTTTGCTAAATATTTTAGACAAAATATTTTTGCCCAAGTAGGTGTCTAAAAGTAGAAAATCCTTTACACCCGAACGTTAAATGAACTTGCTAATGTGGGATATTTTTCACAATTAAGGAGTGTGACCAACCTTTGCAGGTTAAATTGTATTTTTTTTTGAATGGCTGAGTTTTAGAACTAAAAATATTTTTTGTGCTATTTCACTTCCGATACCTTTTTTCAACCTATGTGGAATTTTAAGGCAATTTAAGTTTGCAAGTATAAGTTTAATTAATTTAAATAAAATCTCGTTCAATATCCACATTTTTAAAATTAGTAAATTTTTTTTTTGCTAATTTTAGCAAATCGGGTTTCATAAAAATTTGTGTTTCTAATACAAAGTTGCAAATATTCTGTAATTTGTAAAATATAAGTAGCAAAAAAGTTCACTAAATAATAATTTTTTTATTAAAAATCAAAACAAAATAGTAAAGTGGGATTGAAAACCGTTTACAAATTTTATTACTAACTATTTTTCTGAGTGTAACTAAAGGGTGTCCCAAGAAGAACGCAATTTTTAAATCTGGCAACATTCGAAGTGTCATTGTTTGACATTTGAACAATTGTTATTGTTTGCTAGTAGAAGGTACGAGGTTAGTAAAAATGGAGCGCTACACGAATGAACAACGCATTCTCATTGTGAAATTGTTTTACCAAAATGGTGAAAGTTTTGCGGCTACAGTTCGCAAATTGCGATCAATTTGGGGTCACAATTATGCTCCAAAAGAGTCAACTGTAAAGAGATTAATGGATAAATTTGCCGAAACTGGGTCTGTTAGTGATGTAAAGACAACAACGCGCCATCGACCGAAAATGTCGCAGCTGTACGTGATGATGTCGCTCAAACTCCATCCACCTCAATTCGACACCGAGCTCAGCAAATTGGTGTCTCCAAATCCACTTTGAGGCGAATTTTGACAAAAGATTTGCATCTTCATGCATACAAAGTTCAATTGACTCAGGAACTGAAGCCAGCTGACCATGGACAGCGAAGGGAGTTCGTTAATTGGGTATTGGAGAGACAACATGAAAATGCTGATTTTGCCGATAAAATCATCTTCAGTGACGAGGCCCATTTTCATCTTGATGGCTTCGTCAATAGGCAGAATTGTCGCATTCTGGGTGAGGAAAATCCTCGAGTGATTCACGAGAAGCAAATGCATCCTCAACGTGTCACTGTGTGGTGTGGTTTTTGGGCTGGAGCAATCATTGGACCTTTTTTTATGAAAATGAGGCAGGTCAAGCGCAAACAGTCAATGGTGTTCGGTATCGTGAAATGATAAACAGTTTTTTCTTGCCTAGAATTGAAGAAATGAATGTGGAGGGCACATGTCATACAGCCAGAGAAACAATTCAATTGCTGCATCAGTCATTTCCCGGTCGTGTTATTTCGCGTTTTGGAGATCAGAATTGGCCGCCTAGATCGTGCGATTTTTCCTTAAAAGAGGAAATTGGACGCTGCATTAATGAAATACCGCAGCATTCATGCAAAACGGTCATTGAAAATTTCATTAAAAGATCGCGTGCATGCAGCAAAGCCGCGGCGGCCATCTGCACGATATATTGTTCCATACATAACCTCATTCTGTCTACTTTACGATATAATAAAGTTTCACGATTTTTTTTTAAATATCTGTGTTTTATTTAAAATTTAAAAATTGCGTTCTCCTTGGGGCACCCTTTATTACCAGATACATGCTTACATAACCACATATAAACAATTATTAGATGTGTGACTACACATACAGAAAACAGATTCGATTTTTTCCATTTAATACAAAAATTAGTGTTTACTATTCGTTAGTATCAGTAAAAAAATTATGATCTTGAGCCTGATAGAATTAAAAATATATAATAAAAATTTATATTTAAAAAAAAAAAAATAAAAAATCTCAGAACACTCAGTGTATCAATTTGTGTCTCTATCCACTGCACCATAGACACTTACATTGAGTTGTTTTTTAATTGTGAATATAAATATGTATACGTACAAAAAGCAGAAATCTAACACATTTTTAAATCTTATTATTGTATTTTAATTAATCTTTCGGTTGCTAATCCTAACATTTTAATATAATTTTCGAAATTGTGTAAATAAATGTTGATAAAAAATTTAATATAATATCAAAATTGAAACAACAAATATTTTATTTCTTATATTTGATGAATTGTTATTGGTTGGAAAAGCCAATATTTTGGCTCTTGAATCAATAACATTAAAATTGTGGTGGTTCCGATAGTATTCGATTCAATCTACATCCTGTGGTTAACCACATATCTAGCAATAATTTGCTTAACTGAGTTGTCTGTTCATTTAAGTAGTTAACCCTATTTTAAACAAGTTTATTATACCATACATAAGCCATAAAAATTTATCTTTTTATTTTGTTTGTTTTTATTTTCTGTAAATATCATGACCACTTTGTCTGCATGAGTATTTATAATTTGATTATCACATAAAAATATAAACAAAAATATAATTAAAATGTAATCAAATTACATTCTGTATTATAAATAAGTATTAATAATAAAAAAAAAATAAATAAAGTACCATAAAAAATAAACAATAATTATTATAGTCCTTGTATTTAGGAATGCACTAAATGTGTGGGCATTATTTATTATACGTATTTTATAATTGTAAAAAAAATACAATTTATACACATGTTAGTAGGTTTTAGTATTGGAAATATAATTTAAGTTAATGAGAATATTTTAAAGTTGCATTTTAATTATATGAAAGCACGAACTCTTATGGAAAATTAAATTAAGTTGAATAAATAAAAACAACAAAAGCCACAAATATGCATATATTTTGATTTGTTTAAATAAAACAAACAATACAAATATGTGATTTTGTTATTCAAATGAGTGATACACTTTGTTATATCAATTTTCTACCTCAATAAATTAGACAAAAAAAATTAATAAAAATTTAATTAATCTAACATTTTGTAGCTACAATTGGTCGACAAGAACATTTAACTTAAACACAGAAATTGTTGGAAACTATTTTATTTCTGTGCTTAGTTTTGACACTTTAAACATTTATTATTAGAATTAAAATTCGGTTGCTAATCTTTAAAGTTTGGTATAATTTTTTAAATTGTCCAAATTTGTTGTTAAAAAATTTTTTAGGATTTGTTTACATCTCTAGCAAAAAATTGTAAACATAGAAAGCACAAAAAAAATTGTCAAAACTTAATTAATTGCTAAGTAAAATGAAATAATATCAAAAGTAATAAATATAAACAGCTGAATAAAATTTTTTCATCAAAAAAAAATATTAAGAGAAAAAAACTAATAAAAATAGTAAAACCTTTCATGCAAATAATTAGGCATAATTAGAAATCAAATTATGTTTTAAGAAATTTCATTGATAAATTCCAAAGCTGTAACTAATGTCATAAAGCAAAATATATGCATGTGTATTAACCCTGTAGCAGGCAAGAGCTTAATTTTAATGAAAACAGATTGTTAATTTTTTTTTTAAAATAATATTTGCCAAAAAACAAATAAATTGAAGACTGAAGTTGAAAATCTGTTTTATTTTAGTCGCCAGGCGGAAAAAACAAAAGCTGCCTCAGGGCATCCTTGCCTGTTTACGGTAAAAATTATACCCCCTTGAATACCCTCCACCATAGAGGCTGAAGATGATATACGTATATACTAAATTTTGCATGAACTGTAATATGAATATGTTTTGTCAATTTATGTAACGAACTTTTGATATCTAGTTTTAGTAATGTAATTTACAGAGGTCTGCTCTGTTAGCGACTTTAACATTGTTGCTTTAACCGTTAACTTAGTTATTAAGAGTAACACACATATAGCTCTAAAATGATATTATTCTCATAGTATGTAAGACAGTAAATGTAATCGAACAAGAAGAAGACAATAACATTTTTACTTACTTAACAGAAAGAAAAAAATAGATACAGAAAAATTGTACAAATTTGTATGGAAAATTTAGAGGTACCTTCACATTTTCACTCATAACTTTTGAACCGCTTAACCGATTTTGCTCATTTTAAATACCAAACTGCTCGGGAGGATGTTCAATAATCTGGGTAAAAATAGGCACCCCCGCTTACGTCTTCGCGTCGTGATCGCCATTTCAACAGACAGACAGACAGACAGACGGACATCACTAAATCGACATAGAATTGCATAAGGATCACGAATATATATACTTTATGGGGTCTTAAACCTATATTTCGACATATTACAAACGGAATGACAAACTGATATATACCCTCACCATATATGGTGGAGGGTATAAAAACTAATAAAAATAGTAAAACCTTTCATGCAAATAATTAGTCATAATTAGAAATCAAATGTCTTAAGAAATTTCATTCATAAATTCCAAAGTTGTTACTAATGTCATAAAGCAAAATATATGCATGTGTGTTAAGGCCTCCTTTAGTTTAAAAAATGTCGATTTTTAATGCTAACACTAATCAGAAAAATATTTAAAAAAAAATTTAAATCGATTAACGAGTATTTTAATTGCTGCTGTTTGAATTTCACTTAAAATTATATTTTTTTCTACATTTAGCTTTTTGATACAAAAAAATCTTAAATAAAGCTTTCATTTGGATATAAATAATTGTGTAAAAATTTAAGGATCACTAAAATAATTTTTAAAATTTTTAGAGTTTTGATGATATTTTAGCAACATTTCTAAGATATCCTTGAAGCTTCGCCTGCATAGTTTAATAAATGATTATACATGATGTAATATATTTCCAAATATCTTTGTTTCATATATGCTCATACAATGACGTATATGAATCATATATCAACACATATGATCATATACGATTATATACAACCAAATACAGCCCTATACCTAAATATCCGAAGATATATGACATCACATATGATCATATATTGAACTATATAATCATGTATGGTCATATAAAACTTTTCTGAATTTATGTAAAACTCGAAATATCTTTATATAAGAGGTATGAAGATTCCCCCTCCGGCGTGGACATCCGCTAAGACGGAGTTTTTGTAAATTCCTTCGAGGAGGGCCAAAAAGGGGAAAAAGCTCCCCTTTCACGGCCGGTCCAAACCTTTTTAGCTAGAAAACTGAAATTTGAAATATGCCTTTCTGGTATGTGCTAACTCCTTATAAGGTATATTTTAGAACTTTGGCCAACGTTGCTGTAAAAATTGGGGATTAAAGGCCGAAAAGTGTCCCGTTTACGGCCTGCCCAAACCGTTGGACCTAGGAAGTTTAAATTTGGTATACAGGCCTTTCTACAATGTAGATAACAGCTAAGACGTGATTTTTGGAAAAAAATTTCCTTCTCTAGTGTAGCCAATAGATAAGATGGGATTTCTGGAAAATCCAACGGAAAGGGGCAAAAAGGGGGAAGACCTCCCCCCGAACGGCCTGCCCAAACCGCTGAAACAAGAAAGCTGAAATGTGGTATGCATGTTCCTTCTCCAGTGCAGATAACAGCTATGGCGTGACTTTTGGAAAATTCAAAGCGGAGGGGCAAAAAAGCGGAAAATTCTCCCCCTTGACGGCCTGCCAAAACCGCTGGAGCTGAAAAGTTAAATTTTTGTACATAGATTCCCCCTTCAATGTAAGTGTGCAAATATGAAAATGTGCAAATTTGTAAATGTGCAAATTTGCAAATTTGCGCATAGGTACATTCACTTTGGTCGGCTTTTGGGGAGAGTCAAAAAGGTGTACAGTGTCCCCCTTGATGGGCTGCCCACACCGATTTAGCTAGTAATCCGAAATTTTAAATATATGTTAACTGGAGCATGTGTCAACTTGATTGTATACGTTTATGGATAGTTCAAAATATGATCTCATATATGACCATATATCTTCAGATAGAAAATTTGTGTGTATATGGTCGTATGTGACCATACATGATCTAATAGGAGCATATATTAATCATATATCATTATTTGTGACAAAAAAATTTCGGATTAGAAATTATATGAGTAAATAGGAGGTCATATCTGATCATACATTGCACAATGTATGTACGCTTATTATAATGTGTACGTTTATTATAATGTGTGCCCAATATGATCAACACTCTAAAAAATGTTTGTAAATGTACTACAATAAAATGGGTAAAGTTTAATGTAATATTACGAAAATTCGGTAAATATAAACAAAAAATGCCTAAAAATGTTTTGTACACACTTTCATAAACAATAATGCACACAAAAAGTATTTAAAGACATAATGTGCCTAAAATGAGTATTCTTTTTTTTAAATTAAAATTTTACAAACAAATTTTGTAAATATACTAACTTAGAATGGTAACAAATATTTTGACATTTGGAATTTGGGAAATATTAAAAAAATAAAAAATAGGTAAAAACGAATAAATACAAATTTCGAATACATTCAACCAAATTGTGTCAACATATTTTCAAGACATCAATATCCAATTGTGTGTAAGAAAGGACAAATTAAAGTGCATAGTGTCGCCCACTACAATTTAAATTGTAGATGACCACCACTGCACATGCCCATTCTAAAGCTGCGCCAAATCATTTAAATATTGCTAACTGTATTCTGTATAAAATGTTATTTATAACTTATTATTATTAAATCATATATGTTTGTGATAAAAATAAATTTATTTTCTTATAAAAAACGTGTTTTTGTACTGTTTAATTTAAAGCATTGCGTTGGTAAATATACGCTTTTTATATATAATTACGCATATAGAAATGCATTTTTAGGCATTTAATGCGTATAATTACTCTTCAAATAGGGTTTTTATGCACAATTTTAGTAAATTTTCGAATTACTTTTAAAATTTCATTTAATTTTTACGCATTTTCTATGTAAAATTACCCATTATGTGTGTACCAACTTACGCATAATGTGTGTACTTTTTTTCGTTTACGCACACAGAGTAAATTTACCCAATTTATAGTAGGAGTACAGTTTCCTACTATAAGTTGGGTAAATTTCAACAGAAATTTATTAGAGTGAGGTACACTTATATATAGATTTGGCTTTTAACATGGATGTATGAGAAAGCGCTACTTTCAGTACAAATCAAAAAAACAAAAACCTTTTTTCACCTGATACAAAAATTAATAAACATTTTTGGAATTTTCAAAAAATTGGGAAATTTAAAAAAAATTCAGTACGGGATTACGCTGTCCAAAAAAAAGTTTCGATTAAGTTCGTGCATTTGATATCAAATGAAAATGTATAAATTGTAAATTAAGGGACACTTTAAATAGGGGATTAAGTATATTAATCGTTATTCTATTAATTAAAAAATTTTATTCAAATAATTGTTCGAATAATTTTAATGCCCAAATTTTGAATAACGACTAATTCAATTAATTTAATACGAATAATCGAAAAATATGTAAAATGTTAAAAAATTATAAATTTCTTAAGGTGTTTTGAAGGTCGATATCAATGCTACAAAATCGAACAATTTCAGTATACTTTTCTAATGAACTAATGTAGGATGTAGGTCTAGTTGAGAAGATAATTCATCAATTTTCCGAAATTTTATTACATCCAAAAAACTGAAGTTATAAACAAACAAACAAACACTTTTTAAGAAGTTGCAGACTATTAAGTGTTAATTTAGTTATTTTTTGATCGATTTTTAATATTCTATCAGTTTTGGAAAGAGTTGATATTTAATAGTTTTTATTTTAAGCACACAAAACGTTTCCGTGTATTATTTTAATTAAAATTAATAACAAAAAACTTCGACAAGCCCCCACAAACTTTTTTAATATGTTAAATGGTCACTAAAGATGGTTAATGGTCAAAAAGCTTCTTATAAAATCAAATTAAAATTTCCTTTTCTCAATTGTCAGCTTTAAGTCTTGTAACATAAACATAACAAGTTTACATATTTAGTAACAGAACAAAGAAATGAAACATTGAAAAGTAACAAAATTTTTCTTAAACATTACCTTATTTATCTAATCTGTCATCCTATATCAAAATTTTTTGATACAGAACAAAAATAAAAATATATATATGTATATACAAATATTCTACATACATATGTTAACCTTTTTTTTAACACATCAATCAAAAAATATCTGAAGGCAACATGTGTAAGCCAAAATGTAAAAATCTTCCAGAAGAATATAAATTATGCATAGAGGATATTTAAGAACAAATAAGTAAAACAATACAATCTCTATTTAAAACATGTTTCAACTTAAGGCAATAAAATGCAGACAAAATATATATAAAAATAAACAGTAAAGCCTATATGAAAGCCATATAAAATTTATTTACCAACTTTTAATGGCAATTATTGCAAAAAAAATCGAAATCCTTGTTAGGAGAGCATTTACTGTAGTTTCTGATCATACATCATATCCATAACATTAAACAGTATAAGTGTGATACAAAAAAAAAAACCTACTTATTTAGAATACGATTTTGTATAAATATTTTTCCCGTATATAAATACGAAATTTAATTTAGCGTTTATTTATTTTTTTGGTTAAAAATCGTTTATCATATTTTGATGAACAATCTTCAACACATAGAAAAATGGATTATAAGAATATTACATGAATTTCATAATGTTATAATATAGTACAAAATATGTATGTGGAATTTTAACATTCATCTTTAGAGCACAAGAAAAAAAGTCATTAACACAATTTTTGGATACAAAAATATATGTATATACATTAGGGTGTCCTGATAGAGAAACAATTTTATATAATAGCACTCAAACGATAGGACTCGCTGAATACAGAAAAATAAGTACAAATATTTGGATAATAACTTTAGTTGGCAACAGTGGTGGCAACCTTAAAGAATATTGGTAAAAATATTGAAATTTTCGCACAAAATTGTTTGCGAAATGTATGTGATGCGGCTATTACAAAAAAGTCTCAAATATTTTTTTGAGTGATTTTGGACCATATTTTTCAAATTTTTTTCTTTATATCATTTTAAAGAATAATACGGACTAGAACTATTAAGTAGAGTACTCAAAATTAAGAAGCTTGTGAACACTCAACTTTTAAAACCAATTTTATTCAAAAGTTCAAAATTTTTATCTTAAAACACAATGGTGGTCTAAAGTTATTCCACAAAATCCTTTTCAGTTAACAAGCTCGTCGTTACAAAATTGCTAATACCAATTTGCAAAAAAAAAAAAATAATTTTTTTTTCGTCAAACTATATTCTATCGGCTTTTTAACTCGAATATAACCAAAGATTCCTTCCAAAGTTGATTTTTATATATTTTCGGTATTCGATTTTCTGCTTTTACTTTAAACAACTTATAAAAGAAAATAATTATGGGGATACCCCGATATACATATAAAGAAAAAATAGTCAGATATATTTCGTTGTTCATATGTTTTCTTTTTGCTTAATGTTTGAGATTCATTTAAATGGGCAGACCAGTTGAATGTGATTTTTTTTTCAAAACAGTTACAAAACTTTTTAAAAAAGGTACTTTTTATAAGAGGTACTTTTATAAAAGGTACTTTTTATAAATGGTACTTTTTATAAAAGGTATTTTTTATAAAAGGTACTTTTTATAAAAGGTACTTTTTATAAAAGGCACATTTTATAAAAGGTACTTTTTATAAAGGTACTTTTTATAAAAGGTACTTTTTATAAAAGGTACTTTTTATAAAAGGTACTTTTTATAAAAGGTACTTTTTATAAAAGGTATTTTTTATAAAAGGTACTTTTTATAAAAGGTACTTTTTATAAAAGGCACATTTTATAAAAGGTACTTTTTATAAAAGGTACTTTTTATAAAAGATACTTTTTATAAAAGGTACTTTTTATAAAAGGTACTTTTTATAAAAGGTACTTTTTATAAAAGGTACTTTTTATAAAAGGTACTTTTCATAAAAGGTTCTTTTTAAAAAAGGTACTTTTATAAAAGGTACTTTTCATAAAAGGTTCTTTTTAAAAAAGGTATTTTTTTTAAAAGGTACTTTTTATTAAAGGTATTTTTTAAAAGGTACTTTTGATAAAAGGTACTTTTTATAAAAGGTACATTTTATAAAAGGCACTTTTTATAAAAGGTACTTTTTATAAAAGGTACTTTTTATAAAAGGTACTTTTTATAAAAGGTACTTTTTATAAAAGGTACTTTTTATAAAAGGTACTTTTTATAAAAGGTACTTTTTATAAAAGGTACTTTTTATAAAAGGTACTTTTTATAAAAGGTACTTTTTATAAAAGGTACTTTTTATAAAAGGTACTTTTTATAAAAGGTACTTTTTATAAAAGGTACTTTTTATAAAAGGTACTTTTTATAAAAGGTACTTTTTATAAAAGGTACTTTTTATAAAAGGTACTTTTTATAAAAGGTACTTTTTATAAAAGGTACTTTTTATAAAAGGTACTTTTTATAAAAGGTACTTTTTATAAAAGGTACTTTTTATAAAAGGTACTTTTTATAAAAGGTACTTTTTATAAAAGGTACTTTTTATAAAAGGTACTTTTTATAAAAGGTACTTTTTATAAAAGGTACTTTTTATAAAAGGTACTTTTTATAAAAGCTACTTTTTATAAAAGGTACTTTTTATAAAAGGTACTTTTTATAAAAGGTACTTTTTATAAAAGGTACTTTTTATAAAAGGTACTTTTTATAAAAGGTACTTTTTATTAAAGGTACTTTTTATTAAAGGTACTTTTTATAAAAGGTACTTTTTATAAAAGGTACTTTTTATAAAAGGTACTTTTTATAAAAGGTACTTTTTATAAAAGGTACATTTTAAGAAAGCTACTTTTATAAAAGCTACTTTTTATAAAAGCTTCTTTTTACCTTTTGGTTATAAATGATACCTTTTTATAAAAGAAACCTTTTTTTAAAAGATACTTTTTTATCAAAATGTTCCTTGTTAATAAAAGGTACCGTTATTATAAAAATTGAACATTCTTAGGATAAATGTGCTTACTTTTTTAATTTAGATACTTTCTGTAAATATATCTTCGTATTCAAAAGATTGGTTTGAAAATAGCTAGCCATTAAAATGTTGGCTTAAAAGAGTTAAGAATTTTGCAAAATTATTATGTAAATCACACCTGGCTACCTTACTGTCCATACATTTATATGCGAGTGTAGCAAATAGCTCTTTGGGGAAATGTGGTTGAACTCCTTGAACCTTTTTTTTTTTGTATTTTCCTGCTCACATCTTATTTTCTTGCATACTAACACGCACGATTTAAATGTGCGAAAAAAACGATTTATCATTTATACAATTACGCATTCTGTTGGTAACGTTGTTAACACTAACACATTTCAACTCAACTTCACAATATGATGATTACAATGATGATGTTGACTGTGATAATATTAAAGTATCAACAACTAAAAACAAAAAAAGAAAATTAGGGCAAAAATTTAACATTTAGCAAAATCAAGTTTATTAAGGATAACAAAATTGTGTAACTTAGTAGTCAAAATCATTTGGCTGAGAACATAATTCATCTAAAATGTTTATAGAGGCCTCTTTTCTTTGGGTTTTGAATATAATCCTTTTTTATCCTATATAGATATTGTGTACATAATTTAAATATTTATATGCATTTGAAGTGTTTGTATTGTTTCTATTGTTAATAAAATTTTGATAAATCTTAAATTTCCATGTTTGTGTGTTTCATAATAAACTATCGGTTTTTTGGAGTTTTTTTTTTTGTGTATCATATGGCAATTTAAGGCAATTTATTAAAATTTATTGATGGCAACAAAATATGTTTGAGTTTTTTTTTAAAGCACTAAATAAATCAATTATATAGACCAATTTTTGAAAAATGGATTAAACTGTATATGATAATTGATTGGAGGCTGCTATATAGGTCTTGTGCGAGGTGGCTAAATAAATTCTAAATTAAATATAAATTGGCAAAAGGGCTTAAAATTATTTTGAAAAATACTTGAAAATATTTTTAATTTTCAAAGAAATTTGGAAACTTGAATTAAGTTTAGATTTCATTTAGCCAGTTCGCACCCATCCACCCATAGTATAACATTTAACAAAATAATTAAAAGCACCAGACGTATGAGTGATATTAATACCATACACAAATATAACGTATACGTCAGGAGGTCTTCACTAGTAACTTCCACCTCTACAAAGCTAGTAAAATATGAATGGAGATTAAATTTTGTTATTTAAAGTTTAAAATAATTCCATATATACAGAGTATATAAGGACAAATATTTATGTTCATATTAATATAAAAAAAACAGTATACATATGTATTGTTTATTTACTAGCCATATATAATATTTAACATATGCATTTTTGTTTTTCGTTTATATTTGCAGCTTGGCACATTGGTACCAATTGCTACACCTGCCCCACCGACCACAATTGCACCACCAGTGCGCGTTGATATACAATCGTCGAATTTATTAAATAATTTACCACCGTTACTCAATACACCAACGGTAAGTGTTGCAAAACAAATCGATTATTTAACGAAAAAATGAAAACAATTTTTTAATAAACAAATGCACTGAGAAAAATTTTAAAAATAAATTTACTATATCAAGTAATTGGATATTAGCAATCCAGCTAACCAAAGCCATTCAGATGACTAAAAGAAAATTATCACTGTTTAATAAATTCAAATTTAATTTGTATTTTATTCGAAATTTTTCTCAGTATATTTTGTTGATATCTTTATTGCTGTGTGTATTTATATTGTATGTAGTTTGTAGCAATTTTTTCATGTTATTTAATTTTGATTTTAATTTATGATTTTTGTATGTTTTTTTTATTATTATTTTTTTTAACATTAAAAGGTCACAACACAATACAAACAGACTCTTTATCAATACATAATATTATTTTATTTATATGGAGTATATAATTGTTTTTTATTGTGTATTCATAAATATTTTCATATAAAAACTTAACCCAAAAATTTAATTTAAGTGGGGGGTATATACTGTCAGAACAGCATAATAAAGGAAACATTTGAAGACTTGGCAAAAATCACAATATTTGAAGATTTTCTAAATTGTTGTAAGACCAGTTATTGTAGTATTTAAACAAACTTAGTTTTGAATTTCGTATACCACAATGGCCAGAGTTGTCAGTGACAGAGATGCAAACCGACCAAAAATGGCAGCTAAAACTAAAAACATGCAGCCGCGGCTACAGTTTGGCCAACTGCGTGGCCCGTCGTCACTTCTTTGGCCCTGAACCTTTCTGTGGTGTAATAATGGGGTATATCAGAGAAAAACTTATGATATGGAGGGAATCCAACCCATTGAGTGCTGCCAGCAATCAAAAAGCAAAAAGATTTATCGTCCTATCTAGTGGAAAATCCAAGAGACTTCTTTCTCTGAAAAGAAAGGACTTAAGGACCATAACAGGATTTTTTACTGGACACTGTAATCTTAGATATCATTTGAGGATTAGAAGTCTGTCTGATTTGGATTCTTGTAAGATCTGTGAATTGAAAGCAGAGATAGCGGAGCATATACTCTGCCTGTCTCCTAGTCTTCCCGGTAAGGAACTACAATTCCCTGGTGGATATACCCTGTCATCCTTGGAGATTTGGAAATCTGTGCCTAGTAGGGTGATTGGCTTTATTGGAAGCCTTAATATTTAGGGCAAAAAATTAGGCTGCACAAAAGATCAAAGATCTTTTGGTCGCGGTACAAAGCACCTTTCTAATATAATCAAATCTAATCTAATGCAGCCGCAACTGGGGGAACAGTTTTTTCCAGATCGGTGGCCGTTGTACTTAACAATTTATTTAGAAAATAATTTTCTTGTCTGTATTTATATGCATGGATTTATCTACATTGACTACTTGGAAATTGGAAAAAAATAAAAGAAAATACTGCCCATCACTATGGGGCCAATTAAAAGAAGAAATAAAAAAAGGCATTTAGCCAATAAAGAAGTGACCTTCCATCAATATGCACTTGTGCAGTTTCGATGGCAAAAATATACGAGCTGAGATTCGAATTGTCGCCGCATCCGCCTTATTCCCAGCGATTCCTTTCCGTTTCTAAACAATTAGAAATAGCTTGGGGAAAAAGATTCAAGTCGAATAAGAAGGTCATCTCTGGAATAAGAGCCTATTTTGAGGGTCTTCCGAAATTATAATTTGCAGAGGGCTTAAAAAATTTGAGAACCGCTGGTTGAAGTGCATCGAGATAAAAAGAGACTCTGTTGAAAAATAAATAAAAAAAAAACTCAAAATATGTTGCCCTCTGTGTTATTGTAAAGACTTATTGACTTGCCCTTGTACCTTTAAGTCTTAATTTTTCCTTAAAACAGCCAAATTGCACTCCTTTAAATATCTAAAAAGGACAGACTTTGGAGATAATTAAAAATTTATACCTAAACACATTTGGGCATGCAAAAATCAACATAGTTATCCAAAATTATTATCTTTATTTCCGAATAAAATGAATTAAATATCGAAGTTTTAAAATATTTGATTTTTAGATTTTAATTTTTAAATATTAAAATAAAAAATCTAAATAAATGGTATTTTTTTACAAATATTCTGTGTGAACACAATAAAACATTTGTGTAACTTGCGTTCAAAATTTGGTATATCTTACTTAGGTCTAATTTGGGGTAGCCAAATTTTACACCCTATATCTCAATTTGTGTTACTTCAGGATAAATACAAGCAGAAGTTTCTAAAAGATCTACACTTCATGCAAGTTAGAGGTTTGTGTGTTCAAATTACTTCATAAGAGTAGATATGTTATTATTATTACCATTATGAAAACGCGTTTTAACTTTTTGTTCTACACTTGTTTGAACCCTTTTATTCTTACAATTTTTTTTATTATAATTCTTGTAGTCTGCGGAGAAAAGAGCGAAATTAAATATAATTAAAGTTAATATTTTTTATTCTGATAAAGTATATACCCGCCTTAAAATATTTTACCTGGCATAAAAATATATTTAATACATTTTCATTAAAAGAGATAAATCAATGCATTTTTACCGGCAAAAAATGCATTGCGTCAACATTTGTAGTAATAATGAAAAGGGATTAGTTTGTTTATATAAATACATGTTTGTTGCCGCGGGCCTGTTAAAATCTCCTAAAATATAAAAAAATGCCATCAATTCTTTAGTGCATATCTTGCATATTTTTTCATATCAAATTTTGCTTTTTACTATAACCTAATATGTCTCCAAACGCCAGAACTCTAGGCAATTTGATGGATTTGCCTTCCTGCGCACAAAAAGCAAATCAGTTCTGAATGCCACTCGGGAGCAGTTTTACTTTAGTGGTATTATGCTAAATCAGGCCTAAGCTATATGCAGACGTTGTGTAAGCACATTTAAGTATATATCAGAGAACTGCAAAATCAACTTTTTTCTTGATTTAATCATACACAAAAATTCTTGTTCACTTTTAATAATTCAACAAAATTCACTGTAGAATAAAATCAGCATCATGTTACTGAAGGCGTAATTGGAATCAGTGTGAATCATCTGTCGTTTATGTTTTATGTAAATGTAATCACCTAACAAAAAGTCAGCGTTGAATATATCAGAAAAAACAACAAACAACGCGTATGAGTTTATTCATAATTAAAACAAAATAGAAACACATTTTATAAGGGGGTGGTTTTGTAGAAAAACATAATATGTATATTAGGGTGGGTCTAAAATTCGCTTTTTTAGAATTTTTATTAGTAATAAAAATATTCTTATTTGTGAAATATAAATATATTTTGGAAAAAAAATTTAGGTCGATACCTCAGGCTTGCCTAAACCGGAAAAATTTAAATATTGTCTAATTTTTTTTTTCATCTATTTTGATTGGAAAATTTGGCAATATTTAACTTTAACCGGATTGGGCAAGCCTGAGATGTCGACCTAAATTAAAAAAAAAAAAAAAATTTCACAAAGAACAATATTTTTGGTATTCCTAAAATTATAAAAAAAAAACATATTTTAGACCCACCCTTATATACATATAACGTTTTTTTACAAAACCACCCCCTTTTAATAGATAAAAAACTATTTTGTTTTAATTATGATTACACTCATACACGTTGTTTGTTGTTTTTTCTAATTTATTCTACATCAAAATAATTATTGTTGGCTCGAATGAACAGAATAAAACAATGGTTTAACAACGACCGATGATTATAAACCAGCGACAAAACAATTTGCACATCGTTTGATTGATTTAAAATTATCAACGAATATGTGTGTTGGAGTATATTTAGCGTTTGAACGCAAACACAATTTATTCTTGTGTTGATTGCGTATGAACGTTTTGCAATCAGCAAATGCAGTTCTCTGGTATATATGTATGTCCGAGTTAATTGAACCAGAACTCTCAAACGACTGGCTTCGTTTGCCACATTTACAAAATCCTCGTCGCGAAGAATTTTTTAGGATATTTTGTTTGTTTTTTCATATTTTCTCTGGCACCAGCAACATTAAAATCATATGCGAAAAATCGCCCAGTGCACATATTTTGTGCTCCTTTACACAGAAGGTATATGTTTTGTTTTTTTTTCATTAAATTTGGTTTTTACTTCTTTGCATTCCTATCTGGATTTTTTTAAACATTTAAATGTTTTCATATCTACATCGACGTTCGCTTTTCGTAGTTTTCTGCCTTTCTGGGCTTAACAATATCCTGCGGACTTTTTTACATCCCGATCCATATCATCTATCCTTCGTAACGTCTTATAATCTTCGAAACGGTATCACGTTGTATTTTTCTGCAAGGTGGGCCAATAACTATCACCCTATTAAAAATTGCTGCCATTTTTGCAAATAGTATGGTATTCAGTTTGGTTTTGACATTCGTGAAGTAGACATATGTGAAATTAATAGTGAATTACAATTCATCGCTGTATGCCTAAGCAGCAAGAATTTGTAACTAAACCAGGAAGTGGATGATTTTTCAGCAAAATTTCTCACGAGCGACGAAACTCATTTTTGAAAATTCTCGGGTTTGGTTTTATTCTCTCTCAAAGTCACCACGTGGTTTGCATTTCAGAAGGAGACGACGGTAACCCTATTGCGGTGAACGCCGACCGCTATAGAGCCATGCTGACTTAATTTTTCTTACCGGAATTTGAAGATCTGGATTTCGCGGAAATGTGGTTGTAACAGGACGGGGCTTGTCATACTGCACACGATATAATACGCATTTTGAAGGGTACCTTCCCACTGGACTTCTTCCTCTAGGAATATTTAAAGTCGTTGGTGTACGCGAACAAGTGCCGGGCTTGTTCGCCGAAATGTTAACGTGACACCACAAATGCTTCGCATGGAAAATGTAATCAAAAGTTTCCAATTTTGCATCAACTCCGACGGCGGCCATTTCCATAATTAATTCACACAAAATTTCCAAGTGGAAATAAACTGAATCAGTTAATGTCTTAATCAGTTCTCACTTTTTAAATAAAAATTATAGCAAAATAAATTTAGAGGCTGGTTTTTGCCCCATTTAAGAAATCCAATGAAAGCATTTCCAAAATTTTTAATATTATTTTTAAAAACTTTTTTTAAAGAAAAACTAGTGGATAGTTAAAATTTGTTAAACACATTTTGGCCCATTTATTACAAATCTTATTTATAGAAAACTATATAGTTTTTCTGGTCCCTCGCAGATAGCCTTAACTAAAACCCGGTAGCATATTTTTTTATATTTATCTGAAATATTACATCAACAATGGATTCGTATCATTCTGATATGAAAAGGAATTTTCATTCCATACATGTTGGATTAAAACAATAAAAACGCTAAATTTACTGACCCTACAAAAATAATCAAAATCATTTTTTTTATTTTTTACTTCTTTTAGTTATTGCAACCCTTTTCGATACGCAAAACCATAATATGAAATACAATTTCATTTAAAATACACACAAAACATTTTTTATATTCCAAAAGAACCTAAGTATGCGAACAATCTTCTTGTTTTTTTTTTTCATTTGTTTCTCTTAAAAATACTTAAGAAAAATCTTAAATAAACATCTGACATGGTATATAAAAATGAACATTTGTTTACTTGGAAAATGTACACTTTGCATAAAAAGTTTACAAATAATTTTATTTAAATAATAAGTCAAATTATTCACTTTTTAAACTTAATGGTTGATTAAAATAGTAATGGTGATGAAAATTTAGGTTACATTTTTACCAAAATCTTTATTATTTTACTAAATGTTGTGATAACTGCAATGTTGTCTTAAAAAAAAAATCTCAAAATTTAACGACCACAATGTATTCAGTTTTTAACTGTAATATTTGTAAATGTTTCAGTATTTTTATAAAAAAGAATTATATATAATACGTAGTCACAAAAAGATGCAGAATAAGAAAACAGAAGAAATACTTCAATAAGATTATGTCTTTTAAATGTTTCAAAGGACATCACCCTAAAAAGAAATCGTCTACTACTTAAATGTGTACTTCTTAACGCTTTGCTTGACTTTATACATATTTATAAATTATATTTTTTAAGTATATATTCACACAGAATGATTTTCTCATTTCCTGTCCTTAATTTTTCTCTATATGTATTTACCTTTTTAGTTTTATTTTATTTCTTTTTTTTTTAAAGTCAAATTGTTGTTGCTTAAAAACACAAGAACCAAATTGAAATTTCTTATAAAAGGTCCTTTCATATTTTTTTTCCTTGCAATTTTTTTTTTAACAACAAATTTTACTTTTTTTTTAAATTCCTGCTACAAACTAAATCCCAGCAAAATTTCTTTTCTGTTTTACTTTTAAAACTACTCTTCTAATATTATTCCTTTTTTTTTTTGCTTTTTAATTACGAATGCTCCGGGCCCTGGGAAAATTCTTTAGTAGTATGGAAAAGGACTTCAAATTTTTTTACTTTTTTGTGGTTTTTAATTCCACATAAATTTACCTTTTGTTGAAATATGTTTTGTGTTGGTAAATGTTTGGGAACATTTTAAGAACCTCGTGTGGCTTCTCACGTGGTCAAAAATCAAGGTCTGGATGAACAAAATCCAAAAGCAGTTTTACTAAAAAATAACATATTTATAATTGGACTTTGAAAATAGCCAAGAATAAGAAGAAATGTACACAGTTTTTTATAGAGAAATGGAATACAAAGTAAAAGGCCAAGTGACCACAAACTATATGCTATCCCCACACCCCGTTGGGATCCTGAAAATATCCCAGATAACTAAGAGAGCTACTAGGAATGAAGCACAAACTCGATGATACAGAGACGGACATAAATCCCCACCTAAATGTTTCCAAAACTCAAATTAAGCTGTTCTAATCTCCTTTAGTATACAGTTTCTGTGCCAATTTCCGCCCTTCAGCTCTTGGCCTTGTGGAAGAGCATCCTGAGCACGTTTTGCTCAATTGAAACTTTTTTGTTTTCCCCCTAGGACAAGATGCGTAAAGAGATACATTAATTGCCTGTCTGTTAGAGCCCCGGTCTATGGCTGGAAAGAAGAAACGATTTAATGAGTTCTTACTGGACTCAGTTTGGGGCAAAGACATCATCTAATTTTTTCCCCATAACTTTTATTTAAAGAAAAAACTTATTTGCTTTTTAACTGATTATATTTATTCGCACTTGTAAATTTTGTTCCAATTTGTTGTGGAATATTATGTCCAACAAATTGCTACCGCCACTGTTGATGCCAGTTTGGACTAATCTGATTACATTTTGCTCAGTATTTGTGGGGTCATGTCAATTTCCGCTAGAATATTTTTCTTTAAATTCTACAAGCTGTGCCGCTTGTTCACGTAAATTACCGAATTCAAATATCCCCTGAGAAAGGCGGAAGGAACAGTCAAATGGGAAGATATGTCAAACCAAAGTACTAAAACGCGAGATTACATGCGCTGGGAAGGCATCCTCCATTGTGTCGCGTGCAGTATAACAAGAGGTCCCCTCCTGTTGGAACCACGTGTCTTCGAAATCCATATAGTTAACATGCGGTAAGAAAAATTCAGTCAACAAGGTTCTATATCGTCGGCATTCTATAATAAAAAATAAAGTTCAATCATCTTTTCCAACGTAACTTCACATCACACGATGATCTTCAGAGGATATAATGGTGTTTCAGGAATCATAAGTGGATTTTCAAACCCCTGAACCAAGAATTTTGTTTATTGATGTTACCAGTGGGTAAAATAATCTTTGTCGTTCACAATTAATTTAGATGGAAAATCATGCAACTCGTTAAAATGGTTTAAACTAGTTAAATGGAAGCACTTTCCAATAAGATGGTACTTATTGTCCCATCTTTTACAATTGCTCGTTCATGTAGTGCTATGATCAGAGAATGAGTATCATTTCATCAATTCTCCAATCTCTTATTTTCTAACGCAAAGGTTACGTCTAGGACCTCCTGTCCATTCGTAGCTAAAAATGGTACCAAAATGGACCACCTGGAAGGTGAAAAAAATCATTCGGAGCTTTTAACTGTTTTAATTGTAGACTGATTTTAATTTATAAGACTTAAATCATTGAAACTGCCTCATGATTAAAACATTTAGCATCTTCGAAAGCTTTCTTTTCCACGATGTGGTCAATTGCATAATAGTTTTCACCCTGTAACAAAACAGGGTGACTATTGAAGTAATTTAAAAATGCCTGACTTCTCCTCTGCAATTAATCAAACATTTTTTTTTCCACACGCTCGAGAACAAGCGGAGAAAAAACATGGTTGCAACATGATCACTACTACTATATTATGCCTCCTGCTTCAAAATCAAGATATTGGTTTATAAATAGTTTCTAACCATCAATATGGTCGCTACCATCATTATAGTAAAAATCTTATTATTTTATAATTGCCACTTTCTATTTTATGAAATGATTGGCTGTAACCATACTGTGGTCACAAAGATTCTGACTATGAAAAAAATATGATAATTATAGAACTATAAAATGGTGACAACAATCAATGAATAATTATAATCAAATAAAACATGACTTTGACATTTACAGTCCTAATACTGTCGTGTTTTATGTAAAAATTATAATATATGATCATTTTCACCTGGGGCGTTTTTTTTCGAAAATGCCTTTTACATATAACATTATATTTTAATTTCATTATCGAAAAAAATTATTGTCAAAAAAATTCTATAAAAAGATTTTATATTTCTTAATTCTTTTCAATAAAAACAACAAAACAAAGAGTTGTTCTCTACGAAAGTGTTTTTTTTTTTTATAGAAAATACTAGATTTTAAAATGTTTATCTGATAGAAACATTTTTAGATTCTATGGACTATTCCTTAAAGTAAAATTCTGCAAACTGTTTCTTAGATAAAAAGTCATATATAATTCAAAAATTAGTTCGATTCTGAGCGCCGCGGTAGGCTAGTTGGTAGCGTGCTAGCTTATCAGTGCGGGGGTCGTGGGTTCGATTCCCACCAGAGGCTCTGGTCTGTTTTCGCTACAACGAGCTGAATGCCTTCGTTGCTAGTGCTCGGTTAGGGTATTAAAATATAATTTGTAATTATATGTTTAATAAAATAAATAAATAAATAAATAAATATGTTCGATTCTAAGGTATTCCTTTGAGAAAAAAAATTCTAAGATTCTTACGATTGTTCACCATGAAAAATACTTAGATTCTAAGGAATTTTTGTGAAAGAAATATTCTTAGATATTAAGGACTTTTTCTAAAAGAAAAATTCTGAAAATCTGAAAGAGGTCCTTCGAATATAAGAATTCTATTAGTTCATAGAAGTAGTTTTCTTTAAAAAAAATAGAATCAAGAAGTTTGATTCAAAAAGTCCTTAATATCAAATTTTTTCATTAGGAAAATATTTCTTAAAGAAATATTCTTAAATTTAAGAAAAACTTTTTCATAGTTTCTAATCATAATATAATATGGTCCCTTATTATGGTAAAATTATAATTGTTTAACTCATAATATGATAATTATATGCTTGGCACAATCATAATCCCAACCATGTTTTTTTATTTTGGTTTGAAACCACTTTGCGGTCATTCTTCCCCAAACTGTAACTTTTTCTAAAATTAGAATATTTAAGAGCAACCTGCTTTTTAAACTTTTCCTGGGTTGTCTAGTACATAAGTCTTGCGGATTAATATTTCTTAACTGTAAATTTAATTTTGTATCCTTTTCTTTGCATTTCATGCGGAAATCATTGTCGTCTGTCCTTGTGTCCCATTTTTTTTTTTTAATTTAAGTCTCTCGTTATATAAATTATATTTGCAAAAATAAAAGGGAGAAAGAAAAATTAAATTATTTACAGTATTTGTTTTAGCAAAAATAATATAGATTTATATGTTTATTTAAAAAAAAAAACAAATTTGGTTAAATAAATTTCAACAAAAGAACTGCAAAAATAACTAGAAATTGAGAAACATATTTAAGAAAATTTCTTCAGATTCTTAGACCTCAAAAAAGTATGTAAGAATATATGAAAGGAAAGACAAAACATTTGATAAACATTTGCGAGTGGTTAGGGAGGACGGATATGTAAAGTTGAATAAAAGTTTATTGAAATGTAATTAACAAACAATTATGAGCCAATTAATGAATGTTAGTCAAATTCAAAATGTATATGAAAAACAGCAACAAATGTGCCAGTACCCTACGGGAAATAGACCAGTCACAGAATTAGTCACGTGACCGGAACTTTGTGGTAGAAGCCAGTCCTCGAGTTGGTTCTCTTATATGAAAGTAATCGGTAACTTTAACATGGGCTTGTGATAGGAGGTGGCAATTTCTATCTTTTAAGCTACTTGCGACATATCGCTGACCTTGTTTCGGGTACCATATCACTGCACTGGTGTAAGTGAATGCGCAACAGAACAGGATAGAATTTTCTTACACATAACTAGTCTCATGTTATCAGAACTAGTGCAACATGAAATGTTACGTGACTGGCTCAAATGTACACACCACTGGACTGAGGACAAGTAATTAATAAAAAACTGGTTACTATCAATCACAATGTGTTATGTTGCAGAACTTGTAGGGAATTAATAGTTCGGGACATATCACTTGACTGTTGCAAGTGAACATGTTACAGAGCAAACGAAAAATAATTAACATGTAACCTGTCAATATTTCTTCCGCGTGTCTCATATTAAGAACGTGTTTCTGAAAGATTCCGTAAGGTCTAGTCACCCAATTCACCTACAATGCTTATTACAAAAGTTTGTACAATTTTTTATATATTGTGATTTTAAACTATTTCCTCAAAAAAAGAAGAAATACAATCACAGAATGTGAATATTTTTCAAATTTTAACAAAATTGAAGAACAAAAAATTGTTTGCTATTTAATTAAACAAAAGTGAACTCAACATTTTCAAATTATCATTGGGGTTTAAAGCAGCTCTGTGGAGGCAAGTCTGCCCTTGACAGTCCTATTCACGCTAATGGTCTAGGACGAAGTTTAGCTCTTTGGCTGCCAATGTTTTTCCGACTTCTCCTTTAATTTTACTCTCAAAATCGCATCCGATCGCCAAAAAAATGTTTTTCCAAAAAGAGAATTTGTGGAAATTTTTTAGACTTTAGAGATTTTCAAGTCAGTATCAAGATTTCTTCGGCTAAAAAACATAAGTAGCTACTTACTTTTAATTATTAATAAGGAGCATAAAGAATTAGTTTTGCAATTCACTTTTTTTAAAATTATCCGGTGGTTCATCGGATTTATATAAAATTTAATATACACATCACAGATTTATCACCTTGGATCAATCGACCCTTCATTTCCCGCAGGGTAGCTACTAACAGATTTTAAAAGGATAATAATGAATTTATTTTCTGATACATCTTTCTTTAATTTCAAAGGTTCAAGATGTGCTCTAGTGTAATTGCATACTTTTCACCAACATAAACTACACAACAATAAAAACATAATTTACAGATATCAAACATAATTTTTATTTACTTATACACGCAGAGAAAAAAGCAAGATTTTATGCATCAGTTTAAGAGCATCATGTTTTGGTGGAAATTTGTAACGATTATAGTGTAATTCCGATGATTCTACTGAAATCCTAAATGATCATAAACTCGTCCCCAGTGATAATGATATGATCAGTTATAATCATATTTATGATTATTGGAATCATACTATGAGAATTTATAATTTCTAATCATTTTCAAATATTTATTTTCCACAATATTATACAGAGAAAACAGATTCACTTGTATTAACCGATATTTGTTGGTCGAAACCGAATTTTGGTTGAAAGCAAATATTTCAATTGTATCAAAAATCATTTGGCAGGGACAACTAAATAATTCGGTTGCTGCAACCAAAATATTCAGTTGTCACAATGATTCTGTTTTCTCTGTGTAGAAAAAATTACAACTCTAAAAAACAAACATCACTACGCAAATATTTTTGCATACATAATTATTTTTTTTTATAAAAATTTTTTAATTATTTATAATTTATTTTTCACGGTACTTTAATATTATTAGATACTTTTTCAAAAAGAAAGATACTTATAAAATAAACAGTATTTTTTACATATTAATAATATCGGAATTTGTATTTGTTTAATTAATATTTTTTTTTTCATTTCCCTTTAAATAATATTGATATTTGATATAATTGTAAACATTTTTTTTAATATTTATTTTTTTTTTTTTTTGTTAATGCAAATACATAGTTTACAACAGCGCCAGAATATGAAACGGTAAATAGCTTAATGAAATAAAATATTACAAAAACGTTTATATATTTTAATTTAATATTTTGAGTGTTAAGCAAATAAAAACATAAAATTTTAATATATGTATGGTATTTAAATATCTATTTTGTTTATATGTAAATAAATATTTACATAAAGCTTAATTATTCTCTTTTTTTTTTTTTTTGTTTGTCATTGCTTTTTATTGTTGTGTAGCAGAAAATCAATATATTTGACAACTTTAAAAAATATCATTATATTTTAATTTAATAAAAAGATACATATTTCCTTTAAGAAAATTAAAGCATTATAATTATTTTGTTATAATACATATATTATTTTTAATATTTTCTTAACTGGCACGTCATTGAATGTCATGTTTTTGTCACATAATTTCGTTGTCGTTATTTTTTATCAGGTGGAAATATTCCCACATATGTCTAAGCACCAATCAGATTTTGTATTTATATAAAAAAAAAAACTTCATTAAATATTTTATTTTTTATTTCATACAAATATAGTTATTACTGCTTATTAAACAGGGTGGTGCAAAAACTAACATTTGATTTTCATTTGCTATAACTTTATTTATAGTGAAAACTTATTTGGTTTTCAACTACTTATAATTATTTGCAGTTATAAATTTTCTTTCAATTACTTGAGGAAAATTATGTCCGACAAATTGCAGCCTTCAGCGAAGATTTACATTTTTGCATTTGCATAACTTTGCGCGGAATTTGAGGTGTCACATGGGCAATTTCGGCTTGAATGTTGTTCTTTAACTCCTCCACGGGGCTGGGCTTGTTCGTGTATACCAACGACTTCAAATATAACCAGAGAAGGTACACTCACCAAAATAAGTCTGTAATGGCAATTGAAAATTTTGCTGTTATTCCGGAAAATTTTGCTTATTTGAGCCCACTGCTGACGTGCAGTACAATAAAATTAGTAGAAAAATTAGCAGCCGCTACTAAATTTTAGTATATCTTTTGTAAAGTGGAATTTAAAATATGTTTACTAAAATCAGCAAAAAAAAATCACTAAATATTATTAATATTTGTACAAAATTTTAAATTTATTTTTTTTAAAGAGCATTTTAATTCATTTATTTGAATTATTTTTTCAAAAAATATTTTATACAAAATTAAAAAAAAATCAAAGGCTTAATTTAATAATTTTGTTTGAATTTGGTAATTTCTGTTTTGAAAAATATTTTAGTCAATTTTTTTTTACTTTTAAGGTCAAATTTTAACTGTTTTTAGGGCTGATTTTTAAAACTAAAAAAACTTTTTAGAGCTATTTTAAGTGGATGTCCTTTTTTCAGATGTGAGTCGGTGATCCCTTGTGATCCCTTTTTTTATTTAATTCATATACATTTTAAGGCAATTTAAGTTTGTAGGTGTAAGTTTAAATTAAAAATAACATTTCCTTCCATATCCACTTTTTTTTAAATTAGTAATTTTTTTGCTAATTTTAGCAAATGGGTTTTCAAAAATTTGTAAAATGATTTCTGAAATTAGCAACAAAAATTTGTAAATATTTTGCAAAAACTCTGTAATTTTTAACATGTAAATAGCAAATAGATTTGCTTAATAATAAATTTTTTAACAAAAAATCTGTACAAAAAAAGTAAAGTGGGATTGAAAACCGTTTACAAATTTTTATACTAACTTTTTTTTCTGAGTGTATCCGTGACAGTCAAATCAGGAGATTTGACTGGCCAAGCCAGATCACCGAAACTCGAGATTAAACGTCCTTCAAAATACACAATGTGTATTGCGTGCAGTATGGCAAGTGTCCCCGTCCTGTTGGAACCACGTGTTTTCCAAATCCAGATAGTTAACAACATGGCTACAGAGCTGGCTCGGTAGCGGTCAGCGTACATAATAATAGAGTTACCGTCGGCTCCTTTAAAAAAATTAAATTCCAATCACTTAAATAAAGAATTTTCAATTAAAAATATTCTCAGTATTGGATTCGCCATTTTGAATTTTTAAAATCCCAAAATCCCCAAAAAGCAAAAAAAAAAAATTATTTTTAAAAGAAAATTTGAAACATGCCGAAATAGTCTGCCATATAGGAATGGAATTTTAATTTTTAATTGCTAAAAACATCCGGCATATTTGATTTGCCATTTTGAATTCTTAAAAGCTGATATCAGATTTGTATTCAGCAAACGGAAAAACTTTTCGATAATTTTTTCCATCACATTGGAATCGCCATTTTTACAATCTAATGCGAACCCACAAACTATTTATATAGAACTATTTTTAAAACAAAAGCATCGCATAACCGTACGCCATATTGGATCTGTCATTTTTAATTTTAAAATTCTGCTGCTAAATTCGAGTTCGATTTTTATCTGATTCCGTTATACCTTAACATATCCTAGCATTTGTCTAAAAGTAGTATCTCAAATCGTGTCTCCATTTTGGCTCAATCATTGACACCTCTTTATTGGGCCGTTCAACTTTTAAAAGTACATTTAAGGCCCTGATAGAACTTTGTCATTCCCAAAGATTTTCACTGATTTTAATTTCACTAATAGTTGATTAACCCTAATGTGCCAACATAAAAATGACGTTTGAAAATGTGATTGTGAGTAATTTCAAGATGGCTTTTGATATAAAATGACAGAAATAATTTAAAAAAATGTATTTTGGAATGACAAGCAAAATTTTATCAACGCAATCATAAAATTCTAATAAAATCTTGCATTAGGTAAAGGAAAAAGTAATTGTCCTCATAGAGTGTGGTGCAATAAAATGAAAGAAATTTATTTTTTCGCAATACGATATATCAACACATTTGAAATAATATGTCTGTAATTCAATGGAAACTTTTCTTATTTTTGGTTAAAAATTAAATTTTGTTGAAATTCGGGCATGTTCTGCATTTTACTTTTGATTATTATAATAAATAATCATTATTATTATTTTTTATAAAGGATCTTAAACTCGATTTTAAGGAATAATATAGTATAATATTGAAGGTCGAATAAAGGAAGATAAATATAGGTAAAAGTAAAAATTTCATAATTCTTTCCCAAATTTCTTTTAGTTTTTTTAAATATTTAACTGAATTGTGATTATACTATGGTCATTTAATGCAGTTAATTTAAAATCGAATCAAATAAGTCTTTAGAATACAGTAAAATACAGGGTTTTTCATCAGGGACGCTACAAAAGTAGAGCGACAGGGACAGCAAACGACGCCATATTTCTTGCCGGTCTTTTGACATTTCTCTTCAGTAAGGTTTGCCATTTCATGATGGAAAGATATACGAGCCAACAACGAGTCGAAATTATTGAAATTTACTACCGAAATTCGGTGTCGGTGGCCTCAACGCTAAGAGCGCTACGTCCAATTTATGGTCGTCATAATCGTCCTAGCAGATCAACAATTGAGCGTCTAGTGGAAAAATTTGGGTCCACAGGCACAGTACAAATTGTTCCCGTGCCAGTGAGACAAAGAAGTGCCCGTAGTGTCGAGAATATTGCTGCCGCTGAGGCTTCAGTTAAAGAAAGCCCAAATGTGTCTCTCACACGTCGTTTTCAAGCGTTGGGCATCTCTGTGATGTCGTTGTGGCGAATTTTGCGAAAAGATCTTGGCCTACAAGATCAAATTGACGCAAGAACTGAAGCCTCTTAACCACCAGAAGCGTCGTATGTTCGTGAATTGGGCTGAGCAACAACTTAAAAATGATTCGGATTTTCATCGAAAAATCATCTCATATCTGGCTGAATGGCTTCGTCAATAAACAAAATATGCGTTATTGGTCAGACAGCAATCCACACGTACTCCATGAGTCATCATTGCATTCCGAAAAAATTACGGTTTGGTGCGGTTTATGGGCCGGCGGCGTCATTGGGCCGTACTTCTTCCGTGATGATCAATACCGGCACGTGATGATCAAGACCGGCACGTTACTGTGAATGGGATCCGTTCAATTATAACCAAATGTTTTTGGCCCCGATTGGATGATACGGACTTGGAGGACATGTGGTTCCAACAGGACGTCGCCACAAGCCACACAGCGAATGTCACAATCAATTTATTGGAAACCAAGTTTGGAGAACGTGTTATCTCACGAAATGGTCCAGTCGATTGGCCGCCTCGGTCGTGCGATTTGACGCCGTTAGACTATTTCCTGTGGGGCTACGTCAAGTCTATGGTCTATACAACAAGCCAGCGACGATTGATGAAATTGCAGCATTATCGGCCGATTTATGCTTGAAAACCGTCGAAAATTGGGTTTAGAGTCTGGACCTCTGCAAGCTTGCACGTGGTGGCCATGCAAAAGAAATCGAGTTCCATACATAATGGCATCGAACGTACTTTTACAAGAATAAAGAATTTCATTGATATCCAAAACCGTTTTTGTTTTATTTAAAAAAAAACTTTTGTAGCGCTCTTGTTGAAAAACCCGTTATGTGCCATCAATTTCACTTGGATTTGAATTCGCACTAATTGCAAAACATGCTCGATTAACAAGTTTTCGGTTAGAAATTAGTAAATCTTCAAACAAAATTTGTGGAACCTAACTTGTAGTGCTTCACTATTTTTTAAGTGCCAGCTTGTTAATTTTAACAAATTCTCAAGTCTCTCGTGTATTTTTAAATTTCCCCAATTTTTTTTTTTTTTTTGATATTTTCGAAATGTTGCTCATCCTTAATATCTTAACGTTACATACTTTTTTAAATGACCTTTAATCTTTTTATCATAAACATTTTATATTTTTTTGCTATAAGTATCAAACGTGATAAATTTGTTTATCATGTAGCAAATGTTTTTAAATGTTTGTGCAATTCATCATCAAATACATGAGTTAACTTTTTTATTTCGAAAAAAAAAATATTTTTGTGGTTTGAAACAATAATTGTGTCATGTACCAAATGATAATGTACATACTTTTATATGTAAAAAAAATATAAAAAAAACTAAATAAACTCCGAAGCAAGTTATACCAATAAAACAATTACAACATCATTTATTACAATAATGTCAAAACAGTTATTTTAAGCAACAAAAATAGACGTAGATTGACATAGAGTTGCCAGAAATAAGCAAAACAAGGGGATTCAATAAAATTTTTAGGAGATTTTTTACATTAACAAACCTGCTTGCGAGTACGTAATTTTATATTGTCCTCAAGGTTTCATTCACCTCAAACATTTTTTTTACCTCAAATTTGTTTTTACCAATAAAAATTGTTTTAATTCAACTCAAAAAAATTTTTTTTTATGTTGATAATCCTTCCCATTTCAATTTTTCAAAATAAATTTTCAATTTTAGAAACAATTTTTAATTAAGAAAAAACTGTATATTAATATAATATTCGCAAATTTATGTATTTTAGTTCAATTTCTGGGCGCCCCGGTAGGGTAGTTGGTAGCGTGGTAGCTTATCAGTGCGGGGGTCGTGGGTTCGATTCCCACCAGAGGCTCTGGTCTGTTTTCGCTACAACAAGCCAAAAGCCTTTGTTGCTAGTGCTCGCTTAGGGTATTAAGATATAATTTGTAATTGAATTTGTAATTGAATAAATATTTTTGAAAATATTTTGTCATACTACTTTAAAATTTTATTCACCACAAAATTTGTTTTCCCAAAAAAACATTTTTTTTTTGTTTAATTTAACAACTTTTTCATCTCAAAATATAATTTTTACCCGCAATTGTTTTCTCATTTCAATTTTTCAAAATAAATTTTTAATTTTAGAATCTATTTTCTATTTAAACATATGTATTCATATAGGCAAATTTCCAAGCAGTACTGCTTATTTTCACAGATTGTTTGCTATCCCCAGCAGTTTATAATTGAGAATAAATAAAATAGGTCTAGTGATAAAAAAAATTTGTCTGTGTAAATGTGAATTAACATCTCAGTTTTCATAACAAATATGTGGTTTTTTAATACAAATTAATTTTTGCATCTAATTAAATCATTTTGCCTTTGGATAACATAATGTCATGTATCTGATTCGGTAGAAAATATGAAGTTATCATTTCGTATACAGAGGACTGGGGCTACCAAACTGAATCCCTTATGGATTAATCTGAAGTTTCATTTACATTCTGGTCTCTAACGGTACTAGATCCAGTTAATATATGAACGATGTGAACAAGTGATTTTTGTTTTTAGACTGAAATTTTTGCTCTTACAGATGTGGCGAATTAGATCATCGGTAATGAATGGAAAGACATAAACCTCAGCATCTCTAGTCACCGTGAGGCACTTATCTAGGATTATTGAAGGCATTACGCGTAGGTTGAACGAGGTTTCTATGGAAAACAGGATCTGTCTTATATGGCAACCGGGTTATATGGGTATGTAGTCAATGAAAAGGCCGACTCGTTGGGCACATTGAATCGCTTTCGACCCCATGAATCTGGAAACGCAGCAGAATATCAACATTTTATGACTAGTTTGTTGGCTCATATTTGAATTCTGCTTTCATTGAAAGGTGGTCAGACGGGCAAGATATCTTTTCAATTTGAGTAGAGCTGATTGCCGTAGACTTACTATCTTGATAACGGGACACAACGCTTGCGCTCGTCATGCTTGGAGAAACACTTTGTTTGTTACTGTCTAGCATTCTTCAGAATCAGATTGAACATTTTGGGACTCATATATTCCTCTCTAATTTCAAAACCTTTTTTCGGTTTTCCTTTATTTGCCTGCCTTTTAATTTTTCTCTACACTCAGAAAAAAAGTTAGTAGAAAAGTTTATAAACGGTTTTCAATCCCACTTTACTATTTTTGTATTGTTTTTAGCAAAAAAAAATATTATTTAGCTATTTACATTTTTCAAATTACAGAGTTTTTACAGAATATTTTCAAATTTTTTATGCTAATTTTAGAAATCATTTAACAAATTTTTAATATTGAAGGAAATTTTATTTCTAATTAAAACTTACACCTACAAACTAATATTGACTTAAAATGTTACATAGATTAAAAAAGGGATCAGAAGTGAATATACCGACTCATGTCTGAAAATAGGACGTTCACTTAAAAGTAGCACTAAAAAGTTTTTTTAGTTCTAAAAATCAACCCTAAAACAATTAAAATTTGACCCAAAAAGTAAAAAAATGTTGACTGAAATATTTTTCAAAACAGAAATTACCAAATAAAAACAAAATGATTAATTCGTTTAGGTTTTAACAATTTTTAAGATTTTTAAACCTTTGATTTGTTTTTAATTTTGTATAAAATATTTTTTGAAAAAATAAATAAAATAAAAAAAAAATTTGATGCTCGATAAAAAAAATAAATTTAAAATTTTGTACTAATATTAATAATATTTTGTAATTTTTTTGCTGATTTTAGCAAACAGATTTTAAATTCCACTTTACAAAAAGTTTACTAAAATTTAGTAGCGACTACAAATTTTTCTACTAATTTCATTGTACTACACGTCAGCAGACATGAGTTTCTAAGATTAACAATAAATACCGCTGGGCTCAAATTAGCAAAATTTCCCTTAATAACAGTTGCCATTACTGATTTTTTTTTTTTTTGGTTAGTGTATAGGGTGTGGTGCAATTGCCAACTTTTAGTCTGAGCGCCATTGACTTGTTTCTGTACTTGTCCATCTCATCCCTCAATTTTTTTTAAGAAACTAACTCTCAGATAATACCCTCTTAAATTACAGTGCATTGTGTTGGTATTTGAAAAAGCAGTTATGTGGTAAAAGAAGGAGGGAGTTAAGTGTGTGGATATTATACTTGAACTAATCTATATTGTAATTTTCAGAGAAGAACTCTGCGGGGAGTCTATTCCAAACATGTTCGACCGATGAACAAATTCTTCCTTTAAATATGTGATTTACTAGAAAAGTTGAAATTGCGAACTACGGGGCGAAAACACGGGCTCTGGGGATAAATTCACTTACCTCCGTATAACACCTCCCACACTCACCAAAAAAAAGTCTGTAATGGCAACTGAAAATTTTGCTGTTGTTACGGAAAATTCTGCTTATTTGAGCCCAGCGGTATTTTTTGCTAATCCTAGCAACACATGTCTGCTGACGTGTAGTACAATGAAATTAGTAGAAAAATTAGTAGCCGCTACTAAATTTTAGTAGACTTTTCGTAAAGTGGAATTTAAAATCTGTTTGTTAAAATCTGCAAAAAAAATTACAAAATTTTATTAATATTAGTAAAAAGCTTTGAATTTATTTTTCTTATCGAGCATCAAAAATTTTTAATATATTTTTTAAAAAACGAATTAATCATTTTGTTTTAATTTGTTAATTTCTGTTTTGAAAAATATTTTGGTCAATTTTTTTTTTACTTTTAAGGTTAAATTTTAATTGTTTTTAGAACTAAAAAACCTTTTTAGTGCTATTTTAAGTGGATGTCCTCTTTTTAGACATCAGTCGGTATCTTCGCTTCTGATCCCTTTTTTAATCTATGTAACATTTTAAGGCAATTTAAGTTTGTAGGTGTAAGTTTTAATTAGAAATAATATTTCCTCCAATAACCACTTTTTTAAAATTAGTAATATTTTTTGCTAATTTTAGCAAATCGGTTTTCAAAAATTTGTAAAATGATTTCTGAAATTACCAATAAAAATTTGTAAATATTCTGTAAAAATTTTGTAATTTGTACAATGTAAATAGCAAAAAGATTTGCTAAATAATAATTTTTTACTAAAAATAAGTACAAAAATAGTAGAGTGGGATTGAAAACAGATTTCAAATTTTTCTACTAACTTTTTTTTCTGAGTGCATGGTAATATTGATAAAAAAAAGTGTTACACAACCCACGTTTCGAAGATGCTACAAAAAGCAACTAGAGTTGGATACCCCACCCACATTAATAAGTATGTTATAACGTCCTCCTTTGAACACGGTCATGATCGGGTATAGGTGGTGTAAATAGTATGGAGATAAGATAGAATAAAGTAGTTCGTACACTGATTTAAGAAACCAGCGAACATCGCACTCGAATTTCATGACCAGAACATCAATATTATTAATAACCATATGTAGAGATGACAATCTTGGTTTCAAAGCCATGTAGGGTATCAAACAACATTATTATGTTATGTTGTGCGCGCAGATTTTCAAAATGTCCTGATGAAGAGTATACAGTTCATTTATTATTATGTAAAGCTCTAATTTTCTTATATGTCAGAAACAAAAAAAATTAACAACCTAAAGTTGAATTCACAAATATGCAGGACTCTGCGCTGAAGTAAAATTAACTTTTTTCTCTTCTAATACATTTTTGTCTATCTTTTTTAATTCACTCCATTGTCAAACAGATTTGATTTTGGCGTCCTTTTTTTTTACTTTACAATTAACATTGCTCAACAAATTAAAAAAATAGCATTAAATTTGTGTTTATTTCAAGGAAAAAAATTAAAGCTGAAACACTTTAAAATATCTTAAAATATCACGAAGCAAGTATTAAAATGGTAAATATATTTTAAAGTAACTCCTCTCAGCAATTTGGACAGTTAACATTTTATTCTGTGCTGCAACGTAGATACACTCCAAAATTGTGAACAGGGCTTTAATCTAGTATAAATTTTAGAGGAAAATAACAAAAACCGCGACATCTGGCAACCTTACTAGGAGATAAACACAACTTTTTTCTCCCCATTTATTTAAGCATTTAAATTGCAATCGCTATAAAGATACAACGATAACAAAAAAAAAAAAAAGCATTGACGTATTTTTTTCCATCATAGATTATAAAAATAGATCATTTAACATGTAACAACAATTTACATTTTATTTTTTATTTTTTTTACTTTATTCATTGATAATAAAAACAGCGAATGGATAGTTTAATGTAGACCTTTCTACTCTTAATAAATATGCAGCAAAAATTTAAGATTTTAAAGAAACCAACAAATTGGGAAGATTAGAAATCAAAGTTATTGTTTAATTTATAACATTATAAAGAAACCAAAATGTAAATCCATGGATATTTTTTTTAAATTGTGGCTAATTATGCGTAGCACACTGTATAAGTTCGTTCCATTAAAATTAATTTAAACCTATGGGTATGAGAGATTTTTAATTATTTACATTTAGTATTGACCCAATACATTAATTTATATTGTATTTTATGCTGCATAATTATCCATGACTTAAAATTTTATCTATGAATTTTCTCACCGTCATTATTAGACCAACCCCTGTATTTGTTAAGTATTCAGTGTTTTATTTTCTTTATCCTCTCGTTATTGTTACTGTTTATCTTTTGACTCTGACAATTTTATACATAATCCCAAAAATCACTCACAATTTTTTTTTCTGTTGTTCATTGTTAAAGTTTTTGTTTATAGTGAATTTTGCTGGAACATATTTAAATTTATGAATTTTTTTACTGCCAGTCATCACTGGCATTTTTTCATTTATTTTGTGTGATGGCATACTTTAGAGCTGAAATTTAACAATAATCTTTTTTTTTTTCGTTAACACTCATACATACGTACGTACTGTATTAAACATGACTAAATATAACATGCTATATTTTATAGAAAAATCGTACATACTTTTTAAGCAATTAAGAGTTTTAATGGTAGTTAAAATGTACAAAAATAAACACAAAAAATCGTTTAAAAGGTTTAAAAAAAAAAATTAACACTCACAATATTATGTATTTCGAAAAACAAAAAAAAAAAAACAATCTATAATACTTATTAAATTAATCGAAAATACAATAAAAAAAGAGGACTACTGATTTTTCATTATATTCAACCCCTTTTGTTGTTAATAATTTTTTAATAATCGACAAAAGTAGTAAAAACAATCGAAAGCCATTTAAAATAATCATCAATTTTCAACTGACAAAACGTTAGAAAAAACACATTTTTATTGTTTTTCCATTTTAAAGTTTTTGATTTGTATGTAATTACAAACACAACACACAGAAGAATATATTTTTATTTTCTATGAGTGTATGCACTATATATTTTAATAATTTCTTGTACATTTTATAGAAATTGTATTTTTTATCGAAATATAAAAGAGTTATTTCAATTTATATTTTAAGAAACAGCAAACATAAAAATTTACATTTAACAGAAAATATGAACTCCTACTGAAAGTCTGTTTTTTAGTTTGTTTTTTGAATGACTGATTAAATAGTTAAAAAATATATTTTAAATAAATATTAATTGATTCTTTATTTAAAAACAAACTCTACGTATTACTTTTTTAAATAAACTACAGTCGGTAACGAAAAATATATTGTAAGTGAACAAATCAGGACAGAAATATGATCAATAATTTCGTTTAAATTAAATTTACTAAATAGTAAAATTGTCAGACTTATGCTCGTTATTTTAAGCAATAGATACCTGCCAGTGTTTAGATATCTATTGGTTTTTAGTCGTATTTACGGTAGGTATTTAAGCACTGGTAGGCAGGTATCTATTGCTGGAAATTAAGGGCATTACAAGTGGTTCTCCCCACTGTAGGACTAACCCTCATATCTTTTAAGTGCCATCCCCGTCAGTGCTGAAATTTTTGGCAGAATTGTAGCATTTTTGGCACAATCGAAGTTTGATTGGTGCATTGGCATAATCAATAACTACTTTGGCCCATTTTGGATGTATCCAAAAATATTAATAAAAAAAAAACCGATTTATTAAAAAGTAAAAATATAACAATTTTTAAATAGAATCCCAGCCAAATGTTGGTTATGGTTACAGGTTGGTTGAAAAGTTCCTGCGCTCGAAATGAAAAAATACAGTTTTTGTTACGAAATATATTTTTTTATTCAATATAATCTCCTAGAAGCTCAATACACTTGTTCCAATGATCTTCCAAAAATTTTATCCCATCCTTATAATGGTTTTCCGGAAGCTCTGCAAAATAACCGTCTACGGCTGCTATGGCCTCTTCATTGGACGAAAAATGCTTTCCACGAAGGAATTGTTTGAGATTTCTGAAGAGATAGTAGTCACTGGGAGCCAAATCTCGTGAATACGGTGGATGTTCAAGCAATTCGTACTTTAATTCTTTGAATTAAGCCATCGTCAAAACACTTTTGTGAGCAGGTGCATTGTCTTGATGAAAAATGATTTTTTTCTTCTTTAAACCAGGTCTTTTCTAACGAATTTTTTCATCTAGCTGATCCAAAAGGCTGCAATAATATTCAGAGTTGATTGTTTTACCTTTCTGAAGATAATCAATCAACAAAGTTCATTTTGCATCCCAAAAAACTGATGCCATAACCTTCTTTTCTGATCTTTGTGACTTCACCTGCTTTGTAGCTGAACAACCAGCTTCAGTCCACTGTAAACGTTCTTGTTTCAATTTAGGATAATGATGGTACATCCAAGTCTCATCCATAGTTATAAAACGACGCAAGAAGTCGGTTTTATTCGGCTTAAAACGCTCCAAATTACGCTGAGAAATTTGTTTTCGATCCAGTTTTTGGTGAATTGTTAATGTGTGCGGCACTAACTTTACAAACAGTTTTTTCATACGGAATTCTTCATGTAAAATATGGAGTTCTCGTTCGTCTGAGATGCCTATGGCATTAGCAATTTCACGCTTAGTCAAACTTGGATCTTCACTAACCATATTATTTACCTGCTCAATGATTTTTGCTGTGGTTGCAGTTTTTGGTCGTCCTTCACGTGGATCGTCTTTAAGGCTGGTACGACCACGTCTAAATTCACCAGCCCAAAATTCAACGGTGCGTTTTGAAGGTGAGGACTCCTTATACACTTTTAACAATTGCTCATAAATTTCCTTTGCTTTTAAACCCTTCAAAACAAAGAATCTAATGACTGCACGATATTCAATTTTTTCCATATTAAAAAAAATCAATGACACGACAACTTCAAATGGCTTGTAAACAAAGAAAGAATTGACAGAATGACTTCCAACTTTGCATGTGTTCTCAGGACAGTTATACCAACATGAGAAAAAAAAAAGTTTGGAGCTAGCAGTGCCATTTCTTGGTGAGCGCAGGAACTTTTCAACCAACCTGTACAAATTAAAACTATTTCTATATAAAATTCGATACCAGAAAAAAGGGTTTAATGGTAAATGAATAAAAACTAATATTAACTTTGTTAATTTTTATTACCGAATTACACTGTACACACAGAAAAAAAAGTTAGTAGAAAAATTTGTAAACGGTTTTCAATCCCACTTTAATATTTTTGTACTGATTTTTAGTAAAAAAATTATTATTTGCAAATCTTTTTGCTATTTAGATTTTACAAATTATAGAATTTTTACAGAATATTTACAAATTTTGTTGCTAATTTCAGAAATAATTTTACAAAATTTTTGAAAGCCAATTTGCTAAAATTAGCAAAACAAAGAAAATTACTAATTTTAAAAAAGTGGATATTGATAGAAATATTATTTGTAATTAAAACTAACACCTACGAACTTAAATTGCCTTTAACTGTTACATATATTCAAAAAAAGGGATCGGAAGTTAATATACCCACCCACTGGTGTCTAAAAATGGGACATCCACTTAAAATAGCACTAAAAAGTTTTTTTGGTTCTAAAAATCAGCCCTAAAAACAATTAAACTTTGACCTCAAAAGTAAAAAGATTAACTAAAATATTTTTCAAAAAGATATTATATCAAAATGATAAATTCGTTCGTTTTTTTAATTTTTAAGCCTTTGAGTTTTTCCTTTAAATTTCGTCTAGAATATATTTTGAAAAAAAAAAAAAATTCGATGCTCGATAAAAAAGGCAAATCTTAAATTTTGTACTAATATTAATAGTACTTAGTAAATTTTTTTTGCTGATTTTAGTAAAAAGATTTAACATTCCACTTTACAAAAAGGTTACTAAAATTTTGTAGCGGCAGCTAATTTTTCTACAAATTTCATTGTACTACAGGTCAGCACATGTCTGCTAAGATTAGTAAAAAATACCGCTGGGCTCAAAATTGCAAAATTTTCCGTAATAACAGAAAAATTTTAAGTGTCCATTACAGACTTTTTTTGTTGAGTGTAAGTAAAATTTCAACATTCGAAATTACACGGAAAAAAGACAAGACACCTCAACTTGGGGCGTAGAACTCAATGGTATACTCGGTCTTAAAAGATCAGGTCAAAATCTAGAGATGTTGCATTTTTAATTTTGTATTGTCTCTCAAGAGATTTGTTGGTGTTTTAAGTAAAATACATCAAAATCTCATTTGACATTACTTTATTATTTGATTTTTTTTTCTTATTTACTATTTATAAATATTGTTTTTTTCGTTTGCAATCAAATAAAAATCAAAATTTTGTTCAGAAAATAAAATATGTTACAATAATATTATGTATACGTATTGGTGTACTCGAATCAAACACATCCCAGTGTAGAATTAATATCATTATTTTTTGAACTACAAATACTTATAACTCCTTAATAGTAATAAATAGGTAATAAGTCAAAAACAATAAATTAAAACAATAAATTTAAACAATTAATAATTAAAACAATTTTTAAAGCTTTTTCGATAAAATATAATCAAAAAATTGTTGTCAATACAAACTTAAAATCTCTGAATTCTACAACCCAAAATTAAGTTTACGTATTCCAGGATTTTCGTGTGTTATTTTGACGTTGTTACTGTGTTATTATACATTTCAATTGAAACTATTCTATTATTTTACTCTTATTTTACTTTTACATGACATATTTTACTTATTAAATTTCAGTAGTTTCTTGGTATTCACCTATTTATATCTATACTCGAAGGCTTTGGGTAACAACTTACCTCCAATGACACCCCCATGTTAAAATAATGTGTTATTTGACCAAGTACAATTTAAGTTTTCTTATTCCATTTCCCATTACCGGGTAGTAGTAAGTTTTGTTGGGATATTCTTTTAAAATTCTTCCGATTACATGTTAGGTCTAATATTTTTGTGGAGCAAATACTCATTTGGGTTTTAACAGATTATTTTTAGTCACACTTATAAATTTTTTTTTCAATTAATTGTGGAAAATAATGTCCGTCAAATGGAGATAAAAATCAGACTCGTCGCTCATGTTAAATTTTGAAGGAAAATTATCCACTTCGTCATGAAAAATCATACGGCTGCTTTATAAACGGGACTTATGGTTATTCATTATAAAATTCGCACGTGTCTACTTCAAGAATGTGTAAACCAAAGAAACATATGAAGCCATTTGGAAAAATATCAGCACTTTCCAATAGGGGGTGATACGTAATGGCCAACCTTGTTTTAATACTCAAAACTAAAGATGACATTCAAAAATATACTAATTTTCTCTAAATAATAGGCTGACATCAGTTTTTGTCTGAGATCCGATGCCAAATACTCGGTCGGACACTACTTACATATATGTGCCGCAACTGCCCTGTTTCACCAGGCAGATGGTAGGCAGTCACGGACTATATACTCTCCGGCCGGTACTATTTCGACCGGTTACGGAATATGTAACAAGATATGTCCTTTCAGACTGGCCCGCCTGCACCGATCGCAGAACTGGTGTTAGAATTTCAACTGACCCCTTTTTCTTACAGTAATACTATTCGAGTAACATAATAAATTTGACTACACCTTATCTCGGAAGTATTTGAATTTCAGATTTTTTTTACTTGTCCTAATGATTTTTACAATAAATGTCACTTTTCGTGATTTGTTTGTCAACCTGTTTGATTGATTTTCTTGTTGTTTCCTTAAAAAAATATTCTAATCGGACTTCTCAGGTCATTGAATTTCCTAATGCAAATAAAACTATTTGATTTAGTTTTACAATTAATTTTTCCAGCATGTATTATATAAATATTTGGTCTTTAAATTTTAGTAACGTCATAGTGCTTGTTAGCACAACAGCTTAACTATGTTCTTGATTACTACCAGGAAGAAAGGAGCAAAAAGAATATACACTTATGAAAAAAAGTTAGTAAAAAAATTTGTAAACGGTTTTCAATCCCACTTTACTATTTTTGTACTGATTTTTAGTAAAAAAAATTATTATTTAGCAAATCTTTTTGCTATTTACATTTAACAAATTACAGATTTTTTACAGAATATTTACAAATTTTTGTTGCTAATTTTAGAAATAATTTTACGAATTTTTAAAAACCGATTTGCTAAAATTAGCAAAAAAATTTACTAATTTTAAAAAAGTGGATATTGAAGAAAATGTTATTTCTAATTGAATATTAACATATTATATAGATTAAAAAGGGGATCGGAAAAAAAGGACATCCACTTTAAATAGCACTAAAAGGTTTTTTTAGTTCTAAAAATCAGCCCTTTAAACAATTATAATTTGACCTTAAAATTAAAAAAGAATTTACTAAAATAATTTTAAAAAAGTGGATATTGAAGAAAATGTTATTTCTAATTGAATATTAACATATTATATAGATTAAAAAGGGGATCGGAAAAAAAGGACATCCACTTTAAATAGCACTAAAAGGTTTTTTTAGTTCTAAAAATCAGCCCTTTAAACAATTATAATTTGACCTTAAAATTAAAAAAGAATTTACTAAAATAATTTTCAAAACAGAAATTACCAAATCAAATTAAAATGATAAATTCGTTTGTTTTTACAATTTTTAAGTTTTTGAATTTTTTTTATTTTGTCAAATATTTTTTGAAAAAAATAAAAAAATTTTGATGCTCGATAAAAAAAAAATTTTTTGAAATTTCGTACTAATATTAATAATATTTAGTAATTTTTTTTTTTGCTGATTTTAGCAAACAGATTTTAAATTCCACTTTACAAAAAGTTTACTAAAATTTAGTAGCTGCAGCTAATTTTTCTACAAATTTCATTTTACTACACGTCAGCAGCCATGTGTTGCTAAGATTAGAAAAAAATACCCCTGGGCTCAAATTAGCAAAATTTCCCGTAATTTGGTGAGTGTACATATTTTCGTAGGCTGAGATCTGCCAATGTAGGAGGCTCTAGCGCTTCCAAAACTTTGGCTTCTAATAAGATCTTTTGACAGATCGAAATAAATGTATCAGTACACACACAGCAAAACTAAATGTAAGTGTTTCTTAAGGAATCAATTTTACATTGATTCCAAAGAATCATTTAGTAACGATTTTCATCTTCCAAAGCAGATCTTTTAAACAACTTCAAAAATGTGATGTTGAATAAAATTAACACTGTTCAAATCTATGACGGGCAAATTATTTAAATTTTAAATTCTTAAAATCGTGGTTATCAATACAAAAAGTAGAAAGTTTATTATAGTAAAAATTCTAAGAATTTCGAAAAACGTAATTTAACTAATAATGCCCGACAACAACAAATGTATCAGTTATATTCCCAGGTAGAAAACTACGGGGATATTGTGAAAATGAGGCTAAGGCCCGATTACTAATTTCCTGGTTATATTTAAATTGAAAATTTATTGGGGAACAACAAAAGATATAATTTTTCACTAAACCGTAAGAACTGCTTTAGATGCAATGAAAAAGGATCATAAATGAAAACTTCTCTATGTAAAAATCATTGGTTCCGATACAAATTTTTACAACACCGGAATCAAAATCAACGCTTTTTTCTCTCTTTTTTTTTACTTTTTTTTTTTTTTGCTGGGTACAGCCAAAAATTATTAATTTGTTTTAAGAGTGTAAATATACGGAGGTTAAACAAAAGAAAGCCGTAGAACAGTTTTCAATTGAAAAATTTTTAAAATAATTTTTAACGGAATTTTGCATATTTTATTTAGTTAAAAACAAATTTATTAATCCCAAGAAAAATTATAAAATCATTTCAATCTTTACAAAATTTATCAATTTATGTATCACTAAACATATACGCTATTAAATGTCTAAAATAACAAAACATATGAATATTTTTAGGTACATAAATTTCAAATTTAGTAAATATTTCAAACACGTTTTAAGTGTACATATATTTTTAATGATTAAGTCTATCAATTTAGTATATGCGCCATATGTTTCAAATACAAACATAATCAATTATCGAATGTTTAAATGATTTATATACAAAACATATGCAAATCGTTGGCATAAATTGTAAAAAGCACAAAATTAAAATATTTTATTTATAAAAATATTCAGATGCAAAAACTGTATAAATTTGTTAACTTTAAAGAATTAATAGTCAATTTAATGACCCGTTCTACTAAAAGCCTTATATCGGAAGTATCCAACAAATAGAAACGATTGTTTAACAACTGTTCGTTTTATAAAATGTTTCATAATTTTCCATTTAAAATTTAAGCCAACGATATGTTTTGTTTTATGGTTTATTTATTTATAGCATACACATACATTAAAGTATGAACATGTTATATACAATATCACTCTAAATGTCATTAAAACGACCATGACAGACACCTGTGAACTTGTGATGGAATTTCATATTTTGCAGGTGTAATGGTTTTATTATAGTATCAAATAGAAAGACAATCACATTTTCATTTTATGGCTTTAGTAAAAAATATAACAACAGCAGAAAAAACGTAGTGTCTATGGTTTTCATACGTAAATTCATAACATATGTTATGTACTTTATCATACAAGGGAATAGAAAATCTCAAGACTTGATTTCTAAACAGCAAAATTAATAGAACGTTATTTGAAACCTAACACAAATTTTTGTATTTTATATAACATATTTATTCGCAGAAATGATTTATAACGTAATTTGTTTTTAATTGAAACTGTTGCCAGTCAATTTATTTTAAAATTCACAGATACAATGGTGAGTAATTGCTGAAATAATTGAAAAAAAGGAAAACTCCAGTCAAATAGATGAAAATTTACAATATATTTATACATATATCACTAAAATCCAGGCAAATCAATAAAAATTCAATAAAAGTTTGCAGAAATCGACTAATACGAGGTCGGATCAATAAGTCCGTGACTTTTCGAACTTCTCTCGTAGTTATATGAAATGCAACACTGCTCCCATCAAGTACCCGCTGTTAATAGACTACTGTCGAATTTCGAGCAAGTTACGTCATTTACTTTGCGTTTAAAACATACAACCTTGTGGATTTTTTTAAAAATGAAAAAAAAAGTGAATTTCGTGTTCTTATTAAACATTATTTTTTTTGGAAAAAATACCGCCAATCAAACCAAGCATAAGCTTGATAAATACTATGGGGACTCTGCACCATCGATTTCAATGGTAAAAAAGTGGTTTACTGACTTTCGTTGTGGCCTTACAAGCACGGAAGATGTTGAACGTTCTGGACGCCCAGTTGAGGTCTCTACACCCAAAACAATTGAAGAAATTCACAATATTGTGTTGGTCGGTCGGAGGTTAAATGTGCGATAGATTGTGGAAGACATAGGCATCTCACATGACTCAGTGGTTTTAATTTTGAACGATCACTTGGGTATTTGAAAGCTATCCGCAAGATGGCTGCCGCGTTTGTTCACAATCGACCACCAACGGAATCGTGTGACAGCTTAGTTTCCATGGAAAAATTCCATGAAGTAGACTACGAATTGCCCCCTCCTTCACCTTATTCTCTGTACTTAGCCCCAATGACTATTTCCTATTTCCAAACCTAATGAAATGGCTCGGTGGAAAGAGATTTAGCTACAACGATGAAATTATTGATCAAACAAATGCCTATTTTATGGACCTCGAAAAATCCTCCTGTTAAACGCAAAGTAAATGACGGAACTTGCTCAAAATTTGACAATAGTCTATTAATAGGTGGTACTTGATGGAAGCAGTGTTGCATTTAAATAAAGAGTGTCCCAAGAAGAACGCAATTTTTAAATTTTAAATAAAACACAGATATTTAAAAAAAAAATCGTGAAACTTTATTATATCGTAAAGTAGACAGAATGAGGTTATGTATGGAACAATATATCGTGCAGATGGCCGCCGCGGCTTTGCTGGCATGCACGCGATCTTTTAATGAAATTTTCAATGACCGTTTTGCATGAATGTTGCGGTATTTCATTAATGCAGCGTCCAATTTCCTCTTTTAAGGCTTGAGTCGTCGTCGGCTTATTCGCGTAAACCATCGACTTCAAAAAACCCCAAAGAAAAAAATCTAATGGTGTTAAATCGCACGATCTAGGCGGCCAATTCTGATCTCCAAAACACGAAATAACACGACCGGGAAATGACTGATGCAGCAATTGAATTGTTTCTCTGGCTGTATGACATGTGGCGCCGTCTTGTTGGAACCACATGCCCTCCACATTCATTTCTTCAATTCTAGGCAAGAAAAAACTGGTTATCATTTCACGATACCGAACACCATTGACTGTTTGCGCTTGACCTGCCTCATTTTCATAAAAAAAAAGTCCAATGATTCCTCCAGCCCAAAAACCACACCACACAGTGACACGTTGAGGATGCATTTGCTTCTCGTGAATCACTCGAGGATTTTCCTCACCCCAAATGCGACAATTCTGCCTATTGACGAAGCCATCAAGATGAAAATGGGCCTCGTCACTGAAGATGATTTTATCGGCAAAATCAGCATTTTCATGTTGTCTCTCCAATACCCAATTAACGAACTCCCTTCGCTGTCCATGGTCAGCTGGCTTCAGTTCCTGAGTCAATTGAACTTTGTATGCATGAAGATGCAAACCTTTCGTCAAAATTCGCTGCAAAGTGGATTTGGAGACACAAATTTGCTGAGCTCGGTGTCGAATTGAGGTGGATGGAGTTTGAGCGACATCATCACGTACAGCTGCGACATTTTCGGTCGATCGACCTGGTCGATGGCGCGTTGTTGTCTTTACATCACAAACAGACCCAGTTTCGGCAAATTTATCCATTAATCTCTTTACAGTTGACTCTTTTGGAGCATTATTGTGACCCCAAATTGATCGCAATTTGCGAACTGTAGCCGCAAAACTTTCACCATTTTGGTAAAACAATTTCACAATGAGAATGCGTTGTTCATTCGTGTAGCGCTCCATTTTTACTAACCTCGTACCTTCTACTAGCAAACAATAACAATTGTTCAAATGTCAAACAATGACACTTCGAATGTTGCCAGATTTAAAAATTGCGTTCGTCTTGGGACACCCTTTATAACTACGAGGGAAGTTCGAAAAGTCACGGACTTATTGACCGTCCAAGAGAAATGCTCACCAATGCGACCGCCAATAATCCATGTACAAAAATACGAAATTTATGTCAAAACAACGAGAACTTCCATAAAATAAAAAATAGTTCATTTCACGACTTATTTATTTTTTTTTTTTTTTTTGATCTTTATTTACATATTTTTTTGCATGGAGTGTGGAAATATCGATATACACGTAAAGGAAGAGACTCAGTAAAGAAAAACTGCCAACTCAATTGTCCATGGTCACGATAGATGTCATTTTACAGGGACTTTAAATTTTTTAAAGATAACCTTCAGTAATTTTTTCTATTTCAAGTAATTTAATACATTCTATCATAATTATGTGGTTACTAAATGAAAAAGGAGAATCTCTTCATTTTAATAAAGGCTTTTATTCTAGTAAGAAAAAATGCAAAGGCAAATCAATAAGTATTTACAAAATTATAGAAAAACACATTTTTTTGAAATAATACTTCTTTATTTTTCAACATAATCACCTTTAGCTCGATTAAATTCATCCAGCGGTTCTCGATTCTTTTTGAAGCACTTCTTAATGTTTGAAAAACAGTAAAATGTCGCTGGGAGAATTAGGCGGATGCGGTTACAATTCGAACCTCACAAGTGTTCATCCGAGCATTATTTTAATGGAATATCACTTTTTTGGCTAAATGGTGTAAGGGTGTTGTGGTATAATGGTTAGCCCGCTGGACTGTTACAAAGAACATTGCGGGTTTTAGAAAAAATAATATGTATGAGTTTTTTATTCCTCATAAATATCGCAACGTCCTCCTTCGGTGTTCCCATAGCACTTAATCCCACACCGAAGTATAAATAAAATATAGTAGGTCTATGAACGAAAAAGCTTCAAGAATTTCTTCAACTCTTCATCAGATGCTGGGCAACAACTGTTCTAAGATTTATCACCACGCGCAAACAAAGTGTTGCCATATTTAAAGCCTTTCATCTCTTTCCTATCTCCTTTTGTGTCGCTTTCCTTACACAAAAAAAAAATATCCCCAAAAAACCCTTGCTCTAAACTTAAGAGCAGATATCACTGTATAATCTTTCTTCGGAGAGGATTTATCTGATAAAACCCATTGCTTTGACTCTAGTTATAGAATCAATTGGATGATTGCGTTTATTTTCGATATAGAGCAAACACGTCACGGCTTTATCGTATAAAATTGAAATCACTGAACCATGTGATATGCCCGTACCCTCAAATAGTTCATGCAATTTTACTCAAAACTATATCGTGGATTTTATCGATGATTGCCGAAGTAATTACCATGCCATGGACTTCGTCTAACTCAAAAATATATATATAAAATCAATAATATGGAAAAAATTTATAAACTACAATATTATCAATATTTATATTCTTTTTAAGAGATGGCTTACAATTGCCGGTTTCCATTTCTTTCATTTTGATTTTTAGGATACGTTTAATATTTCAAATTATAACCCTTTGCTGTGGCAGTTTTCAAGGTAAACTCGATTTTAAAACGAAGCTAATTAAGTCGATATTAAGAAAAAAAAATTATTGGAGTTTTAGGGGTTATATTGATCTCTGCTAAAAATAGTTCATCTCTATTTCGATAAGTTTTCGAGATACGGATGATTAAAATTGTATCGAACCTGTAAACTACACAGAGGTGTAACACGTTAATCTTACTGATACTGGGATATGCTGTAGGGGATAGAAAATTAGCAGACACTTATTTTATTTTTTATACACGCAACCTCTTGACAAGGGTTTAAATTACGGAATCAAAAACGCTGAACGATAAACGTAGTTAAAATTGAAAATAAAGTTACATTGTTATTTGATACAAAAGAAATACACAGAGAAAATAGATTTATTATGGCAATCGATTTCCTTGCCAACCGAATCAATTGGTTGGAGCCACCGTAATATTTGTTTGTCGGAACTGAAATTAGGTTAATGCAACAGAATTTCGGTTGAAACCAAATATTCCAATTGTATCAGGAAATCATTTGGTTTAGACAACTAAAAAATTCGGTTGCTGCAAACAAAATATTCAGTTGGCGAGAAATTCGGTTGTCACAATGAACCTGTTTTCTCTGTGTAGGAAATTGTGTACAATTTTCAAAAAAAAATCTGACTACGAAAAAAATCGAGCAATTTGGGACCAATTAATTAAACTCGAGGAAATGGACTTACACTAAAAAAAAATGAACTAGAATTTAGAAAAATTTACTTATTAAGAGGAAAAATTGAAATGAAAACGGCGCCAAAGACACTTTTTACTAATATTTAATAAAATTTTCCTTGAAATTAAGAAACAAATTTTACTTATAGTTTGATCAAAATTTTTAAATTATAGAAAAATTTTTCTACTGAGAAGTCAAGTTTTATTAGAAAACAGTAAAATTTCCTCCTAATTACACTCAGAAAAAAGAGTTAGTAGAAAAATTTGTAAACGGTTTTCAATCCTACTTTACCATTTTTGTACTGATTTTTAGTAAAAAAAAATATTATTTAGCATATCTTTTTGCTATTTACATTTTATAAATTACAGAATTTTTACAGAATATTTACAAATTTTTGTTGCTAATTTCAGTAATAATTTTACAAATTTTTAAAAACCGATTTGCTAAAATTAACAAAAAAATGTACTAATTTTTAAAAAGGTGGATATTGAAGGAAATGTTATTTCTAATTAAAACTTACACCTACAAAATTAAATTGCCTTAAAATGTAACATACACAGAAAAAAGTATCACAAAATTTAAAGTAATTAAAAATATTTGTTAAAATTTAAACTCGATTTCTAACAATTTTTTGTTTGAAATATTTGTAAATTGTCACTTTTCATATAAAAATTCTTTGAAAATAAAAATTTAAGTAACAAAAAAATAACAAAAAGTTTTTTGTATTTACAAATTCCATTGTTGGTGCCTTTTTAAAAAATATTTTTTTTCTATTTACAAAAATGTTCTATGGACGATGTTCAATATTACAAACAGAATTTTGTAATTTTATTCTGTGTAGATTACAAAAAAGGATCGGAAGTGAATATACCGACTCATGTCTAAGAATTAATATAGCACTAAAAACTTTTTTTTTTTTTGGTTCTCAAAAAAAGATGAAAAGCTAATTTTTCAAAAAATAAATTAAAACAAAATGATAAATTCATTTGTTTTTCCAATTTTTAAGCCTTTGATTCCTTTTTTTAATTTTGTCTAAAATATTTTTTTAAAAAAATAAATTAAATAAAAAAATTTTGTTCGATAAAAATTAATTTGAAATTTTTACTAATAATAATAATATTTAGTAATTTTTTTTTTGCTGATTTTAGCAAACAGATTTTAAATTCCACTTTACAAAAAGTTTACTAAAATTAAGTAGCGGCTACTAGCTTTTCTACTAATTTCATTTTACTACACGTCAGCAGACATGTGTTGCTAAGTTTAGCAAAAAATACCGCTGGGCTCAAATTAGCAAAATTTCCCGTAATAACAGCAAATTTTTCAGTTGCCATTACAGACTTTTTTTGGTGATTTTAGTTCATACATCATCTAAAATTGTACTGTTAGTTAGGAAATGTTTTCTTGGTTTTAAGAAAAATTTTATTTTATTTAAGTTCATTAGATAATTTTTTTTACAAAAAACTAGGACTTAAGTCCCTAAAAATATGAAAATATTTCTAACTTCTTTAAAGTGAAAATTATCCTTATCCTGCTTTTATGGTAAAGGTAATATATTTTACCATATATTTTAAAGTAATTTACACTCATTGAATAGGTATTTTCCCACTTTCGGAGGACTTCCGCTTTGTGAGGACACTGCTCTTAAAAAGCTTTTTGCTATACAATTTTGTCTTAAAACTAAATTGAATTATACTAAATTCATGTATTTAAAATATAAATTAAATTTCATTAGCAAAGAGGTAAACAAATTAAAAAAATGTACTGCAGTATATCCTGAAACGTAATAAATTGTGACAAAATCAGAACCTTTTCGTAGTTAATTAACGGTTCTGCTTGAGAGAACTACAATTACGAATACACTAAGTGACACACGGCATCTATGGCTAAGGAATACTGGGGGTCCTTTGTCTTCTTAAATTAACTAATTTACAGAAATTATTGCAAAAATACAAAATATCACAGTTACATTTCTTGTTATTATTGGAAAATGGAAAAGTCATAAGTTTATACAATGAATTTTTAGCTTTAACTTTAATTGACATATACAAATTTAAACTTTTTTATTAAGTGAAAAAAATCGTTCGATAAATACATATAAAGTTTAATAAGCGCTACATCAATTATAGGAAAGCCATTATGCCGTAATGTATAAAATGTACCTGCGATATTTTGTATTGTAGTCAACAAACAAACGATCACGAACCGTGCAATCATGTACGATATTTTTTTTAAATGGTTACTTTAATAATATTTTTTCTTGAAAATTAGGAAAACTAATTGGTTTGTTTTTAATTGATTGTTTTTTTTTGGAATAGAATATTAAAAATATTTAAACGTTTTCCAACAAAAAAAAAATCTTATACCAAATTTTATTATTTTTTAAAAATTAAAAAACTTTTACTTGAAAAATAGAATATATTATTAAAATTTTTAAAATTTATCTGAACTTAGTTAAATGAAAATTTTCCTTAGAAATCATATTATTACATAGGAAAACATTTATTACTTTTTGTTTTTAATTGTCTGAACTAATATTTAGAAAACAATTCTTCAAAATTAGAAAGTGGTATACTTAAAAACTGAATTTGGAAATGGCTTTCTACAATTTAGTTAATTTTACTACTCGGGAACAAAAAATAAACACACATTAAGTTCAAGTACTTTCTCGATTTAACTTTTACACATTTTTTAGACTAAATGGGAGTAAATTATGTACTATTTTTTTTTTTAACTAAACTTAATTTGATCACATTTGAGTATACAATTTTCTTAAAACTAAGATGTTTTTTTTTTTTCTTAAAATTAATAAATTTTTATTTAATTGACTTGTTTTTTTCCTAAAATCAAGAAATATTACTTAAGAAAGATGAACTATTTAGTATATATAAACTATTTCGTTTTTCCCCATACTTAGGTATTTTTATTCTTTTTAAGAAAATTTTTCTAAGTTTTAAGAAAATTTTACTTAAATTGAGTACAATTTATAAACCATTTTGAAGGAAATTTTTAATTACATTTTAGTTCATTTCTTTTTTTTTTTTTTGAGTGTACGCGGCTTTTCCTGAAAGCCACAAATAATTTTTTATGAAATATTTTGGATTATTTGACACTTTACTTTCATTTATACATTCCATTTAGTTCATAAATTTTTTATTTGATTGATATGTGATTGACAAAATACATATTTATTTATAAGCTTCTTTTATTTGCTTTTTGTCCTTTTTTGCATAATTTTTATTATAATTTTTTTTTTGTTCTACCTTTGTATTGCATACGTTTGTAGTCATTAATAAATCTTTCATATATATATAATGATGCTTTTATTTTTGAGAGTATGGTTTGTAAGCCTCTAAATAATTGTATTTTTATACCTTAACAGTTGTGTATGTGTAGGTGTATTTTTTTGTTTAAATAAAAGTAGCTTAAGTGATAAATCACAATTGGGTCGACTAACGACAACAAATCAATATAGAGATTAATTTAGATTTAGCCACAAGCGAACGCCGGCATTTTTTGATTAGGGAAAGCAACACTGGAAATTGTTTTTTTTTCATATTTTTTATTAATTCAATTAGTTTTTCGTTAATTTTTTTTGGTTTTAATTTCATTGTATTTAATTATGATTTTTGGCGAATTTATTTTACTTTTTATCAATAACATATATTTTAATTAATAAAGTAGTTACAATGTTTTGCACCTCTGTACTGAAACCAGGGATGGAAAATATGTTTTCTGTTATTGTAGCAACCAGACAAACAAATTGTACTTTATCGATCCTCATGGTACCAACATTTTTTCCGCTTTTTTTTAACAATTTTATCGTATTGAGTCAGGTTTGCTTAGACACTAAAAAGACTTAAACAAATTTAATTTGACGGGGTGAAACAAAATTTATCGTTATTTTTATATAGTCGTATAATTACCACAAAACTTTGTAAAATTTAACTCTAATTTTTATAAATGTCACACCTTTTTTTTCTGTCTGTCCGCCTGCCTGGAGGGCAATTTAACCTTTTCAGGATTTGCTATTAAAAAATTTAAAGGCATTTAATAGCTTTTTAACAATAATACACTTTTTTCTTTTTTGTTTTGAGAGGTAATTTAAAATCACCTGTTCAATGTTGCCACTTCCGAATATTTTAGTACAATGTGTATGCAAACATTTGATACATTGGATGTGACACCAATTTAGAGCCGGTTCAACTTAAAATTGACATTATTTTTTACTATAGTAGCTGAATAAATAAAAACAGGTTTTTAATTTAAAGTTTCTTTAAAAAAAAAGTCGACTTTATGTTATGTTGTTTTATAAAGTTATAAGTTGAAAATTTTCAAAAATTTCAAATTGTACTAAATGAACCGCGGTAGTACCACGGTACCAACCAAGGTAAAAATGTACCAAAAAAAGTACAATTGTACCATGTTTTCCATCCCTGACTGAAACTCAACTCTAATTTATGACGAAACAATTTTACAAATTATATGAGAGAGCGTGAATGTGTCATAAATAGAACAGATTCTATTATGATGACAACTTGCTAGAAGACAATTCGACATTGTTCTTCTTATACAAAATATACATATTCAAAAGTATCTGTCGCTGCCGTTGTCGACCCAATTGTAAATGATTTATAATTTTTCATTATTTTGTAAAATAATCTTTAATTTGAGAAAAAAAAAACAAATTATTTATATACAACTCTCATTCACTTCTTCTCTTTTTTTCCAAATTTGTATGCCAACTTTTGAATAAATAAAATTCTTTATAAAAAAATATATCATAAATTAGTGGTATCCACGTATGGTAAGTTTATGTATATATTAACCTATTTATGTATTTTATCAATTAAATTATTTAAATAGTATTTTATAAATATTTAATGACATTTAGTAATTATCACTTAATTATGTATAATTTGTTTTTTTTTATTATTTATGAAAAATATGTCAAAGTATTTTTTTTTTTTTTTTGTACATACAATTCAATACAAATTAAGTAAATAATTTTAATAACTCCTTAATTGTATTTAAATTATTTATTTCAAATATATAGTTAAGAGTTGCTGCCTTAAATGAACCGTATATTGGTGATTTACAAGGTATACGTGGTGCGGATTTTGCCTGTTATCGTCAGGGAAGAAGAGCTGGTTTATTGGGAACATTTAAAGCATTTCTGTCATCAAGGTATGTTACATTTTATAAACACTTTCATTAGATATTATGAATTAAAGTAAAGGTATTTTTACTTAAATTAATCTTACTTAAGGTTACTTTACATTTGTGTCCTTACATTGTAACCAGGGTAATTAATTCTGGCAATTCTTATTTTAAAGGGGAAAAAATCGGCGCTTTCATTAAAAATATACTACAAAGTGTCAAACAAATTTGTGTCAAATATAATTACTTTATTATAAAAAAGAAATCTATTCATTATATTTACCTATTTCAACACACTTTCAAATAATTATACTAAATAGCATCTTTGTAACATTTCATGGCTCCACTAAGGCGTACCATTAATTAAAAGCATAACCGAAGAAAGTACAATGTTAAAATTAGGACGGTTTTTATTTTTTATTTGTTTTCATCATAAAAAATATTTCTACTGTAGAATTGAAATATTTCTACGAAAGATAAGTAAACACTCACTGCTTTAAATCAAACATAAACCGATTTTAAAGAATTTATTTTTTTCGCGATTTATCTGTTTGATTACACAGTGGAGCGAATTTCAAATATTTTACAAATAATTTAGCAATTACTTACGGCAAAGTAATAATTACGCCAAAGTGATGTCACTATTAAGGCCTCACATACACTCACCAAAAAAAGTCTGTATAGCAACTGAAAATTTTGCTGTTATTACGGGAAATTTTGCTAATTTGAGCCCAGCGGTATTTTTTGCTAATCCTAGCAACACATGTCTGCTTACGCGTAGTACAATGAAATTTGTATAAAAAATTAGCGGTAGCTTCTTAATCTTAGTAAACTTTTTATAGAGTGGAATTTAAAATCTCTTTGCTAAAATCAGCAAAAAAAACTTACTAAATACTATTAATATTAGTACAAAATTTCGAATTTATTTTTTTTGTCGAGCATTTATTTTATTTTATATATATTTTTTTTCAAAAGATATTTTAGACCTAATTAAAAAAAATCAAATGCTTAAAAATTCTAAAACATAAAGGAATTTATCATTTTGTTTTAATTTGGTAATTTCTGTTTTAAAAAATGTTTTAGTATATTTTTTTTTAAAGGTCAAATTTTTAGGGCTGATTTTTGAACTAAAAAAACTTTTATAGCACTATTATTTCAAGTGCATGTTTGTGATGTAAGTTTAATTAGAAATAACATTTCCTTCAATATCTACTTTTTAAAATTAGTAAATTTTTTTGCTAATTTTAGCAAATCGGTTTTCAAAAATTTGTAAAATGATTTCTGAAATTAGCAACAAATATTTGTAAATATTCTGTAAAAATTCTGTAATATGTAAAATCTAAATAGCAGAAAGATTTGCTAAATAATAATTTGTTTACTAAAAATCAATGAAAAAAAAAATAGTAAAATGGGATTGAAAACCTTTTACAAATTTTTCTACTAACTTTTTTTCTGAGTGTACCTATCGAAATCTGATATGACAGGCAGCAAAGTAGCGCACATTAATCATGCGAAACCTTCCATCAAATCCAAAGAAATTTTCAAGTATCCGTCAAAAAAATTTTTAGCTTTTTTTATTTTTAATTATAAATATAATTTTTTTATTTTTAATTTTAATTATGTTAATTATAAAATTATACCTTGCTGTTATCTATATCAAAATTAAAAAATGAGATATGATGAAAAAACTTTGATGCAAAAACTAATGCTTTATGAGGATCGTGTCCCATTTTCATCAATATTCACAAATTTATCTGCTACAGGGTGGACAAGAATAATCATCTTATTTTCTTTCTATAACGTTTTTTCGAAGTGAAAATTCATTTAGTTTTTAACTGATTATGTTTATTTACACTTATAAATTTTGTTTCAATTGATTGTGCAAAATTCTCTCCGACAAATGGCTGGCGTAGGTGTTGGTGGAAATTTAGGCTCTTTTAATTTCATTTTGCATAACTGAGTGCAGCATTTGTGGTGTCACGGTATTAATTTTAGCTCGAATGTTATTCTTTAAATTCTCTATTGTTCGTGTACAGCAACAACTTGAAATATACCCAGAGGAAAAAGTCTGCATTGCCAAACCACCCTAACTCGAGATTACACGCAGAGAAAAACATGGTTAAGGCAATCATATTCGAAGTGCATCATATAATTTTAGGACTATGATTGTGCAAATCATACACTCTCAAAAAAAGTCTGTAAGCAACTGAAAATTTTGCTGTTATTACGGGATATTCTGCTAATTTGAGCCCAGCGGTATTTTTTGCTAATCTTAGCAACACATGTCTGCTGACGTGTAGTACAATGAAATTAGTAGAAAAATAAGTAGCTGCTACTTAATTTTAGTAAACTTTTTGTAAAGTGGAATTTAAAATCTGTTTGCTAAAATCAGCAAAAAAAAATTACTAAATACTATTAATATTAGTACAAAGTTTTAGATTTATTTTTTTTATCGAGCATCAAAAATTTTTATTATATTTTTTAAGATGTTTTATACAATATTAAAAAAAAATCAAAGGCTTAAAAATCTTAAAAATTGTTAAAACATAAACGAATTTATCATTTTGTTTTAATTTGGTAATTTCTGTTTTGAAAAATATTTTAGTCAATTTTTTTTTTTTACTTTTAAGGTTAAATTTAATTGTTTTTAGGGCTGATTCTAAAAACCCCTTTTTAGTGCTATTTTAAGTGGATGTCCTCTTTTTAGACATGAGTCAGTATCTTCACTTCCGATCCCTTTTTTAATCCTATGTAACATTTTAGGGCAATTTAAGTTTGTATGTATGAGTTTAAATTATTAGAAATAACATCTTCATCAATATCGACTTTTTTAAATTTAGTAATTTTTTTTGCTAATTTTAGCAAATCGGTTTTCAAAAATTTGTAAAATATTCTGTAAAAATTCTGTAATTTGTAAAATGTAAATAGCAAACTGATTTGCTAAATAATAATTTTTTGACTAAAAATCAGTACAAAAATAGTAAAGTGGGATTGAAAACCGTTTACAAATTTTTCTACTAACTTTTTTTTCTGAGTGTAGTCGTATTTTAATATAGTAATTATATTATGATAACAAAATAACCATTATATACTTAACAATAATATAGTTCCTGCAGAATATTTAAAAAAATTTTAAATTCTTAGGACTTTTTAATAAAAAAATCATTTGGTGGCAACAATCGTATTATTCGGTTGCCTTAACCAAATCTATTCCTGATCCGATTGAAATATAAAGTTTCAACCGAAATTCTGTTGTAATAACCGAATTTTGGTCGCCACAAACAAATATTTCTGTGGCTGCAACCAAACCATTCAGTTGGCAAGAAATTCGGTAGTCACCATGAATCTGTTTTCTCGGTAAAAAAAAACATTTTGCAAAATCTGAGTATTTTACTCTAAGGAAAGGTCCATACACGCAGAGAAAACACATGGTTGGGGCAATCATATTCGAAGAGCATCATATATTTTTGGGATTATAATTGTGCCAACCACAGTCGTACTATAATATAGTTATCATATTATGATAATAAAATAACCATAATTTGACCATAATATGATCCCTACAGTTATATTACACAGTGCAGCATTTTTAAGGTCATCGTGTGGTTCCTCCTTCATACCCTTTTTTTTTTGAAGTATATATCGAAACTAAAAAAAACCTGCAAAGGACTTGGCCAGATTACATCGAATTTTTTTTTTTATGGACACCCTAAGTTTTTGTACCCAAACACGATTTTTTTAAAAAGGAAAATTTTTATGGAATCCATATATCAGAAACCGTTCGGAATTTTGTTTTTATGTCTTTAGCAAAGTTGTAGATCCAAACCAAAGCAAAAAAATTCTTATATGGACCGACCCAAAAAAATTGCATCCACTGCATCAAAATTGCAAAAAATTGGGAAAAAATGCTATTTTTTTATGATTTTTTCATGATTTTGTCCTGAAATGGCAACACATAAATTGGTTCCTCTTTCGTACCCGGTTTTTTTTGAAGTGTATATCGAAACTAAAAAAAATCCGTAACGGACTTGGCCAGATTACATCGAAATTTTTTTTATGGACACCTTAAGTTTTTGCACCCAAACATGATTTTTTTAAAAAAGGAAAATTTTTATGGAATCCATATATCATAAACCGTTCGGAATTTTGTTTTTATGTCTTTGGCAGAGTTGTAGATCCAAACCAAAGCAAAAAAATTCTCACATGGACCGACCCAAAAAAATTGCATCCACTGCATCAAAATTGCAAAAAATTGTCTTTGTCGAAACGACAAACATTGGCTATGCAAAATAAGTGTGAGCAAAAAGATGTGCTTTCTAGGGTTAAGGAATGTTCGTATTAAGATGACATGTACTAGAGAGTTGTTTACATTGTTGTTAGATATAATTTAGCTGAAGAAAGATTTCTTAAATTCGAAGTATTTAAGCCATTTCAGGACAAAATCATGAAAAAATCATAAAAAAATAGCATTTTTTCCCAATTTTTTGCAATTTTGATGCAGTGGATGCAATTTTTTTGGGTCGGTCCATGTGAGAATTTTTTTGCTTTGGTTTGGATCTACAACTTTGCCAAAGACATAAAAACAAAATTCCAAACGGTTTATGATATATGGATTCCATAAAAATTTTCCTTTTTTTAAAAAATCATGTTTGGGTGCAAAAACTTAGGGTGTCCATAAAAAAAAATTTCGATGTAATCTGGCCAAGTCCGTTGCGGATTTTTTTTAGTTTCGATATACACTTCAAAAAAAAACCGGGTACGAAAGAGGAACCAATTTATGTGTTGCACTGTGTTATTATTCGAAACCATGAAAAAGTTTTTTTTTTTTTTAATTTAAGAATATTTCATTAAGAAATGTTTTTCCTAAAGAAAAAATTTAATATTAAGCACTTTTTCAAAACTTTGATTTGATTCTTTGGAATTTTTAAAGAAAAATACTCCAAAAAAAATTGTTAAATTCTAAGCACTTTTATAAAAAAAAATTGATAGTTTCTCTGGATTTTTTTTTTTTCTAATAGAAAAATTCTTAGATTATAAAGCCATTTTTAAGATTTTTTTAGATAGTCAAAATTTTTCTTTTAGAATAAGTTCTTAGAATATAACAAATATTTCTATTTAAAAAAGACCTTAGAATCTAAGTATTTTTCATGATGAAAAGTCCTCACAATCTAAGAATTTTTTATTCAAATAAAGGCATTAAATAAATTTTTTTTTGATAATATATAAATTTTTACCTAAGAAACCGTTTACAGAATAAGAAATGTTTCTTTAAGGAAAAGTCCATAGAATCTAAAAATATTTCCATCAGAAAAATTTCTAAAAATCTGGTATTTTGTATAAGAAACCTTTTCGTACAAAGCAACTCTTGGGTTTTACAGACTTTTTCTTTTACAAAATTATTTTATTAACATTCTGAGTTCTTTTACCACAAGAAAGTCGTTATTTTATAAGAAATGAATTTATAATCATATTTTTTTAAAAAATTATTGTTTTTATTGAAAAGAATTAAAAGCATATAAAATCTTTATACATAATCTTTTTGACAATGAATTTTTTCGACAATGAATTAAATATAAATTATATATAATATAAGAAATATCTGAAAATGAAACCCCCCGGTACAAATGATCATTTATTATGATGTGTGACTGAACTGATTCAATTTTTATTTTTTTTTTTTTTTTTTTTTTTGTTTTGAAAACAAGGCCTTTTTTTTCATAATCAGAATTTTTCATGAAATAATAAAATATTTACAATAATTATGATGGTAGCGAACATATTGATGGTTAGAAGCTATTAATAAACCAATAACTTGATTGTGACAACCATACACGAATGCAGCAACAGTAACATAGTAGCGGTGATCATGTTGCAACCATATTTTTTCTCTGCGTGTGCAATCCAAAAATATTTCTATCAGCAAAAATTTTTATCTAATATTTTGTATAAAACAACTTTTGCGTTCTAAAGAATTTTTATTATAAACAATTATTTTAATATTCCGAGTACTTTTGCCACAAGAAAGACGTAATTTTATAAGAAATTAATTAATTAAAATATTTTTTTTTATTGAAAAGAACTAAAAAATATATAATCTTTACATAGAATCTTTTCAACTGTGTGTTGATAAGTGTAAATTATAATTTTAAACACCCCAGCTGAAAATTACCATATATAGGGTCCGCCAAATAACTTTTTTTTTTGAAAATCCTATAAAAACAAACTACTGAATATTTTCTCAAATTTCTTTTTTTATTTGAAAGTACAATCCTTCCGGTTAATAATGGAAAAATTTGATTGCTGCCTCGGCTGGCCATGCAGTAGCCTACACGATCGGTCCAATTTTTAAGCACATTATGGAATTGTGTGCAGCTGTATTTCACCAATGGCTTCACGAATATTGTCCTTTAAAGCGTCAATTGTCTCTGGCTTGTCGGCGTAACACTTATCTTTGACGGCACCCCACAAATAATAGTCCAACGGTGTCAAATCGCAGCTCCGAGGTGGCCAAACGACATCAGCTCTGCGACTGATAATGCGATCTTCAAAAACAGGGCGCAAAACATCGAGTGTAGCTTCGGCTGTGTGGCACGTAGCGTCAAATTGTTGCCAAAATCCTCCTCTTCAATTTTTGTGAACAAAAATTCGTTCAATATGGCTCGATAACGATCGCCATTGACTGTAACGGCAAGCCGAGGCAGCCATTTGAATGAAATTATTTTCCATTATTAACCGGAAGGATTGTACTTTCAAATAAAAAAAGAAATTTGAGAAAATATTCAGTAGTTTTTTTTTTCTAGCATTTTCAAAAAAAAAGTTATTTGGCGGACCCTATATTATCATTTTTACATGATTGACTGAAATGGTACATTTTTTCTTTTTATTCAAAAAAGGCAGTATTATGACTGTAAATGTTAGTCATGTTTTATTTTATTTATAATTATTTATTGATTGTTCTCAGTATTTTGTAGTTTAATAATTATCTAATTTTTTCGTACATAGAGAAAACAATCTCAATAACAATCCTGTAGTCACAACTAAACAATTCGGTTGCTGCAACTAAACCAATGGATTGGCAACAAATTCGGTTGTCAGCACGAATCTGTTTTCTGGGTGTAGTCAAATGTTTTGTTACTACAGTTTTGTTACAGCCAATCATGTTATAAAATATAAAGTGCAAACACGAAATAATAAAATATTTACTATAATATTGATGGTTATGTCCTGTTGGAACCACAAGTCCTCCAAATCCAGATCGTTTACTTTCGGCAAGAAAAACTGAGTCTTCATGGCTCTATAGAGGTTCATGCTGTTTACCGTAATAGCATTACCGTCGGCTCCTTCGAAAAAATAACCTTTGCCGACATAACTGGGTGTAATGGTGCTTTATAAATTCTGCGTGGATTATTTGTCCCCTCGAATCGAAAATTTTGCTTATTGACGTTGCCGTTGAGATTAGAAAATCATCCACTTCGTCGGTTGTGTTCTAAACAGGAGCTACAGTAGTTTGGTAAAAATTGTTGGACCACCTGAATTTTGTACAGAAACATTTTCAATGGCGCAGGGAATGCCACGAAAAGAGCAATTGTGAAGCACCTTTTTTTTGTGAATGTTCTGGTCCCCTCTAGCACATTTTCACGCACATTTTTAACCATACGGCCGGTTAGGTTCATTGCTGGAATTTGGCTGTCCTGTCGAATTTTTTACTCTGTGGCCGCTGTAGGATCAGGATTTTTTTCGCTGAAATTAACGTTGCGTTAATATCACTGAAAAAATATTGCGCTCAGACAATGTTACAAGTACTACGCGTTCATGAGGCGGATAGCTATTCATTGTTAATGATTTTGTCGTTACTTCATAAAATTTAAAAGTAAAAAATTTAATTAAAGAACTTTTGACAGTATTTGTTGTAAAATATTTTATAAAATATAAAAAAGCTTTTTCCTTTGACTTCAAACAACGTGCTACTTCTGTGCCTAAAATACGAACCTGGTATCAGATACGTGATGTCTTTTTTTGACCAAAATTCAGAAGCCCGTTTTTGTTTTTGCATTATTGTTTATTATAGTTATAAAATAAAAGCAGGGCAGCAAGGACTTGTAAATAGGATAATATATATCTATTTTGCGTTAGAGCCATTGAGTGTGGAATTTTAACTTGTATTGTGTAATTAGTTAGTTGAATGGTAAAGTTTTCACAGTGTTCGGATGCTTGATTGCCCTATTTTATTTATTTATTTATTTCAGTCTATGGACACAAAACTCCTTACAGACTATGATTAAAGTAAATGTAATATATAATAATTTAAAATTAGTATAAAAAATATTTATAAGAAAAATAAATTTTATTGTAATACGGCAAAAATAAAAAGTTTAAAATTATCTTTTGTTGTGCAAAATTCAATAAATGATTTAGATTTTTTCTGAAGACTCAAATTAATATGATTAAAAGTAATAAATGTGCGGGTTAACGTACCATTGATAGCATAATTAGTCCCATGTATTGGAACATTTAAGGCATCAATAAACCTAAGACTTCTTAATGGAACATAAAATGGAATCAAAGATAGCAAGTCAGGACAATCAATATTATGATTGTTTATATCAAATAAAAGTAAAGCCGATTGAAAAGTTCGGCGGAATTCCAAAGTTCGCAAACCAATAAAAAGGCATTTAGATTCATATTGAACAGATTCCAGGTAATAAAGTGATCTTAACGCAAATTTTATAAATAAACGTTAAACTCTCTCAATACGGGAGATATAAGTAGAGACATGAGGACTCCAAACGACAGAAGCATATTCTAACTTCGATCTCACGAAGGAAGTATAAATATATTTAAGTGTGTAAGGATCAGAAAATTCATAACAATTTCTCTTTAAAAAAGCAAGCATTTTATAAGCTTTAGGAACAAGGTACTCAATATGAGGTACAAACGACATAGCGGTATCAAATACCACACCTAAGTCGAGTTTAGATTTAATTATTTTTAAATCATAGTTATTAATATTAAAAACAAAAGAAATAGGATGCAAAGACCAATAAAAGGAAATATGATGACACTTGCCAAGATTTAAATGTAGGTTATTTGATTTACACCACTCTCCAAGATTATCCAGATCGTTTTGTAAATCAAAAACATCCCTCAGTGAGTCCACTTGTAAAAATATTTTTAAATCATCTGCATATAAAAGAAATCTTGATTTCTTAAAGCAAAGAGAAATATCTTTAATAAATAAATTAAAAAACAACGGGCCCAAAACGCTACCCTAAGGTACACCCGAAGTTTGCATATAGGGTCTGGATTCAAAGCCTTCAATTACAACTGTACATACCCTATTAGATAATGGGGCATAATGGCTCAGCACCCAATCGGTCAATGCAAACCGTTTTTATAACTTAGGCTATAAATATCTTTGGCTACGTTTGTGTTAAGTTTTATAGCAATTCCGAAAGTAAGTAACAAATAGCTAAATTATTTCAAAAATATTTTAAATATGCTCCACGAGCATATCAGCTGCAAGCTGTTTCCTTTTATAAACCATCCACCCTAATACATATTTTTTATGTAATGGCGATAATTAAGAGCTTTGCACCTTAAAACATATTTTCTTAATATATGTGCTTGTTACTGATGCAAAAAGGTTAACTGCTTTCATTAATAAAAATTTATTTTTTAACAACACTCTGTTCAAATTTTTAAGAAAAACTCTAGTATTTCTTAAGAAAAAGTTAAACATTTTATTTTAAATATTTTTGCTCTTAAAAAACATAGAAGTTTACTGAGATATTGTGCAAAAAAACTTATAATTCCCAAAAGTATAAAAACTAAAAAAACATTTTATTACTTTTAATAAGGCGCCCAACATAAACACAAGAACAACAGGTGCTCGTAATGATTATGATAGAGCTAAATAAAAAGAAAAAACAAGCTCTAAGGACTGCCATGGTTTGGCTAAAAAAAAAACATCATAAGAAATTCCTATTTGTTAAATTGAAAAACAAAAAACTTTTACATTTTGTGGTAACTACAAAAAAAAAAACTTTAAAAGAAGAAAATTATGACTGGTCAAGAGCATTCTTGTATGTTTATACTTAAACAAGTTTAAAGCACATTACACTTTTAACAAAATAATAGTTATAAGAACACACACATACAAAAAGTTATTTTATGCTACATAATGAGAAAGTTTGTTAAAATTAAAACCGTTACAACTTTAAAAGTAAATTGGAAGCTTAACAATAGGTCAAAGCCGATCAGGTAGCATGTTACTTTTCTAACCTATTTTTTATCAACATCGAAGCATTGACAAATCCAATTGGCCTGATATTTGGTTATCCTAACTAATCTGTTTTTTTAAGTGTACCTCTGTTAAAGACTTAACCTCTACGATCTTTGAAGCTTATATTAATAAACCTTTAATATTTACTCTTTAAACTGTTTTAATTTTCTATTAACCTTAAACTTTTTGTTTTTGAAATGGAATTTGTGGAACATCTTATTTTATTTTCTACAAACATCATTATAAATAGATTATGCCTAATAAAATGGCAGGAAAACAACACATACTAAAAGAGTGTAAAAGTTTAAACTTATTTTCTTTTTCTTTACTTAACAAAGATTTTCTTGTTTTTTTTTTTATAAACAATGTATTTCCCTCTACATAGAAGGGTCGTTAATTTGTCAATTCGTTTGTAACTTATCGAAAACTTTAAGATCCATATAAAATACATATCGTCAGCTTATTATTGGTTTGACCTATATGCCAAAAAGTCGGTATCGAGAAAAACGTTATGAATGAAGATGCATTTGCAGCTGCAAACGAATATTTGGCAAAGCTTTGGAAAATTTTTTTTAATCAATGGATAGAATTGCTACACTCAGAAAAAAAGTTAGTAGAAAAATTTGTAAACGGTTTTCCATCCCACTTTACTATTTTTGTACTGAGTTTTAGTAAAAAAAAAACTAATATTTAGCAAATCTTTTTGCTATTTACATCTTACAAATTACAGAGTTTTTACAGAATATTTACAAATTTTATTTGCTAATTTCTGAAATCATTTAACAAATATTTAAAAAACCGATTTGCTAAAATTAGCAAAAAAAATACTAATTTTAAAAAAGTGGATATGGAAGGACAATTTATTTCTAATTTTCTAATTTCTACAAACTTAAATTGCCTTAAAATGTTACAGAGATTAAAAAAGGGATCGCAAGTAAATATACCGACACATGTCTGAAAATAGGACATCTACTTAAAATAGAACTAATAAGTTTTTTTAATTCTAAAAATCAGCTTTAAAAACAATTAAAATTTGACCTTAAAAGTAAAAAAAAAAATGACTAAAATATTTTTCAAACAGAAAATACCAAATAAAAACAAAATGATTAATTCATTTGTGTTTTAACAATTTTTTAAAATTTTTAAGCCTTTGCCTTTGTTTTTAATTATGTATAAAATATATTTTGAAAAAAAATTATTAAAATAAAAAAAATTTGATGCTCGATAAAAAAAATAAATTTAAAATTTTGTACTAATATTAATAATATTTAGTATTTTTATACCCTCCACCATATATGGTGAGGGTATATATCAGTTTGTCATTCCGTTTGTAACATGTCGAAATATAGGTTTAAGACCCCATAAAGTATATATATTCGTGATCCTTATGCAATTTTAAGTCGATTTAGCGATGTCCGTCTGTCTGTCTGTTGAAATGGCGATCACGACGCAAAGACGCAAGCGGGGGTGCCTATTTTTACCCAGATTATTGAATATCCTCCCGAGCAGTTTGGTGTTTAAAATGAGCAAAATCGGTTAAGCGGTTCAAAAGCTATTAGTGAAAATCTGAAGGTACCTCTAAATTTTCCATACAAATTTGTACAATTTTTCTGTATCTATTTTTTTTCTGTTAAGTAAAAATGTTATTAAGTCTTCTTTTTGTTCGATTACATTTATTGTCTTACATACATACTATGAGAATAATAACATTCTTAGAGCTATATGTGTGTTACTCTGATAACTAAGTTAACGTAAAAATCAACAATGTTAAAGTCGCTAACAGAGCAGACCTCTGTAAATAACATTGCTAAAACTAAATAAATAACATTACTAAAACTAAATAACAAAAGTTCGTTACAAAAATTGACAAAACATATTCATATTACAGTTCATGCAAAATTTAGTATATACTTATATCATCTTCAGCCCCTATGATGGAGGGTATTCAAAGATTCGGCACAGCCGAATTTAGCCCTTTTTTACTTGTTTTTGCTGATTTTAACTAGCAAACAGATTTTAAATACCACTTTACAAAAAGTATACTAAAATTTAGTAGCGGCTACTAATTTGTCTACTAATTTCATTGTACTACACGTCAGCAGACATGTGTTGCTAAGATTAGTAAAAAATACCGCTGGGCTCAAATTAACAAAATTTCCCGTAATAACAGCAAAATTTTCAATTGCCATTATAGACTTTTTTGGTGAGTGTAGAAAAGCTTTGGACTAAGTGTATTGAAGTTTCAGTAAATTATATTGAAAAATTAGTATATAATTTTAGAAATTTTGCTCCTGTTGTTTATTTTTAGGCTGTAAAAACATTTCAAACAATAAATAAATAAGGTATAGTTGGATAGGGGAATTTTTCCCTGGTACTTTTTTTGTACATTTTGATATTTTGTTTAAAGTTGTTGCAAAGAATATATACATTAAGGTGGTCCAAAATAAAAAAAAGTTAGAATTCACGAGCTTCACAACCCTACAAGTATGCCGTTATGGAAATAAAATATGGTCTGCAAAAGAAATTAAAAAAAAAAATGTTTTATTTAGAGGTAGCTGATCGTCATTGAAGTTTTAAATTTGTACATGTTCTATTATTTTAAATAAAATAAAAATTGAGAAAAATTGGGATCGCGACACATCAAATCAAATCTTGTATATTAGGAATATGAAATCATAATTAAATTTAGTCGCGAATGTCGCAAAAATTTCATACAAAAAAATCTTCGATTTTCATAAAGATATTTTCTTATATTAACCTCTGCGAAAAATTATTTTTTGAAAGATTATATGTCCATCGAACGTCTTCTTATGTGAGGCAGAATTTTTATTAACAATTTATTTTGAATACGCTAGCCTACCGCCCCGGTAGGCTAGTTGGTAGCGTGCTAGCCTATCAGTGCGGGGGTCGTGGGTTCAATTCCCACCAGAGGCTCTGGTCTGTTTTCGCTACAACGAGCCAATAGCCTCTGTTACTATTGCTCGGTTAGGGTATTAGGATATAATTTGTAATTACAAATTATGATTAATATAAATAAAATAAAAATAAATAAATATATATAAATTTAAAAAAAAAAAATCGAAAACTGCTGTAAAGTTACTGAATTTTCTTAAATTTTCATCTCATATTCCTTTTATGCATATTAATTAAGACTGTATTGAAAAATTTTGTTAAATTATAGCGTATAGTTTAAAAACTAATTCAATTTAAAGTCAACCCTTGTTTTTGTAAAAATTACTCTAACGACAACTTTCTTATTCTTAAAAGGTAACTTTTTGTGCTACCTCTGTGCCAATATAAACGAATTCGGCTGAATTCGGCACAGAGAGTTTTTAGAAATTAAGGAATAGAGGTGATTGCGAATTCAAACTTTGATGTTTTTTTGGACCACTCTAATATACAGTTATTGATGCTTTATATGGAAAAGTAAAATTATACTGCAATCAAAATTTAATCTAATAATCACTTTGACTATGACTCTGTGAAATTTTATGTTAATAAAACAAATCGGTAAGATATAATTTAATTTAATTATTTCCAACAATGAATCAATTATTTTGTTCCAATTCCTGCCCAGTGGTGTGGAGGGTATTTAAGTATTCGTCAACAACAGAATACACCACTTTTACTTGTTTCTTTTTGATAATGCTACCATTTTCAACAATAATAACAATAATAATTTGGGTCAAGTTAAAGCAGTAAACTTGTTATGTATGTGTACAATGTTGTTGTTATTATCGTGTGTTGCTATTGTTACAAGTATTATCCAAAGAAGCTGCATTTAGAGATTTTTGTTTTTTTTATTATTATTATATTTTGTTTGTTAATATTTTCACACGTTCATGTTATGTTGGTAGTAACCTTGTTTTTGTTTGTATAAAGTTTTTTTTTTTTTGCACAAAAAAAAGTGTAAGATGTTAAAACTGAGTATAAGTAAATTCATTTTATGTATACCTGGCGAATAAGAACATATTATGTAATGTACTTACACACATTTATATAGCCTAGATTTTCAAATACAAAAGTACCCCGCTCAAATATGGTTTTTAAATGGAAACATATGAACAAAGCATGGATTTTATATGGACCTACAAGGGGTGTATATGATCATATATGGTCATATACGTTCATACATAGTTCGTTATATTGTCACAACTCATCTCCTTATCTGATGGCCTTATCTAATAATATAAGGTAATGCATACCATACACAATTATATATTACATTATTTTTTTAAATACCTTATATTATGCCATATAAAGGGTGTCCCAAGAAGAACGCAATTTTTTAATTTTAAATAAAACACAGATATTTAAAAAAAATCGTGAAACTTTATTATATCGTAAAGTAGACAGAATGAGGTTATGTATGGAACAATATATCGTGCAGATGGCCGCCGCGGCTTTGCTGGCATGCACGCGATCTTTTAATGAAATTTTCAATGACCGTTTTGCATGAATGCTGCGGTATTTCATTAATGCAGCGTCCAATTTCCTCTTTTAAGACTTGAGTCGTCGTCGGCTTCTTCGCGTAAACCATCGACTTCAAAAAAACCCAAAGAAAAAAATCTAATGGTGTTAAATCGCACGATCTAGGCGGCCAATTCTGATCTCCAAAACGCGAAATAACACGACCGGGAAATGACTGATGCAGCAATTGAATTGTTTCTCTGGCTGTATGACATGTGGCGCCGTCTTGTTGGAACCACATGCCCTCCACATTCATTTCTTCAATTCTAGGCAAGAAAAAACTGGTTATCATTTCACGATACCGAACACCATTGACTGTTTGCGCTTGACCTGCCTCATTTGCATAAAAAAGGTCCAATGATTCCTCCAGCCCAAAAACCACACCACACAGTGCCACGTTGAGGATGCATTTGCTTCTCGTGAATCACTCGAGGATTTTCCTCACCCCAAATGCGACAATTCTGCCTATTGACGAAGCCATCAAGATGAAAATGGGCCTCGTCACTGAAGATGATTTTATCGGCAAAATCAGCATTTTCATGTTGTCTCTCCAATACCCAATTAACGAACTCCCTTCGCAGTCCATGGTCAGCTGGCTTCAGTTCCTGAGTCAATTGAACTTTGTATGCATGAAGATGCAAATCTTTCGTCAAAATTCGCTGCAAAATGGATTTGGAGACACCAATTTGCTGAGCTCGGTGTCGAATTGAGGTGGATGGAGTTTGAGCGACATCATCACGTACAGCTGCGACATTTTCGGTCGATCGACCTGGTCGATGGCGCGTTGTTGTCTTTACATCACTAACAGACCCAGTTTCGGCAAATTTATCCATTAATCTCTTTACAGTTGACTCTTTTGGAGCATTATTGTGACCCCAAATTGATCGCAATTTGCGAACTGTAGCCGCAAAACTTTCACCATTTTGGTAAAACAATTTCACAATGAGAATGCGTTGTTCATTCGTGTAGCGCTACATTTTTACTAACCTCGTACCTTCTACTAGCAAACAATAACAATTGTTCGAATGTTGCCAGATTTAAAAATTGCGTTCTTCTTGGGACACCCTTTATAACCATATCTAGTTGTATATTGAACTTTATAAGATTGGATATGATTTGTATGATAACATATGGTATATGTTATATCATATAAAATTATATATAACACTATACATATATAATTTCATATGACTTAAACGAGACCATATTTACATAACATATGATTCAGAACCATATATAATTATGTATGCTATGTAATATTTGAGATATAGTCCATTATCAAAAATATTTTGTAATATGGTATGAGATGTAATTATATATGATTTAATATATACTTCAATATGAGAACTAGTTTTTAATATCTTGCCGCATCTTCGCCAGAGCCCAATCGAAGAACGTACATCGCGTCAAATGGTCCATTGGCTTCTATTCTTGAGTCAGCTTGATCTTGTGTGGGTGTAAACAAAGATCTTTACGCAAAATTTGCCATAAAGTAGTCTTGGTGATGCCGAGTTCCTGAGAACGCCGCGGAATCGTCTGATTTGGATCGTTTGCTACGGACGCCTGAATAGCAGCGATATTTTCGTCACTTGGACCAACCCTTTGTCTCACTCGCACGGCAGCATCACACAATGAATATGTAGACTCAAATTTTTGCACTTAACTTGTTATTGCTTGTCTACTAGGGGGAGAATAACGACCGAAAATTGGAGTTAACGCTCTTAAAGTTGCGATCACCGACTCCGAATTTCGGTAGTACATTTTTATAATTTGCATACGTTGTTCGTTCGTGTACTTTACCATGATGAAAAAGCTGACTTTACTGAAAAAAGGAAAGTAACGGTTAGATGATCAGTGAAATAGTGCGTTGACAAATTACATTCAAAGTACAATACTTGCAAACAAATTTGAGATATTGTTATATGTAGTTACATATCTGAAGTATTTTTGATATGATATAGGATATAATTATATGTGGTTTCGAATCCCAGTCAGGGAGATCAAATATTTTAAAGTGTTTTCTAATTTTTTTAATATTAATATTTTTTTACAAAACTGAAATTTTAACCCAATTTAAGACAAGACCTTTAAATTTTTGATAGGATATGCGATGTAATTAGTTTATAAAAATCTAGGTACATATAATTATACATGATCTTTGTTTCTAAAAGTCCTATAAGAAATTTATATATAACTTTTTTTCCTTTAAATTTATAATACTTTCTACACATTTTTTTCCTAGTCCATAAGATATGAATTTATATAATATAGTTGTATATAATTACTATATAAAATTAGATAAGTACAGAACCAATTTAATCTCATTAATTCAACCATGATATGTAGAAATTTTTCTACACTACAAAACTTACCAGCCTATTTACTTGCTTAATTACTTATGTTTGCGATGTTTTAAACGTAACAAGTAGACATTATCTTCTCATATACAAAAAATACAAAGAAATGGGTAGTCATTACCCTCTCGGTTACAAACAGCCAACAAATAATGAGTACCCAATACTTCTTGGGAATTACGAAAAAAACGTAATTAAGCGTGTAAATAGGCTGGTAAGTAGTTAATATTATGTTTCTGCTGGGTAATAGTTTTAAAAATTAGTAGTTTTTGAAAACTTTTAGTTTTTAATTAAAAATTTATATTGAATTTGACAATTACATTCAAAAACTACTAATTTTTGCTTTTATCGTAAATTAAGCTTAAAGACATTTATCTTTACAACAAACAAAACCTACTCTTTAAGGTAAATATGACGAACCAATTATCTAAAATATAGAATAAATACTTCAAATATCCGGCCTACAATGAAATTTGTGGGAATTAACAATCTTTCAGTGAAATGTTTTCAAATCTACACAAATTTTAATACAATCTCAATAAAATGTTGAGTGGTTTAACGTAGGTTCGTTAAAAACAAAATGTCAGATCTTAACAAAAATATATTTTTTGTTTTTGCCATTATGTAACTGGGCTGGATAAAACTTTGCACATTCGTTAAATATTCGTATATCAGAAAATTATTTACATAAAAGGGTTCATGCAATCAGAGCATATACCTCTTTAGATCCATTCCTTGAGTTAGACTAAACCTTAGTTATACTGTTAAGTCATGCAAATATAAAAAACACAGAAAAGAATTTTTTTCCTTAGTTAACTACAAGAAAACCAACTTGAAATATTACCTATGTGCAGGCCTTTAAAAGTATAATTCCTTAATTCAAATCTGAGTAAATTTAAAACGAATCCTCTGGAAAAACTGATTTTATTAATTTAATTTTTTTTTTCTACTTTATCCGATTAATAACGTGATAAAAACCCAACTTATTTTTATTAAATATTTTCAAAGGTTCATTCAATTGATTTATAACTCGCAAATTAAATCACAAAATAGAATATTCAATTAAAATTGATTAAATACCAAATCATTGATTTAAAGTGTTTATAAATTATGAGTGCGGATCAATAAGTCCGTGACTTTTGGATTTTCCCTCGTAGTTATATGAAATGCAACACTGTTCCCATCAAGTACCACCTGTTAATAGACTACTGTCAAATTTTTAGCAAGTTCCGTCATTTACTTTGCGTTTAACAGCTGTTAAAAACATACAACCTCGTGGATTTTTTTAAAAATGGAAAAAAGTAAATAGTGCTCATTAAACATTATTTTTTGAAAAAAAAAACCGTCAATGAAACCAAGGAAAAGCTTGATAAATACTACGGAGACTCTGCACCATCGCACAAGTAAAAATAACGCTGAACGTTCAGGATGCCCAATTGAGGTCAATACATCAAAATGCACGGGTGCACACGTGTGTAGTCTCAATGGAAGAATTCCATGAATTGGGCTACGAATTGGTGCCTCATTCACTATATTCTACGGACTTAGACCCCAGTGACTATTTCCTATTTCCAAACCTAAAGAAATGGCTCGGTGGAAAGAGATTTAGCTCCAACGATAAAATTATTGATCAAACAAATGCGTATTTTATGAACCTCGAAAATCCTATTTTTTGGAAGGGATACAAAAATTGTAGAAACGTTGGACTAAGTGTATTGAGCTAAAACGAGATTATGTTAAAAAATTATTTTTTTTTTTTCCAAAAAAAACAACTGTGTTTAATTCAAATAACTCACGGACTTTTGATCCGTGCTCGTAATCACTGATTCTTAAAATAAATAAATCTTTTAGAGAATTAATTAAAAAATTAATTCAGTTTATTTTATATATTGTATGTGTGTACAGACCTTGAAAGAAATAAATCTTTATTGAATTAATTCGACAAACAAATAATTTCTAAATCAGCATTTTGATTCGATAGTTTATAAAGCAATTTATTATATCAGATTTAAAATCATAGTCGAATTTCATTTAAATCTTTTTTGATTCATTTAAATCAAATCACTCCAAATATAATTCTTTTTTTAATTCGCGAATTAAAAAAAGATTGGTTTTATTTGCAAATTAAAACAAAATAAAAAACATTAATATTGGCTTGCAAATCTCGCTTAGTTTTCTATATATTCGCCATTTTGTAAAATGGTAAATTTTTTTCTAGTAAATACAGTTGCGATAATAAAAATAGGTGAGGTATGGAGACATCCCGAGGTATCTTTTTTTATAAAACAACCACTGGGTGACCTATTTTTATAAGAACGAAAAGGACCGGGAATAGGAATTTTTTTATCGGAGTTTGTTAATTTATATTATCATATAAATTGATAAAAAAAAATATAGTCACCCTGTGTCTGTTTTATAAAAATTCCATAAAACCCTTCGGAGACCTACCGAATCTATTTTATCGAAGGATAACTATTGTTGAGCTTTTTGTCCGTTTTGCGTTATCTGGCTTAGTTTCCGAGATATTCGCCGTTTTATAAAATGCCCATTTTTTTAAAGGTCGTTAGCTATAAAAATTCCATGAAACCCTTAGGGTTTAAATTTAAATTAATCGTGATTTAAAATAAATATTTTAGTTCGCAAATCAAATCATATTCGAGAATCAAAATAATTTTTTTTTTTTTTTTGATTCGCGATTCAAATTAAAATTGATTTGATTCTTTGATTTAAAATTGAAATATTTCGTTAGATTTATAAAAAGAATTTTTTTAATTTGATTCTTCTAATAAGATATGGATTGAATTATGGTATTAAATAATTCAATCAGAAAAAATTAATTCGTCACAATTTAATAAGATTTAAAAATTGATTTAAGGAATTATATTTTTAAAGGTCTGTATGTGTAGCATTGAAAAGTATCTAAGTACCTTTTTTCGTAAGTACTACATGAATGGTATGTACTACCCATACTAACATATTCTATATATACACACCAATACATAATGTTGTTGTATTAAATTTATCTTTTTTAATTAGTAACATTTCTTCAGTAAACACTTGTTAGGACAAACAACTAACTACTACAAGTTTACGTGTTGTTTGTACGAACTGACAGACAGACACCAAACACAAGCATATAAATACGAACATTGGGATCATAAGAAAAGAACGTGCATAGTTAATTGTACCCTGACATTATTTGCATAGTGTGTTAGTTAAATAGATGAAAGAGAAATAAAAGTTGTAAAAACCATTTCCAAACATCTATGAAATTTTTTAAACTGAAGAAAATACTAAATATTCTAATATCGATTTTTTAAATTTATGTATTCTTTTTTGAAGGATATGTATGTTAAGAGTTGCAGCTAATTTTGGTGTCGATTGTTTGTTTTATGGTGGATTGTTAATTTTATAAAATTCTAAAAAAAGCAAGTTCTATGTACTAAATATTTATTTATTTGAGAGCGTATGAGTTATATTAATTTGCAATGTTTTTATGCCCTCCACTATAAATGGTGAGGGTATATATCAGTTTGTCCTTTCGTTTGTAAAATGTCGAAATATAGGTGTAAGACCCCATAAAGTATATATTTTCGTGATCCTTATGCAATTTTAAGTCGATTTAGCGATGTCCGTCTGTCTGTCTGTCTGTTGAAATGGCGATCATGACGCGAAGCGGGGGTACCTATTTTTACCCAGATTATTGAACATCCTGCCGAGAAGTTTGGTATTTAAAATGAACAAAATCGGTCAAGCGGTTCAAAAGTTATGAGTGAAAATGTGAAGGTACCTCTAAATTTTCCATACAAATTTGTACAATTTTTCTGTATCTATTTTTTTTTCTGTTAAGTAAGTAAAAATGTTATTAAGTCTTCTTATTGTTCGATTACATTTATTGTCTTACATACTATGAGAATAATAACATTCTTAGAGCTATATGTGTGTTACTGTAATAACTAAGTTAACGTAAAAAGCAACATTGTGAAAGTCGATAACAGAGCAGACTTCTGTAAATAACATTACTAAAACTAAATAAATAAATAACAAAAGTTCTATTACATAAATTGACAAAACATATTCATATTACAGTTCATGCAAAATTTAGTATATACGTATATCTTCTTCAGCCCCTATGATTGCCGGAGGCTGGGCTCATATAGAATAAGGTAAGGTCCAGAGGAGCTGGATCGTCGTTAATACGTCCATTAATTATACCGACAGGAGACAGATATGGAGTGTTTTCCTCGCTTTCGTATATTTGGCTGACAAGCATATTATCGTGTAGCGCAAATTTCTCAACAAATCTGGCTTGCAACGACATGGAGTACCTAAAGAAGGGTAGAACATCGGCATTTTCATAGGCATAACTATTTGAAAATCTTTTTATGAAATTTTCATAATTTTTTCCGATGCATTTTCTTAGGATTTTCCGTTCAGTTCTTTGGCTACTATAGGAGATATAGTAAACCAGATTGGGTTTTTTCTGTTAAGCTTTGTGGGTTTTTCGTTTCATTCCATGAAATTTATTTTTTGTTTTTGTAACCAAAAACATTTATATCTAAAGAAAGAGCAAAATACATAATTGCTTTAGTGCCGCTGCTTTTGAATAGGTGGCGCTGAATTAACTAAAACAATACCCTGCCCCATGGCTAGGTCCAAAGAAATTTATATATAAAGAAAGAGCAAAATGCATAATTGCTTTAGTGCCGCTACTTTTGAATAGGTGGCGCAGAATCTCGTTAAAACTATACCCTTCCCCATGGCGATGTAGCCTTGGATTAGGCTTTTAATTAATTTATTTACCAAAAATATTAAATTAACTACATACTTTATTTTCTAATGCATTCAGATGTTACTATTAGACTTATTACATAATTTTAAAGTCATTTTTTCAAATGTTTGACGTAATAAAAGCATTTGTTTCACATTTTTATGTCAAAAAAGAAATTTTTATAGAGGAAAATAGTATTTTTTTATTCTATTTGTATTTTTGAGAATTGAGGGATTGGCAAATGTATATTTATGTTAATTTTTTCTTTTATAAAAAAATACATATGAATAAAGTGCAATATTGTGCTCTTAAACATCTACATGAATATTGATTTAAAAAATTAAGGTATAATATGCACATGAAACTTATATTTTTTATAGTTTTTGGCAAATATTCATTTATGTTACGAAGAAAATAGAAAATCAATAATACTCTACTGCATATTGTAGCACTATATGGGTAATGGAGACTAACTCTGCAGCAAAATATGCCTAATGAAAAATGCACCTTCTGATGGGCCATCTATTGACAAATAGTTACAACTCATGTTCTTTCTTTAATAAATTAATTTCTTTGCTGTATTCTCTCTATTAGACAAACACACTTAAATTTTTTAAAGAAAGAACATTCATTGCAACTACTTATCAATACAGAAAGTGCATTCTTTCCATTAGGCATATTCAGCTGCAGAGCTAGTCCCCATTAGCTGGAACAAAATTGAATATTTGACAAAAACTATGCTTTAAAATGTGTTTTTTGTGCAGTCCATGTTTAAAAAAACTAGTCAAAATGTAAAGGTGCCTCTAAATTGCCTATACAAATTTAGTACAATTTCAAAGTAGCGACTGGTACATAACATATTTTTTCACCAGTCGCTTAGCAGTAAATATTTTGTATTCACCTCAAACATTTTTTCAACACCAAAATTTTTTTTCACCACAACAAATTTTTTCACCTTAAAAATTTTTTTTCACCTCTAAATTTTTGTTTTCTAACAAAAAAGTTCTTTTCACAGCTAAAAAAGTTTTTTACCTCAAAAAATTTTTTCACCTACATAGTTTTACTTCAAAAGTTTTTTTATATTATTTGTATCAAAAACAGTAGAGAACATCTTTTTAGGATATTGGTGGAGGGTATTCAAAGATGGAGGGTATTCAAAGAATTTAGCCCTTTTTTACTTGTTATCATTATGTTTTTATCACTATGTCATTTCATGTTATTGTTAAAGTTTTGCCAAAATTATCAGCATTGACCAACATAACTGGAGCGTTGTGATGACAAATTAATGGAAAATGAATAGAAAATGTTGCTTTTGAAACGCTTTTTCCTATAAATATTCGGCGTGTAAAGATGAAAATGTATTGAAATATACATTTCACAAGGGTCTCTTTCAATGTTTTTTAATTTTTTTTCAATCTTAGTCTGAAACCTTTGTGACTTTGGTCACATATTGAGATAAGATATAAAATTCGTTTTATTTTATATACCTTAAATAACCGAAAAAATTTTTAATTTAACAAAATTTATTCCCGCAAAAATTTTAATTTTATCGCAATGTTTGATAAATTTAACAAAAAAAATATATATATAATTATACTGAGATGTAAAATTTGTTCAAATTAAGGGATTTCGTGGACGTATGCGGCCTGGTTATGTTTTATGGAGTATTAGTATACTCCATAATAGAAAACATTTCGAGCTTTTTAGGGATGATGTCTCTGCATTGAAAAACATTTTTTTTAACTTTCTGTCAATATATCGTTATTATCTTCAGAAAAAAATTTGTTATGAAATTTTTTGTCATTATTTTAATTCTATATTTTTCTATATAATATTTTAGAAATTTCTGTAATAGATTTTTCCTTCTCCGAATGCATAAGTTCAAGTTTTCGGCATTTGTCTATCCTTCTGGTCTTCCGAATTTGGGAATTATTTTTTTTTAGAAATAATACTCAGGCAATTTCTCCTATTAATTAAGGTTTGAAATTTTATGGAAACGGTTTCTGATGAATGATGGAAGACTTCAAATGTGGCAACAGCCTAATTGCGCGAGATGTTAAATCTTAGAACAGTTGGTGCCCGCCATCTAATAAAGAGTTATAGAAATTGTTGAAGCTTTTTAGTTAATACACCTGTTATGTTATTTTACTTGCATGTATAGGAAACTTTTACATATAATTTTTCTGAATTGATGTTGCCGTCACTGGGGATCGACACTGCAACCTTCTGTGTCAAATGCTCACAATAAAATAAGGATTATGATTTGGGTTGTCGATCATGCCTATGCGAGATGAAGGTATTAGAGTAGTAAAATAAAATTCCCACAGGGTTTGGCGATGTTTGGGAAATACCAAATTCTATGACCGCTTAAAATTATAGTTTTTTTTTGGCCAGTATTGTATGGATTAAGACGAACAAAATAGTATAAAAGATCTTTTAAGCTTCATCGTCGGATATAGTCGCAAAACATTTTAAATTTTGGTCCGTCCGTTTTAGAAGACTTTTACTTGAAAAAGGAATTAAATAATTCATAAATTGTTCAACAGAAAAATCCTCATAAAATTTCATTGTAGATATCCGAACGCTGGATTAAGGTTAGAAGAACTTTAAGCGGTTTTTGTTTGCGTCTTATTGCACAGACAGACGGATATCGCAAATTGACTTAAAATCGCATAAGCGTCAATAATATATATACTTTATGGGGTCTTAGACCTATATTTCGGCATGTTACAAATGGAATGGAAAATTGCTTTAAATATTTTCTCACTATCTATACATATGTATAAAAAATTGTTGCAAGTGTGTTGTGACTTTATAACTCACGAACGGTCGAACCAAACGGTCGTGTAGATGGTTTATCTAAAGTTTGCACGAAATCGGTCGACGCGTTCGTGAGTTATGACTTTTCATGTCAACATGTGATTTTGTCCATATAAAAAAACAATAACAAATACGTAGGTGCCCATGAGCGTGTGCGGTATGTATGTATACTGTGTGCTGACTTCATACACAAGTTAAATACACGTTGTAGCGCATACAAGCATACACATTTTCAGCTGTCAGTGAGTGATTATTTTAAGGTTCTTTTTTATCGAACTCGCGGATCGAGAAACCAATGAACCAATGAATTTGATTTAATGTTAATATTCATGCGTAGCGAAGCACGCCGGGATCCGCTAGTATGTTATATAGTGAAGGGTGCAATTAATTTCTTATTAAAATTTGTATTATCTGATAAAATTTTTAATAATTAGATAATTTTGAGACTATTATTTTATAGCAAAAATTTTGTAAGATTTCTCCTTTAGAAATATTCTGGAATTTGTATAAATATTTTCTATAGATTTAATATTTCCTGTAGAAATATTACTATATAAAGTTTAATTAATAAAAATTCCCATCCCGATTTTATTAACAAATTTCATAGAATAATATTAAAATCTTTTGACAACGGTGTAATAGTAATTGCTAGCTTTTAAATTTGCTGTTCCACTTGTTTATACCTTTTTACTAATTTAATCATTTTCACGTAATTAAATGATTTCTTAAATGCACCGGTGTGAATATTTTGGAATATTTTTGAACACTTTTACTCCTTATAACACATACTTTTAACTGCATTAATTTATTTCCAAGTTAAATAGAGAATTAACACATCCTACGACTGTCTTGAGTGCTTTTTTTTAACTGGGACGAGAAAATAAATATGCTTGTTTTAAAAAACATTTAGTGCAAATAAAAATATGTTTTAATTTGGTTGTAAAATGAAAGTTCGTAATTTAATTAAAATTTTTTATTTAATGTCTTCTAGCGCCTTTTAAGTGGTCTGACGGCAGTTTTAAATTTTAAAATATTCCCATCACTGGCGACAAATGTCATGGTACAAACAAATGGTGTTTATATGCTCGCGTCCCAGTTCATGAACAAACAAAAAGAGAGAGGTTTAAGCGACTCGATTAAGGATAGAAACCCTGTGGTTAAACGTATGAAATTATTTTAAATCGAGGCCAGAATCTTATAAGTGACATAATCTTAAATATATAATACATATGTACATTTTTAGTTTACGTATGATTGATATATCCCAGGTGAAAATGTTCATATATGTTCATATATCGTCATATATGGTGTCATGTATGAGCATATATGAACATATATTTCATGTATGTAAGCATATATTTGGCAAATACATTTAAATAAACAGCTCATATATAGTAATATATGATTCCATATATGGTAATATATGATAATATAAAACATATATTAGTTAATATATTGATTCGTATGTGCCATATATGTTCATATATGAATACATATAATATTCCATGTCTGGGTTATATGTATGTTTTCTTTTTTATCAGATATGACCATATATGAAGGCAAAAGTTATTTTTTCAATTTATACCTTTGTTCTACTGAATTAACATCCAGTTCGAATTTTTAAGTGAAAATTGGTGTGAATATAAGACTTTTAGTAATTTTCAATCTTTTCTATTTTAAGCCTCTATGGGAGTAATACGTAACCGAGAATAAAACTTTAACCACGCCCTATTGCTAACTGAAAGTGTGTTTTTGTTAATTAACCTTAATTGAACTTATTTTTTTTAATACTTAACACAGGGATAATATTAATTGGATTTCAATGAATGGCATTAAGAGTCATTTTCTTTAATTCAACATCGATAACAAATACTTACTAAATATAATTATGGCACATTAAACATCTTTAATATAGAATGACAATGTCCATTTTCTTAACAAAAATTTAAATTAATAAATGTTTAGTAAGTCGTCATGGTTGCAACCATTTATAGAATATGTTTCATTTTTCAGAACATTTTTTGTTGATTATAAATATAATCGCTTTGGATTTAGAAATATTTTTTTAATTTAAAATTTGAATATAACCAATTATGCAATCATTTATACTATCAAAAGGTGGATTGTATTAACGTCATTTAATAAAAATTCACCCAAGGAATCGATTATTTTTTAAAATGTCAAAATGAAACTAAAAAAATAAAAAATTAAATCCAAAACTAAATATTGAAAAAAGGAAAATTTTAACAAAATAAATAACGATGATGAAATTGTAATTTAGATGGTAATAACTAGCGCCCCGGTAGGCTAGTTGGTAGCGTGCTAGCTTATCAGTGCGGGGGTCGTGGGTTCAATTCCCACCAGAGGCTCTGGTCTGTTTTCGCTACTAGGGTATTAACATCTAATTTGTAATTATATGATTAATAAATAAAATAAATAAATAAATAAATAAATAAATAAATAAATAAATAAATAAATAAATAAATAAAGAAATAAATAAATAAATAAAGAAATAAATAAATAAATAAATAAAAAAATAAATAAAAATGAATAAATAAATAAATAAATAAATAAATAAGTAAATAAATAAATAAATAAATAAATAAATAAATAAATAAATAAATAAATAAATAAATAAATAAGTAAATAAATAAATAAATAAATAAATAAATAAATAAATAAATAAATAAATAAATAAATAAAAAAAATAATGAATAAATAAATAAATAAATAAATAAATAAATAAATAAATAAATAAATAAATAAATAAATAAATAAATAAGTAAATAAATAAATAAATAAATAAATAAATAAATAAATAAATAAGTAAATAAATAAATAAGTAAATAAATAAATAAATAAATAAATAAATAAATAAATAAATTAATAAATAAATAACTATCATTTCAAATGGTACTCAAAAAATAATAAAATATATTATTTACAGAAGTTTTCATTGTAATAAGGCTATCTTATTAAATAAATGTTATTTCCCTGCTGGTGCCAAATGATGTTGTTCCTGAAGTTTTAAAAATTGTTGTAAAGCCTCACACCTTTTGGATTATTTCCTTTAATATAATCCCCCAGATTCTAAAGGAGAGCAATAAATTGCCTATAGAAAGTGATGTAGAATCTTAAGGTTTTAATGAAAAGTCATACGGTTTTCTAAAGAAACAAGTTTGAGTTTACGCAAAAACATTAGATTCTGAGGCATTTTCATTTCGATAACCCATCAGATTCAACAAAGAGTTTTCATAATAAAACTTAAGATGTGGACGTGAGTTTCTTTATCAATCCATTTGACCCCGAGACAGAATTTGTTTCAGAAAAACTGCTCATATTCTGGGAAAGTCTTTTTTATTAAGCCGTAGATATAAGAGAAAATTAGTTTGTTATATAAGGAATATATAAGGAAATACCTTCAAATATGTTAAAAATTCCTTAGTTTCTTCAAAATGTATAATATTTACTCAGTATTAAAATAAAAAACAATATTTTTTATGGAAAATAAAAAAAAATGTTTACGGGCATATAGGGAAAGTAATCATATATGAACATTTATAAATGTTCATATATGAGCATATATGAGCATATACGATCATATACCCTCAAATTATGGATCCGACCATATATGGAATAATATATGAACCCATATACGTGGCCATATATTACCATGTATGAACATTTTCACAGCGGATTGATTATTATTTAATATTACTCATACGTTTCTTGTATGTACATATTTTTTTCCTTTGAATTTTTTGATTTTACTTCAAAGTTATTCACAATCAAATGATTTACTTAAAACTCAATTAAATGAATATTTATCCCAGCAAAACCACACATTACCAAATAATGGGTAAAGTAATGTATAGCCATAGGGGCCGATGGATTACTTTACACCTTACTTCATTAATGCATTTTATAGGCGATGAGCCTTAAAGTAATGTATATACCCATTACTTTAGAGGTGATAATGTAAGGGGTTACTTATATGGTTACGAGAATGGAAAAAGTAAGTTGTCTAAAAATATATTTTTAAAAAAGAGCAATTTTTATTAAAAAAAATTATTGCAAATATTTTATTTAAAATTTTTGTAATTAAAAATAATGTGATCATGATGGTATTCGAACCAGGGGACTCTGGTTGCCAGCCAAGAACTCTACCCACTGAGCTATCGACGCATATAGTATTTGATTGCTTTAAACTTAAATGAATAAATGCGCTCCGTTTTTTCGCTAGTGTTATCAAAACAAACATACATTACCCTTTTGCTTACAAAAAAAACACAAAGTAATGTGTCTAAAAATAGATTTTCAAAAATATTTCAATTATTACTTTACATTTATAAATCATATATTACGTAATCTATAATGAGTAACTTATTACTTTATGCTTGCAAATAATGAACAAGGTAACGAGCTATCATTACAAGGTAACGCATGAGAATATCGCACCCATTACCAAAGTTTTGCTGGGATGTACAGAAAATACAATTTAAATAACACTGCAAGTGATGTACATGTATACCATACATCAGTTTTACTTTTTTTTTAATAACATAATGCCAATCATATGTTGCGGTTTAGCTGTATGAAAAATTATAAAAAAATGTAAAAAAAGTATGTATAAATGTTTATAAATAAATATTACAAATGGAAATTCGTATAAGTAACGAAAGAAGATTAAAGTGTGCCAAAAAAAAAAAAAACTGCCATTGACTGACAGGAGAGACTTAAATCCCCAATTTTTTTCTGTCAATTTATAAAAATAAGTCATTATAAACTGTATTTAAAAAAAGTCAAATTAATTCAGATATTTTATTTATTTTTTTTTTTTACTTTTCACTTTGCAGTGAACCTAATTCGTAAAAACAAAATTTTTTTACAATTTCATTATATTTACTATTAATCTTTGGGCCAAATAAAAGGCGATTACTACAACTTAATTTTTTTACAAAATACCTTTTATATTGAAGTCTTACACAGAAAATTAATTAATCGGCTGTAAAAACCAAAAAATAGTTAATTCTCTTTTCATTATGGTAACAAATAAATTAATTCAATAAATTTTTATTGAGGGCGTATGATTTATATTAATTGGTAACTAAATCAATATATTCGGTATTTCAAAGTCATTGGCCTTAATAAATTAAAATTTTTAATTAATTTTCTTTTCTCAAAAGAATTTCCTGTACAAACACCCACAACAGTCTTATCAATTTTAATAAAAGGTATCCTAAACAATGAATGTTAGAAAACAAAGTAGAAAAAAAACTGTGAAAAATACTCTTTAATAATAATTCAAACTAAAAAATAAAATAAACAACAAATTTCAAATTATACAGTGTTGAGTTTAAAGATAAGGCACACTTTTGTTTTAACAATAATAAAAAACAGCTAACAGCCAACAGTAGAGATGGGATATTTTTCTCCTAAAGCTAAAAAAAAACACATTTATAAACGTTTTGAAAGTATAAAATTGTTAGTTATTGTTGTTGATTTTCCTGGCTAAGGTAAACAATAGTAAACAAATTCAAGTAGAACAGCAAACTGAGGAAAGCAAAGAGAAGAAAAAAAAACCTGTGGCAAAGAAAACATCCGCCACAATCGTTAAAACAGGTGTCTAAACACAATTATTTTGATTTGATCATGAGACATGAGGGCAAGCAAAATAGTATTAACTATGTGGTGGTCTGTTGTTGCTGTTGCCTTACCATTAAGCATTAGTTATACCAAGGACCCTATAAACCAGGATGAACAAACTACCAAATTTTTAGCCACCCATGATGCCATGATGCCAAATGGTGCGATTACAAAAAAATTCTTAGTCGAGACCACGAAATTCTTAGCCGATTTACATGTTTTTCTGTAAATCGGCTAACAATTTTGTGGTCTCGACTAAGAATTTTTTTGTAGTCGCACCATTTGGCATCATGGCATCACGGGTGGCTAAAAATTTGGTAGTTTGTTCATCCTGATTTATAGGGTCCTTGATTATACTCCTTATTCCAGAGTATAGACAAATTTAAGCAAAGTTCCTAAACTAATTTGTTGGCTTTTTTAATAGCATTAATTTTTTAGTTTTTTTAGCAGCTGGGCTTATAACTTATACTTGAATTTTTTTAAACCTCCGAAACACGAATATGAAGTCAACAAATTTTCCGTTAATTTCCTTCCGATTTCGGAATCAAAATTGCAACTACAAAAATTTTGTACATTGCTAAACCCAAATCGAGAATATAAAATGAGGAACTTAAAATAGCGGATGCAAAATGGCCGTCAAAAAATTTTAAAAATATGAATGTATATATAAAAGAATAACGTGACATCCGATAAGGCACGATTTTTTTTGGCGATTTTTACTTTTTGAAATTTTTACCAATGATGTACTAAAAAAGTTATTAAAACGGAGAAAAGCCGCACGATTTGCGGCCAGCTTATATTGTGGCTAGAAACCTGATATTTGTGATATATTTTCAAAAGGGGAAAAGTGCCTTCCTGTTTTTTTTTTAAATCTAAACTTTAATGAGCAAGTAAAGTTGAAGCACTGAAATTGAAAAACATAATAAAATGGAAAGAGAAATTAGTGAAATTAAAACACTAGAATTGTGGCCCGAAATGGAACCGGGAGCAAGTGGTATTAAACAAGTAAAACGTAATTAATTGGGACAGGGAATGAGATAACTTTAAATACTAAACTCAGGAAACGGAATGCAATGTAGCGAAATTTGATTTTAGCAATATTTATCAATTTGAACATATTTTTTTTGAAAATTAATCTCCATTAAAATAGTTTTTTAATTGATAATTATTACACCCTACACCAAAACGTGGTCAGGTTATTATGAGTTTGTGCTGATGTTTGTAAATACTAAAAACAAAGGACTGCCTTTCCACCTTACAATATACCAAACAACTCAAAATCAATTTCTGAATTGATGTCCGACTGTCCGTTTGTCAGTGTGTCCATTTAAACCATGCAATGAAACTACAAGTCATAAGGTTTTATTGGCAGTGGACATGAGAAAAAAGTTAGTAGAAAAATTTTTAAACGATTTTCAATCCCACTTTACTATTTTTGTACCGATTTTTAGTAAAAAAAATTATTATTTAATAAACTTTTTTCCTATTTACATTTTACAAATTACAGTTTTTTTACAGAATATTTACAAATTTTTGCTGCTTAATTCAGAAATAATTTTACAAATTTTTGAAACCCGATTTGCTAAAGTTAAAAAAATTTACTAATATTAAAAAAGTCGATATTAAAGGAAATTTTATTTCTAATAATGAAAACTTATACTTACGAACTTAAATTGCCTCAAAATGCTACATAGGTTCAAAAAAGGCATCGGAATTGAAAATACTTTTCACAACCGACTCATGTCCAAAAACAGGATATCCACTTAAAATACCAGGGCGGATTAATAAGTCCGTGACTTTTCGATCTTTCCGCGTAGTTATATGAAATGTAACACTGCTCCCACCAAGTACCACCTGTCAAATTTTGAGCAAGTTTCGTCATTTATTTTGCGTTTAACAACTGTTAAAAGCATACAACCTCGTGGATTTTTAAAAAATGGAAAAAAGTGAATTTCAAGTGCTCATAAAACATTATTTTTTGCGAAAAACCGTCAAGCAAACCAAGGAAGAGCTTGATAAATACTATGTGGACTCTGAACAATTAATTCCAATGGTAAAAAAGTGGTTTACTGACCACTGAGGTCTCTACACCCAAAACAATTGAAAAAATTCACGATATGGTGGTGGCCGATTGGAGATTGAATGTGCGATAGATTGTGGAAGGCACAGGCATCTCACATGGCTCAGTGGTTTCAATTTTGAACGATCACTTGGATATGAGAAAGCTTTACGCAAGATGGCTGCCGCGTTTGCTCACAATCGACCACCAACGTAATTGTGTGACAGCTTAGTTTCAATGGCTAAAATCCATGAAGTAGACTACGAATTGCCCCCTCATTCGGCTTATTCTCCTGATTTAGCCCCCAGTGACTATTTCCTATTGCCAAACCTAAAGAAATGGCTCGGTGGAAAGAGATTTAGCTCCTGATCAAAGCCTATTTTATAGACCTCAAAAAATCCTATTTTTTGGAAGGGATACAAAAATTGGAGAAACGTTGGACCAAGTGTATTGAGCTAAAAGAATATTATGTTGAAAAATAAGTTTTTTTTTTTGCAAAAATAATCTGTGTTTCATTCAAAAAGTCACGGACTTATTTATCCGCCCTCGTAGCATTAAAAACTTTTTAAGTTCTAAAAATCAACCCTTAAATCAATTAAAATTTTACTTTAAAATCCAAAAAATTTTCTGAAAATATTATTTAAATCAAAAATTAGCAAATTAAAACAAAATGATAAATTCGTTAATGTTTTTACTATATTTTACGCCTTTTAATTTTCTTTTTTATTTTGTCTAAAGTATTAAAAAAAATAAATGAAATCAAAAAATAATATAAATAATAATATTCGAATTCGTAAGGCAGTTTCAAAAGAAATTAGCAACTTTAAAGTGTAACAAGTGTATCTAAAAGTGCATTTTAATAAAAAATTTTCATAAATTTAAATTTTGCTATATTTTAAAATTCATTGAGTTTACATCAATTTACTAAAATTTAGTAGCGTTTACTAATTTGTTATACTAATTTAATATTAATAATATTTAAAAATTTTTTTTGCTGATTTTAGAAAAACCGATTTGTAATTTCACTTTACAAAATTTTTACTTAAATTTAGTAACGGCTACTAACATTTCTGCTAATTTCACGTCAGCAGACATGTGTTGCTAAGATTAGCAAAACAATATCGATGTGCTCAAACTAGCAAAATTTCCGGAAATAACAGCAAAATTTTCAGTTGCCTTTACAGATTTTTTTTTTTTTTGTGTGTGAAGGGTTGTGAATAGGACCGTAAATCATGCCTCCTTGTTTAAAGAAAATGGGAACTTATTTGAACTTAGTATAAACCACTTTCCTAACCCCTGTCACTAATATGTATGAAATTATATTTGTTGTAGAATATCATATATTAGCTATAACCGACTTTAACTTTGGCATAAGTTTTTTTTTTTAGTTGGTGCCTTTTTCTTGGTAATTAAAAACGACTGTCATTAAGCAATAAAATTATATTCTTTAATTGTAATTAAAAAAAAAAAATGTGGTGTATATAATTTAATTTCAATTGATTTACATATAAATAATTCTAACGTTGCATAAATAGAGGTCCAGGAGGAGGAAAATGGATTTGTATACCGATTTGGCCAGAAAGCTAAAAGTTATAGTATGTGTTCACTGAAGTATGGGGTAGTTCACTGGTAACGTTTTTTGTAGAAATTTCGTCGAATATGTCGTAACATGGGGGAAAGTCTCGCCTTTAACGGCTTACTCAAACCTATTTGGCTACAAATTTTAAAAAGCGTGTGTTAGAAATCGCTTTAAAAAGGGAGAATTCCCATAATCACTCAACCCAAAACCAGTTGACAGGATTTAACAAAACCTTAAGAGGACAAAAGTGTATTCTAAATCGCCCATATCAAACCGCTAGAACTAGGATAAAGGAAATTTTGTAGGCTGATATTCTTCTAAGACGTGGGTTCCAAAAAAATTACGGTGAGGATTAAATAGGAGAATAGGGAGTCTCCCACTTCCATTCTGCCTAAGCACCTTCTACAAAAAATTTTAAATTTGATATTTATTGTGCCGCATCTTATTAATTCACTGATACTGGTACCTTTTGGAATATCCTATAAGAAAGATGTAAATATGAGGTTAAATTTTTATTATTCAGCCCAATCGCTGGAGCTTGGAATTTAAAATTTAGCACGTAGGTTCCTCATCGAGTACAGACATCGACTTAGATGGGATTTTTAAAAATATTAGTAAGTAGGAGCAGAAAAACCTTCGGCCAGAAATCTTAAATTTAAAATTTTTCCCCTAGGGCACTGAAGCGGTAGTCTGAGGAATTTCCAATTACAGTATGGAGAAAATGAGAAGAAAATAAAAGAGTGTTTCTTTAATGATCTATACAAACCCTTTAGCTAAAAATAATCCTATTTATTTATTTATTTTATTTATTAATCATATAATTACAAATTATATGTTAATACCCTAACCGAGCTCTAGCAACAAAGGCCTTCGGCTCGTTGTAGCGAAAACAGACCAGAGCCTCTGGTGGGAATTGAACCCACGACCCCCGCACTGATAAGCTAGCACGCTACCAACTAGCCTACCGGGGCGCTCAAATACTCCTAAATTTAGCAGTTTATATGAAAATTACGCAATCTATCGTAAAAAAATAAAATAATTGTAAAAACTATTTAATTGAGTCAATTAAAAATTGAATTAATAAAAATTTTAATCCAATTTGTATATTATGTACTTTTCATAATAAACTATCGAGACAATCCGTTTTGATAACGGTATATTTATTTTAGATTTTTTCGGCAACGGTATTTTAAGGTAGTCAGTTGGAATTTTTTCTAATCGATAACATTACTTTTGCAGTATTGCCTGGCAACCATGATATTACAATTTTAATAGAAATTAAAAATATTATTATAAGCTCGTCCATAGTTTTACTCGTAGAACACCTCATATATCTTTATGAGCTCAAATAATTAAGTGGGTTTTTTTTTGTGGTTTAAGAAAATTGTTTAGCCATTATTTATTTTTTATGCTATTAAAATCGTTTCTTACATAATATATGACCCATAAGCAATTTCGTTTAGTGTTGTCAAAAGACCGACTTTTTTGAAAACCGGTTTTTCGCTTAACCGAACTCGAAAAGACCGGTTAACCGGTTAACCACCCATTAAATAACAAAAAAAAATTAAATGTAAAAAAACAATTCATTTTAATTTAAAAAAAAAACAAAAATAACTTAAAAAATAGCATTTGTTACACAAAATTTGTACATTAAATAACAAAATAAATTAAACTTAAAAAAGAATTCATTTTAATTTAAAAAATAGCATTTGTTACACAAAATTTGTACTTTGTGGTTAGAAAAACAAAAATATTGACTAAAAGAAATTTGGAAAGACCAAATGTGAATTTTATGAAGTTTTTTTAAAGTAATATTTCAAAAACAAAACACAATCCAAATGTTTAGGAGATATTCTGTTTTTCAATTTAGTTTTTATTAAAGATGATACCGAGAATACTCCTTCACTGACAGTTGATGTCGGATTAATTGTAAGAAGAGCATGATATAGCATATTTAATTTTTCCGTTCTGTTGTTGAATTTTTCCAAATATTCGAAGTCATCTTTAAGGTTATTGAGATTAAATCGCACGATCTATTCGGCCAATTCTGATCTCCAAAACGCGAAATAACACGGAAATGACTGATGCAGCAATTGAATTGTTTCTCTGGCTGTATGACATGTGGCGCCGTCTTGTTGGAACCACATGCCCTCCCCATTCATTTCTTCAATTCTAGGCAAGAAAAAACTGGTTATCATTTCACGATACCGAACACCATTGACTGTTTGCGCTTGACCTGCCTCATTTGCATAAAAAAAGGTCCAATGATTCCTCCAGCCCAAAAACCACACCACACAGTGACACGTTGAGGATGCATTTGCTTCTCGTGAATCACTCGAGGATTTTCCTCACCCCAAATGCAACAATTCTGCCTATTGACGAAGCCATCTAGATGAAAATGGGCCTCGTCACTGAAGATGATTTTATCGGCAAAATCAGCATTTTCATGTTGTCTCTCCAATACCCAATTAACGAACTCCCTTCGCTGTCCATGGTCAGCTGGCTTCAGTTCCTGAGTCAATTGAACTTTGTATGCATGAAGATGCAAATCTTTCGTGGTGGATGGAGTTTGAGCGACATCATCACGTACAGCTGCGACATTTTCGGTCCATCGACCTGGTCAATGGCGCGTTGTTGTCTTTACATCACTAACAGACCCCGTTTCGGCAAATTTATCAATTAATCTCTTTACAGTTGACTCTTTTGGAGCATTATTGTGACCCCAAATTGATCGCAATTTGCGAACTGTAGCCGCAAAACTTTCACCATTTTGGTAAAACAATTTCACAATGAGAATGCGTTGTTCATTCGTGTAGCGCTCCATTTTTACTAACCTCGTACCTTCTACTAGCAAACAATAACAATTGTTCAAATGTCAAACAATGACACTTCGAATGTTGCCAGATTTAAAAATTGCGTTCTTCTTGGGACACCCTTATAAGGATACAAAAAAATTATTATTGATTTGATTATAATTCAATAGCATTCTCCAAAAAAGCTGGATATAAAACTTCATGCTTAAATAATTAATTGTTACATTAACAAGTGGTAGAATTTGAAATCTACTTTAAATCAAGCAATATTTTATGTACCTGAATTTTTATAATATAAATGCTTATTGGGATGTCTGTACATAACATAATTTTCTCTATGCTTGACTGCATAAATGTTGAGAACACCTTTCAAAAGATTTATGTTTTCTTTTTCGTTATTTTCTACTTTTTTTATATTTGATCTAGACTTAACATTATCATAGAATTTGTACATAAAATTTGGTGGCATTTAAATTGGGTAATATTATTTTTTTTTTATAATTTCCGTGGGAGGGGGTTTTAAAAAGATAAATGTATTTTAATAATGAAATTTTTTCATAACAAAAAGGAAATACAAAATTAATGTAGCCATGTGAGAAATAAAATGGTTTAAAAAAGAAAATATTCTATTAAATACGCCCCTCATTTAACAAATTTCCATTAACATCTTAAAACAAATTTGTATATTTACAGTCGACACTAACGGTTTAAGTTGTATTACGGAAACAAAAATTTTTGCACAGTGAAAAAGGTTTTAATATATTACCTTGGGGTAGAAGTCGTAAACTAAAAACTTGCCATTGTTAATTAAATTAAATAATAATTAAAAACATATAAATAAATATAGAAATTTACCTGCAAAATAGTTAAAAAAAATAATTTTGTAAATTTTGTATATTATTCGATCTATTTGTTTTAATTAAATATTTATTAATTTTATCAGGCTCGAGATCATATTTTAATGTTACTAACGAATAGTAAACACTAATTTTTATTAAAAGAAAAAACCTTTAAGGATTAGCGCTAGAGGGAGTTCACACTTTCGACCCGAGCGACCAGGTCATCTTGAGCCTCCTTATGAACCACCTAGCCCACAGATAACTCATGGTTTTGAAGAGGCTAATATCTCACACACTCTAAAGAAAATGCCTATGTAACATTAAATTATGATTTCGAGCCTGATAAAATTAAGAAATATTTAAAAAAAATAATTTTAGATAAGACGCTACATAAGAATCCAAAAAAATGCTAAAAAAAAGTCTTATATCTATCCCAGCAAAACCACACATTACCAAATAATTGGTAAAGTAATGTGTAGTCATAGGGGCTCATAGATTACTTTACACCTTACTTCCCCGATGAATTTAACAGGCGATGAGCCACAAAGTAATGTATATACTCATTACTTTAGAGGTCAAAATGTAAGGGGTTACTTATATGGTTACGAGAATGGAAAAAGTAATGTGTCTAAAAATAGATTTTTAAAGAAGAGGAATTTTTATTAAAAAAATTAATACAAATATTTTAAACGTTATATTAAAATAATGTGGTCATGATGGGAATCGAACCAGGGAACTCTGGTTGCCAGACAAGAACTCTACCAATTGAGCTATCGACGCATATAGTATTTGATTGCTTTAAACTTAAATTAATTGTTGCGATTCGTTTTTTTGCTAGTGTTGTTAAAACAAACATACATTACCCTTTTGCTTACAAAAAAAAACACAAAGTAATTTATTACTTTACATTTATAAATCATATATTACGTAATCAATAATCAGTAACATATTACGTTATGCTTGCAAATAATGAAAAAGGTAACGAACTGTCATTACAAGGTAACGCGTGAGAATATCTCACCCATTACCAAATTTTTGCTGGGATGCTTACTTTAAACACTTAAAAATCCTCTCTTAATACTTTTCATAGCCATTTTCTTTCTTCATTGTCCTTGGTTTCTTTGGAAAGGAAATAGAGGAAAGATGAAAGGTGGTCAAAAGGGAAAGGTTTTATATATGTCATCACTGTAAATTATGAGAGACGAATACTCTGAGAACAGTTGTTGCTCGCTATCTGATGGACAGTTGGCGAAGTTGTTGAAGCTTTTAGATTATATACAGAGGAAACAGATTTATTGTGACAAAAATTGTGGAAAAACTATGGGATAATCGAAATTCTGTAGATTTAACTGAATTTATGCCGCGGTTGGCAAAAAATTCGGTTATCGCAATGAATATGATTTCTCTGTGTATTTATGTTATTTTATTACTTCAGTGTGAGTGATAGAAAGCTCATACATATTATTATTTTTCTAAATTTTTCTAAACCTTCCGTCTAACAGTTAAACGTGCTAACCATTACACCACAACGCCCTCTAAAAGCTCGGAGATATTGCGATACCGGGCAAACTCATGACAAAAGTGGGGCAAGTCCCTAGACTTTCGTCTGACTCCAAAAATCACTTTAACATTTATTGTCCTCCGATGAAGGATCTATCAGATGGTAAGCTGACACTACACTTTGATCTTAGCCGTAACACCGAGAAGCGATACCGGAAATCTACTTACGGTAGCTTTGAAGCATAATCTTAATATATAATGTCCACAGACGAATAAAAATTTTACAAATTTTGTTATACTTTTATTAGCAATGATAAATTTAAATTCTAATTTAAAAATTTAGTAAGAACCAATTACTTTTAAAAGTTTGTAATGTGTAGGAAATATAATACCTAACACTGTTAAAGTTTCAAATAAATATTCACCTACAGTTTTTGAGAATTTTCCATTTATAGCGATATTTATTTTGAATTCTAACTATTTGTTTTCCTAGAGTTGGCACACTCAGATAAAGGATTGTTTGCAATCCGATCAAAACCATTAACATTTATTTGTAAGTATTTAATTTTGTTTGGAATAACCTATAATCCATTAATAAATCAAAAATGTTGTATTGGGAATTAAAAAGAGACTAAAAATCTATTTCATTATGCAATTATTGGTATCTCCAATCAACATTAAAAATAAAATTCGTTTAGTATTTGTGTGTAGTGGAAGCAACCATTTATTTAGTGAATATAATAGAAAATTGGTACAATCTATCAAATTTATTATAAAAAATTTCGATATTCAAAAGTGATAACTACAAATACGAACACTGGATTTTATTGATAATAGACGCCACTAATGATAACCAAATTTTTATACTGTATTTTTTTCTAAAAAAATTATTTAAATTCAAAATTAGCCATCAAAATTTCTAATTGTTTGTGGTGTAGTGGGTAGAGAGGTAGATCAATACTCCGAATATCCGAGTTCAAACCCGGAAAAGGCATTTTTAGTTTTTTTTTTTTAATTAAAATAAAATATACCAATGTTTAAATGGCAAATATATCAAAGAAAATTAAAATTAGTTGTGGTGCAGTAAGCAAGTGTGTAAACTATGAATCTGAATGACCAGGTTCGATCCCGGAAAAAACTAAAAATAAAATTTTTCTAAAAATAAAATTTTTCTTAAAATAAAAAATTTTGTGGAACGTAATAATTTTTCTGTAGAATATTAATTTGGACAACTGAATATTGGTTTTCACAACTAAAAATATAATTTGATATCAAGACAGTTGTCGTAACCGCCATAATTCGATTGGCAACAAATTCGGTGGCCACAACTGATATGTTTTCTGGGTGCAATATTGTATAATATACTTAAATGCTGGCCCAAAATATTTACCAAATTTTAAATATTTATTGTGATCTTTAAGCTGTTCCTATTAATTTTTAATGATTATATCACTGCAAATCGCCAAAAAAAAGACGCCTAGTGCCTCGTTTTTGGCGATTTGCAAAAAGGCATACTTCAAAATGTACTTTGTCGCGCGATCTGTGTGTGCAGTTGTTGTAGCTACATGTCCTCCAGTCTCAATTCATTAATTTGCTGCAATAAAAACTCATTAATAATAGTTCCATATCGCTCACCAGTCACAGTAATCGTTTTTCCCAAGGCGTCCTCAATAAATAAGGCCTGGTTATACCTCCGGCAGAAGTTTCGTACAATGCAGAGACTTTAAGAGGATGTAATGTCTTTTCGTGAATGATTCGCCAATTCTCAGTGCCCCAGAAGCTCAAATTTTATTTTTCGTTTATTGTTCGTTTTGATGAAAATGGTTCTCATCGCTCACGATCAATTTAGATATAAAATCGTATATTGCAAAACAGTGACGAGTATCCTGCGTTTTTGCAAAATCAACGTGTATTCTGTATATTTTTTCTTCACAAACATTTAAACCAAAAAAACAGTTGCCATCATTTGGAAAGGTTTATATGTAGCATCTTCCAACAGGGTGACACATTTTGGGCTACCTCTTAGGTGCAACTCCTTTGTAATTTGGATTCAGAGCTGCCTCCCATTTCAAATATTACAAATACATATATTTGTATACAGCGCCTCTGAAAAAGTCAGCTAAAATACAAGTAAAAAAAGGCTAAAATTCGGCAGTGCCGAATCTTTGAATACCCTTCACCAATATCCTAAAAAATGTTCCCTACTGGGTTTGATACAAATAAAATAAAATTATGGTGGTGAAACATTTTTTTGGAGGTTAAAAACTTGTTTGGATGTGGAAACACATTTTTTGGTGGAAAAAAAAATTAAGGGGTCAAAAAATATTTTTGAGGTGAAAAAAATTTTTTGTAGTGAAAAAAAAATGTTGTGGTGAAAAAAATGTTGTGGTGAAAAAAATCTTTTGATGTGAAAAATTTTTGAGGTGAATACAAAATATTATTCACCTCTAAGCGACTGGTGAAAAAATATGAGAAAATATATTATGTACCAGTCACTACTATGAAATTGTACTAAAACATACATGGGACTAATGCATTAATTGGACTAAATAATTGATAATTTCATTACCATTACCTTGATAGCAATAAATAGTAATGAAATAAATTTCATTACCATTGTTTAAATAAATCGTAATGATTTAAGAATCTGATTTCATTGATCAATGAAAATGGTTTTGAATTACCATTACTAATGCACCAATTAAAAGAACCCATTAGCATTATAAGCCGTCATTTTAAGTGTTAATATTTATTTATGTGGGTTAACATTTGTATATTTCATATTTTGTGTTATTATTTTGTGTATAAAGCTACATCGTATACAATTTTTTGTAAACAAATGATTTTTTAATCAATTATAATTAAGTTTTTATGGATATGTGCTATTTCATTACCAGTAGTAATGAATTTTTTTTCATTTGCATTAATGTCAACTAATTGTAATGAAATTTCAATCGTGATGAAAAATTTCCATGTATGTAATAAAATACACCAATTTGTATGGAAAATTTAAAGGTACCTTCACATTTTCACTCATAACTTTTTAACCGCTGGAACGATTCTGCTCATTTTTAATAAGAAACTGCTCAGGAGGATATCGAATAATCGATGTGTGTCCTCGCGCCGTGATCGCTATTTCAAATTAACCAAAAAAAAAATTAAAAATCTTTGTTTAAAACTAACTGCATTACCCGGGAACCACGGTTGTACGTCTATGTTGTGATTTACAAATTTCTATGAAATTTAAATTGTTTTCAAATTAGTAATACTTCAACTAGTTTGGCACTTGATTTCTAGATTTTAAATATTTATTTTTTTGTTTTTGCATACAAAAATGTGTCAAATGTACAAAAGTTATATATATAGTACCACTTGGGTCGAAAAAGTACAATTTTTACTTATGTTTGGTACCTAATTTAATTTCTCATTTATAATTCCTGTTTTAATGCGATAAGAAAATATAAAGATTATTAAATTCTAAAAAAAAAAAATATTTATTTTTTATTAAATATATTTTATTATTTAAAACATGTTCCTAAATTTAATTAAAAATAATCAGCTTCGCATATTTTTTATTTACCTTATCCATCCAAACAATATTTTAATAAATACTTACGATTTATCTTATGAACTTTAGAATGTCACCATTAAAAGTAAAGATTATTAAAATTAAAAACCACATCATAAAGTATGTAATCGTAGGTCTTTTTTTGTTATTTCAGCCCCCCCCAAAAAAAAAGACAAAAAACTGAACAACAAGGACAACTGCTCTCTTAAAACAATGACAACCATAATCACACAATGTTTTACAACAAATGTTTACCTAACAATTTACATGTAAAAGAACAATAATAACAACGAGTAGCCAGAAATGGGAAATAATGAAATCTTTTTTAAGCACTCCCTCCTGGTAACAGATCATAGGCGTGCCTTAACAATTGAAGTCCCGACGTTTTTGCAACACTTTTCATATAAAAGATATCAGTCTGCTTAAGACGAATTCTTGGCTTTAATGAATTTTTTTTTGAAAATCCTACTAATAACGTTTTATAAAATTTTTCATTTTTAAAATAAACTTTCTAAAATTTTTTAAATTATCCTTTGCAATTTTTTTTTATTTTAGTTCATTTTAAATAGAACAATTATATATTTTCTTAAAACATGTTTTTATTAAAAATTAGTATATAGCTAAAAACCACTACTTAAAATCTGAAGACAGCCTTTTGGTGGCCTCAGGCATTAGAGGGTTAAACATTTTTAATTAGGGGATAGGAGGTTTGAAAATATTCTTCTCGAAAATTCGTGTAATAAATAATTTAAAAAATTATTTAATTCTTTTGTTGAATTTTGATACAAAAAAACTTTAGTTTATGTCCAATAGGAAAAAACTTAGACCTAAAATACACTGTCATTAACCTTAGAAGGTTACACTGGGTTTTTTAAGACCAAACATGTTTTATCCCCAAACTGAACTACAAAGTGGATAATTTTCCATCAAAATTTATTATGAGCGACGAAGCTAATTTTTATAAGCGGCCATGTCAATAAGCAAAATTCTCGGTTTTGGGGGACGAAGCAGAAAAGACACCGTATGGTGTTCAGTTACGTCGGAAAAGGTGATTGGATCTTATTTTTTTTATTTCATTTTGAAGAAGCTAACGCTGTTACGATGAATCGCGACCACTATAAAGAGCCGCTAACTGAATTTTTCTTATCGGTAGGTAACAGTATGGATTTAGGCGGATGTATTTTCGTCTTTCGATGATTTGGCTTGGCCTGCCAGACCTCTTGACTTCAATGTCTCGGATCTATGGGAATATTTTAAGTCCTTGGTAGACGCTTAAAAGCCCTTCACCTTGGATGAGTTTAATTATATAAAAGATATTAGCTTGTGGTTTTCCGTTTTTAGTAAAGAGCCTCTTAGTGAGTATTTTGCTGCTGTGTCTGCAAATTAATTTCCTGGAACCATAATCACTTTATGTCTACAGAATTTTTGATTAGAGTTTTTGATATTAGTAATATTTGATATGGCTATTAGAGATGAATGTGAGTCTGTGCATATAGCAAATTTGCCTCTTTTTTTTGTCAATATATTTAGTTGCATTACTGATGGCGATTAGTCATGCTGGATGAATTAAAGAACAACATTCGAGCTGAAATTGTTAACCACAAATAAATAGTGCGCACAGCTATACAAAATGTAATCAATAGAGCCGAAATTTGCATTAACGCCAACGGTGACCATTTGTCGAATTTAGTTTTTCACAACTAAGTGAAACAAAATTTATCATTGCGAGTAAACATAAACAGTAAAAAATTATCCTTCACCTAAAACAAAAGTTATGGGCGAAAAATATCAGATGATAGTTTTTGCTCCACCACGTAAATTTAATTTTATTGATTTCTTTATGGCATAGAAATTCGGTTTAGGGAAAAAATTCTCAAAAAGGTCTGTATACTTAAGGAGAGAAAATGAAAAAAAATATATAGAAATTTAAAACAATTTTTTGCAATTTATTTTTTACCACCAACAAGACCATTAAAATAATACCAGATTATAAAACGTGTTCAAACTGCTTAAAAGAACCTTTTGTTTACAGCAATTCAAAGCATTTTTCATTTTAGATTTATTTTTTTTTTTTTTGCTATGAAAATGCCAGCTTTAAATTGTTGAAAGAAACTACTTACTACTGTCCAGCAAACTTTTTGATATGAAATTTAAAAGAGGTTTATTTAACAAAATTTCCATAAATAAAATATTTGATAAATAAACTTTTTTTCGTATGTATTTAGTGAACATTTCTCCCTTATAATTTTGTAAAAGATTCTAATGCAGTAATATATTTAAAATTGTATAGGATGTTTTAGCGTCTTATTATAAAAACTTTAAACTTCTTATAAAAAAAAAATAAGCAATTTAGATATACCTTTAAAATTTGTTGCTGGGTAAACAGTAATGAGCAAAACTTATGTTTTCTTATCGTGTTTTCTATTTTTCCTTACTCCAGAGTCTGCGTTTAGGTTTTATTTGTATTTCAATATTAAACAACAATGTTTTTAATTTTAAATAGTCCTCTTTAAACGAAATTCTTGTATTTTTTTATTATTATTAATTTTCAGAGTACAAAATCTTGATTCAATTGTACGTGTAGCTGACCGTGATCTGCCGGTGGTGAATACCAGAGGTGATGTTCTATTCAATTCATGGAAGGGCATATTTAATGGACAAGGTGGTTTCTTTTCACAAGCACCACGCATTTATAGTTTCAGTGGCAAAAGTGTGTTAACGGATCCATTGTGGTAAGTTAAAAAAAAAACATAGTTAGAAGTTTTCTTACATTTAATATTTATTTAAAAGTTAATACTAAAAGAATTTATACGGCATCTTTATACTAAGAATTATACTGCATAAGTTTTTAATCAGAAACAAATTAAGAAGTGGTCGAATTTCCCATACCCTTCATAAAGCATTACAGTTTACACGTAGTCTGAAATCTTGAAATGTAAAAAATAAAAAAAGTACTTTACAAATAAATAAAGTTATTAAATAAACGAAAGTCTAGCAAGGAAAGTATCCCATAGGGAAACCTACTGATTTCGATAAAATTATAATATTTCAAGTTGGCTGATTTGAGAATGGAAAAAATCCAACATTTCCAAAATACGATTTTCGCCAAAACTATGTAATATGGATTTTCGGATATGTCCGAAAAAATAAATCCACGGTTTTATCTGTAAATAAATATTTTGCATGACTGATTGTTTTACAACTCACTTAAAATTGCCAAGTTTATACCACTGGGCATAGAAAATCAAAAGGACCCAAAAACATTATATTTGGAAATTGTACTTGAAAAATAAAAACATTTATCAGTGGAAAAGTCTACCCCCTAAAAATTAAAATATATATTCCCTGGTGTATGGGCTAATTCGCTGATGAGGCATTTTTTGCAGTTTTGAACAGGAGCGTGATTAAAATGGGGATTCAAAAGGGAAAAACTGATGCGCTTGAATGGCCTGAAATCTGAAAATTGACGCATGTGTACCCTGGGGTATGAGCTAATTCACTGATGAGTAACTTTTTGGAATTTTTTGCGGGGGAAAAGTCTCCCCCGCAACGGTCTGACCAAACCACATTCGCTAGAAACCTAAAAATTAAAATATGTGATTCCTGGCGTATTGTGCATTTCACTGCTGAGTAAGTTTTTGGAATTTTCGCCGGGATCGTGGTAAAAATAAGAATTCAAAGGTGGAAACCACTAAACCACTGTGGAAAGAAACCACTTATATAAAAAATATTGGTAACTGTAGTATGTGATAGCACTTGGAACGTTCTTGCCGGCCTGTTTGAAACGCCAGAGCTTGAAAACTTCTAGAAATAAAATGGGGAACGAGAAAAAGAAACTAATATGGAACGTTTCGGGGAGTAAATGAAAGTGAAACACTGGGCAATAAACAAAAGGGAATGGCACGGGGAACAGTTGAATTGAAGCAGTAAACAAGGGAAACAAAATAAAATGAGGAATGAGTGAAATTAAAACACTAGACAAGGGGAACGAAATGGAATGGGATGGGGAACACATGGTATTAAAACACTATACATATAGAACGTAATGGAATGGAAAGGGGAATGAGAGGAGTTAAAACACTATGAATAGGGAACATAATGGAATGGAACGGAGAATAAGCGGAATTCAAACACTAAACACAGCGACTGGAATGTAATTGAGCGAGCCTGAATTTTAATGACAGTTATCTATTTAACCATATTTTTTCGAATTATAGCAAGTTTTCTTCATTTTTCATTTTCCGAAAATTTATCTTGACTTGCGAGTTTTGAAGTAAACTTCTATCCTCTTTTTGGACAAAAGTCGGATGTGAATAGTATATTTACTTCCAATTCCTTTTTTAAACCAAACACAATCATGATATGGTAATGAATCAATTAATTAGATCAATAAACTCTCTAGTGCCACGTATGGTGTACTCCAGCATAGGCATTCACCAAAACGGGATTTTGAAAATTTTTACGAGAAGGCACAAAACCTCTTCGTCGCAAAAATTATGCTTTTAAAATTTCCAATAAAAACGTGGAAAATTTTATTAAAAAGGGAAGGGATGCCTTTCATGGTGTATGGGCGTATTCACTAAAGAGATACTTTTTGGAATATCCAATTAAAGTTTGTTAAATTATGGGAAAAAAGGGCGTTAAGTGCCCTTTTCATTACCCGCGATCACATATTAAGCTGGAAGTCTGAAATTGAAAATTAAAACATTTACTATAAATAATTGAAACAAATTTATTTAGAGAAAAATTTTTGAAAACTAGATTTTAATTTTCTTCTTAAAATATTCCGATATTAAAAAATTCCGCTAAAGAGCTGTCAGGCTATTCAGCTGGTCAAAATATGTGCTACAAACATTTGCTCAAAATCTACAATTTACTTTATATAATGTAGGGTAGTCTTAAACATACAAATAAAATATTTCGCTGTTATATTCAAGGGCAAGTGGGGAAAATTTTTGTATGTTTTTTCAGGTTAAAGTAATAATTTATATTTCTTTCGTTTTGGAATGTTGTAATTTTACATTAAGCCATGTAATTAGGTTGAGCAAACAATACACATACAAAACCGTAGCAATAATAGCAACAACTAACAGGGTGCCCTTTACAGTTATTATGTACATATTCCAAATATTACCATTGGATGTTATAAATGTTTTTTTTAGAAATGTACCAAACGATAAGGAGGAATTTATTTTTTACACAAAAGTTTTTTTTTTATATTCAAATATTATTTAAGAAATTCGTAACTTTTGCTTAAAATCACCACAAAGAAAAATTTGGAAGTATTTTAAAACATTTACAAAAAAAAAATCATGTAAATGATTTGGGGTTTCTAAAAAGACCATTTAACTTTTAAACAAAATAAAATCCACCCTAACAAACGATGAACATAAGATTTTTATTTCGCATTTTTCCCTGTTATTGCTTTTTTTGTTTGTGGCTTAAAAATACAACCAAGATAAAATTCATTGTTTCTGTTTTGTTTCATTATTTTTTATTTATTTCTACGTTGTATACTTAAATTTAAGTGGCTATCAATTTGGTAGGTACATATTATTAAAGATTGTATGTACGAGCAATTTCTGTTTGTATATTTGTTCATTTGTTCACTTAACAAGATACAACTACATTTTAATACATCCCTTAGCCTAGTAATGAAAACCTTTGTCCTCTTCCTAAGTACTTGGGTCATTTTAGCTTGAGGTTAAATACAATATCAACATTATCAACATAAATATATTTATGTTTATATGAAACCTTTTTATTAGATTAACAATTAATTTTATTGAATGTTGTTAGAAAAAAAAAGATTTGAAATGTTTAGTCAAATGTTAAACTGTCACATAATACGATGCAATATAAAAATAATAAATTTGTTAACCGAGTAATACATGTTGTAGCAATTGGAGAATTTTTTAATAAAATTTTAATGATGATAGAAAAACCAATATACTCGTAATGGTGAAAAATTATAGACCAGACATTTTTAGATCAATTCCTATAATAATAAATATTTACTATAAAATCTCGTAATACCTAATTTACACAGAAAATTAAATATATTGAAGTAAAAGTTGGTTTAACTGCCTAATCGACAGTGGCGTAAGTTAATGGTCGCTGGGTGGTGCACTGCACAAGGACCCATGGCCGACAGGGCCCATGGCCGACAGGGCCCCTTTGTTGAGAGTAGTAAATAGTAATAATCACAGCACTGTCATACAGACCTTGGAAAAGACAAATCTTTATTGAATAATTCTCTTTGTAAATCAGCGAGTTGATTTAATATTTTATAAATAAATTCATTAAATCAGATTTAAAATCATAATTTATTAATCAATTTTATTTAAATCCATTTTTTATTCAATTTAATCACATCATTTCAAACCAAATTCTTTTTTTTTTAATTCGCGAATTAAAAAAAATATTGATTTGACAAAATAGAAAAACATTAAAATTGACTTGCAAATCTCAATTATTTTCGAAAACTAAGCGAGTTAGGGCAAAACTGATGAAATATTTAACCCATTTTTATACGAACGAAATGGAATGCGAAACGAAATTTGTATTATCGGAGTGTATTATTTTTTTATATAATCATATTAATTGATAACAAAATAGTCACCTTGTGGCTGTTTTATAAAAACCGAATTGAAGGGTAACTTTTGGTGAACTTTGCAAAAATTTAGTCCGTTTTGTGCAATCTCGCTTTGATTCGGAGATATTCGCCATTTTGTGAAATGCCATTTTTAAAAATGGCTGGTATCTCGAAAACTAAGCGAGATAAGGGCAAAATTTTTCTCTATCATGATAATTGCGTTAATAAATACAGAACAGGTTTGGGAAATATTCCGAGTGATACATTTTATAAAACAGCCTAGGTAAAGCAAGTTAAATATCCAGAAAATTTAATTTGTCATTTTGGCATTAGCATTATTCAACTAATGCTACACTCTAAAAAATGTTTGTAAATGTACTACAGTAAATGGGTAAAGTTTTATATTACGAAAATTCGGTAAATATAAACAAAAAATTCCTAAAAATGGTTTTTACACACTTTCATATGCAATAATACACACAAGAAGGGTTTTTAGACATAATGTGTTTAAAATTTAACACTTAGTGCCTAAAATTAGTATTATTTTCTTAAATTTAAATTTTACGCACACATTTTGTAAATATACTAACTTTGAATGGTCATAAATATTTTGACATTTGGAAATTGGAAAATATTAAAAAAAAAAAAATTTATAAATATAATATTTGTGAATATTGTGAATTTAAATTCAAGATGACCATCATGACAGCACATACCCATTCGGAATATATAATGTATTATATTTATAATTCATTATTATTAAAACATACATACATACATACAATAAATTTATTCTTTCAAAAAAATATCTGCAGTTTAATTTTAACCATGCGTTTGTAAATATACACATTTTTTATGTAATTACGCATATAGGAATGCATTTTAGACATTTAATGCGTATATTTACTCTTCAAATAGGTTTTTTACGCACAATTTTAGTAAATTTTCGAATTACTTTTAAAATTTAATTTAATTTTTACGCACTTTCAATGTAAAATTACCCATTATGTGTGTACCAGAGAACTGCAAAATCAACTTTTTTCTTGATTTAATCATACACAAAAGTTCTTGTTCACATTTAATAATTCAACAACATTCACTGTAGAATAAAATCAGCATCATGTTACTGAACGCGTAATTGGGATCAGTGTGAATCATCTGTCGATTATGTTTACTGCAAATGTAATCACTCAACAAAAAGTCAGCGGTGAATAAATCAGAAAAAACAACAAACAACGCGTATGAGTGTATTCATAATTAAAACAAAATAGAAACACATTTCATAAATGTACATTAGGGTGGGACTTAAATCCGCTTTTTTAGAATTTTTATTAGTAATATTAACAATACTAAAAATATTCTTCTCTGTAAAATAAAAATATTTTTTTGGAAAAAAAAAATAGGTCGATATCTCAGGCTTGCCTTATCCGGAAAAATTTAAATATTGTCTAAATTTTTTTTTCATTTATTTTGATTGGAAAATAAGGCAATACTTCACTTTAACCGGATTGGGAGAGCCTGAGATATCGACCTAAATTAAAAAAAAAAAAGAAAAAAACACCAAGAACAATATTTTTGGTATTACAAATTACTACTTTATGAAATGTGTTTCTACAAAACCACCCCCTTTTTATAGATGAGAAACTATTTTGTTTTAATTATGAATACACACATACGCGTTATTTATTGCTTTTTCTGATTTATTCCACATCAAAATAATTATTGTTGACTCGAACGAACAAGAATAAAATCAATGGTATAAAAACGACCGATTATTATAAATCAGTGTCAACAATTTGCACGTCGTTCGATTGATTTAAAATCATTAACAAATATGTGTGTTGGAGTATATTCAACGTTTGAACGCAAACACATATTTATTCTTGTGTTGATTGCGTATGAACGTTTTGCAATCAGCATTTGCAGTTCTCTGGTGTGTACCAACTTACGCATAATGTATGTACTTTTTTTCGTTTACGCACACAAAGTAAATTTACCCAATTTAAAGTAGGAGTACAGTTTTCTACTATAAGTTGGGTAAATTACAACAGAAATTTATTAGAGTGTAATGAAATTTCAATGCCAATGAAAAAATATCAAGCATCGTAAACAAGCTAAAATATAAATAAGTCGTGATAATATTTCAATATTTTCATGAATTTGTGTACTTGTTAATGATTTTGAATTTTTTTCTTAGGGGCATAATGTGATGTTTTGCATACGGGCCATTGATGACTAGCTACGCCACTGCTAATCGAGCGGTAAACAAATCAATTCATCCATATTTTAATCACTGATATTATCTGGTTATTATTTCTAACTGATTTTGAATTCATACTACTAATTGTGTGCAATTCTGTGTTTTGTTATAATGACGTTTTCCAATACTAAATCATACAAACACAAAGTTAGATAGAAATTAACGTGAAGTTGTTGTCGCAAAAATATTTTGCCGCTGTCGCCATATTTCTTTGGTAACGCCAACATTTTCCATATTCATCTTATACAAGAATGTTAGGTGAGAGTGATAAAAAAACAATTTCTTTCTGATTTGACACATATATAATAGTTAATGGGATTATTGTAAGTAAATTTCATCTTAACTCTAGAAATCAGCATGGGGTTAGCTTTTAACAGGTTTTTACTTTATAAGTGTGAATTAAATAAGAGATATTAACACTCTTAGACGCGAAGTATATCGAAGAAGGTTGTAGTTTACCAGAAAATGGATTCCATTTAGCTAGTATCAAATAACTTTTTTTTGTATTTTCCCATTACATTCACTTAGAATAGTTTGTAAGTTAAAATAACAGAAAATGTCATTTACAAGAAATGATATTTCATTAAAAAACCGGTCTACTTAATTTTCATTAATAATGCCTTTTGTTATTTGTTTTTATATGTTGATTAATCAACTAACATATCCGTTAGAGACAAATGATTTAATCAGTTAAAATAAATGTCAAAATTTTACCTACCAATTCCTTAAATTTTTTTTTTAATTTATTTGAAATTGATTCCCTTTATGTATTTTTTGTTAATACAAAATGTATGTATGAATAGCTATAGACACTTTTTGTGTGAATGTGTTTGTGTATGTATGTGTGTTTATGAAGTTCTTGTAATTTTAATTGAAAAATTTTGTATATATACAAACAATTTAAATAAAAAGACAAATTGATATTTTTTGAATATTTTTTTTTTTGAAACAGACAGCAATCAAAATTTAAATTTATAATAACTGTAACGGACAAAAATAAAACACAAATTTCCGTTTTGTGAGTAAATTTTTATTAAATTTCAAACAAATGAACAAAATAAATGAAACTAAAAAAAAAAATTATTTCCAATAAATGTATAAAAAAGTTAATATAGATATTTCTTCGAAAAATAAATGTATGTTCCTTTTTTTAAATGGAACGGAAAACTTTTTTATTAAACTACAAACAGTAAACTACATAATATTCTGAGTGCTGTACAACAAATTTTGGTTTAGCGGCGTTAGCCTAAAATAACATTAAATTATGGCTACAATAAAACCCCAAAAGGGTTTTACAAATTTGCCTTCGATTTTTTTTATGGCCTATTGAATTTTTTTAATTCTTTTAGTGGCACCCAAGGTGCGAGGTCACAAGGTTATTTGGTAATTTTTACCCATATTTTTTGGTATTCCCCTGATGATTTGTGCGTTAAAAATTATCGAAATTGTTCCAGCGGTTCAGAAGTGTGGGTTCCTTTAAATTTTCCATACAAAATTATACATTTTAGTGTTTTTCTAAAATAAACAATTTTATATGGAAATTTAAGAAGTGGCTTCATATTTTCACTCACAACTTCTGAACGGCGGGAAAAATTTCGATTTTGGTAATTTTTAACACTTAACTGTCAAAGAAAATAACACAAGCTGGGTAAGAATGACAACAAATCCTTCGTATTTGCTACGTGGTTGTCATTAAAATAAACAAATATTTTTTAAGATGCGAATCATCTTTGCAAAACCTTTTGGGGATTTTTGAATATGTTTCTTTCAAGTTACAACAGTTGAGGCTAAAATTTCAAAAAATAAATAAAGTAATAATTACCATTGACACTTAAAACTTTCGAAAAAAAAAATCGATGAATATCACTAAAATCAAGGTTCACTTTATTCCATTTCGTTTACTGTGTTTAATGTTTCCATTTCCATCGTTTCGTTCCCTTTCGTTTCTCTTATACAGCTTTCCAATTCCACTTGTTCTCCATTACAATCCATTTCATTCCCGTTCTATATTGTTGCAATTTCACTCGTTCCCCATTACATGTCATTAGGCAAGGCAACCTAGTTTTTTAATTCTATTGGTTCCCTGTTCGATTCTATTTCGTTCCCAATTTAAATATTTTGATTCAACTCGTTTGTTAAATTTTAGATTTCACAACAAAGTGGTTTGTGTAGATTTTCCCCTTTTGCATCACTATTTGACACGTTCCTGGCTAAAATTCCCAAACTTTTCAAACCGCCAAGGAGCAGTTTTTCCCTTTACAAAAATTCTACCAAAAAAAAAACATTATCAGTGAAAGGGCACATTCTCCAAAAACTACATAAATTTCAAGTTTCTGGCTAAAACGCTTTGGGTAAGGAAGAGACATTCCCATATGAACCCCAGTTTTTCCGAATTCCTGGCGAAAATTTCGAAAGGCACCTCCTTAGTGAATTATCCATACCCTATAAAACACTTATTTAAAATTTTAGCTTTCTGTCAAAATAGGTTTAAGCAGGGGTAAATTTTTCGCATATTTTTACCTGGGTTCAGTTTGTTAAATGTCTTCAAATTTTTAAACATTTTCGGAAATTCAGAAAATCTTAATCATTAATTGCGTTAATCAAAACTCAAAATTTAATCTATTTTTTGAAAAAATATTTTTTTTTTCTATTTTAAAGCTAAATCTTAAGTTGAAAGTTCATTTTAACAAAATTTTCTGCCGAATCTTAAAATTTGATTACATAAGTACAGTTGTCAAATTATATTAAATTTATGTACGAATACTTTAAAATGATTTATCTGGAAAAAAAAACTTTTCAATTATATGGCAAACCTGAAAAAATAATAAAAATACAATAAATTTGCATACAAAAATTTAATAACCGTAAAAATGTCTCTGCAATATTATTAAAAGTAGCTTTATATCATATTTTTTTCTCTAAAATGACAAAAAAAAAGTTTTCAAATGTAAATATATTTTTCTTTAATTTAGAAATGCTTCCATTGTTAGTTGCTCACTTAAGTTAAACAAATTTTTTGCCTTTTTTTTTGGTTGATGACTTCTTGCCTTTTATATTCAATTGCATTTAATTATGCAAATGTTTAAAATTTATACATACACATACTCACACTATAAAGACTTAAACATTGGCATAAACACAAATACACGAATGAGAGAGGAACGAAATTTAAAAATTTTTTAAATTAAATAGATATTGAAGCTTCGGCTCACATTTGGGAGTTATATTTGGTCGTTACAAAATTTTTTGAATTTCAGTCCACTCTAATAAACATTCTGAAACATAATTTAATAATTTAAGTAATAATGTTGCCAGATGTATAAGAATTTTCCTAGATTTAAATAATTGTATTTATTCATATCTAAACATAAAATTGCAGCTTTAATACAATAATATTTTTGCAGCATAACAAATAAAATTGATATTTTTGGCAAATATATTTAGTAAGATAAATCTGGCCACTCAATTTTGTATAGGTCTTTAAAAAAAGTCACACTAAAAGGAAAAACTTTTTGATATTTATTAAAACTTTCATACAAATTATGATTACTTCATGCAAAAACGACATTGTTGAATATGTTTACTGACCATTATAGATATGTTTAGAAACTATTATATACTCATTTGAAATACGCTTTAATTATTTAATTTCTATGACTATTATACCACAGGTAGGTCTGGAATTAGGTATTGATAAAAACAAGACTCCACAAAATAAGATAATAGGTATTAAAAGCACTATTTTTATAATATCAAAAAAAAACCCCTGGCAACTATCTTCGATTCTCGAAGCACAAACTGACAGGGTTGCCCTTCCAAATGTTAATGTCTCTATTTCAGGGAACGAATTGGAATGACAACCCTGTCAATTTGTGCTTCTAGAATCGAAGATGGTTGCCAAGTGTATTTCTATAACTAAATGAAAAAAGCTCATTTGTATGGGTAATCATTCACAAACCGAAAAAGGAATTTCGCATAGTAATTTTTCTTAGAGTATGTGATATATAAGCCTGTTTAAAATCATGAGTTGTTTGTGGGTTGGGTGTTTCATAATGAGGCTGACGATGACCTGGTCGCTCGGGTTGAAAGTGCGTACTCCCTTTAGCCCTGATCTTCACAATTTTTTTTGATAAAATTTAAAAAAATATATAACTAAAACAAATAGATCGAATAATATGCATATACAAAATTTATCTGGCTCAATATAAAAATTAGTGTTTACTATTCTTTAGTAACATTTAATTATGATCCCGAGCCTGATAAATGTTAAAAGAAATATTTACATACTTTAATTCCCCTTACAAAAAAAATCCACTTTGAAAAAAAAAACGTAGAATAAAATCAAAAGTTATGTAAAATTAGAGTTTATTTTTGAAAAAAAAAAATAAATGATATGAAAATTGGGTACCGCTGGAGAAATCGAAAAATTACAACTGCAAAAGAATAATTTGTATTAAAAATAGATACAGGGCAAGCAAGCAATAATATCCCAGCAAAACCCCACATTACCAAATAATGGGTAAAGTAATGTATAACCATAGGGGCCGATGGATTACTTTACACCTTACTTCATTTATGAATTTTACAGGCGATGAGCCTCAAAGTAATGTGTATACCTATTACTTTAGAGGTGATAATGTAATGGTTACTTATATGGTTACGAGAATGGAAAAAGTAATGTGTCTAAAAATAGATTTTTAAAAAAGAGGAATTTTTATTAAAAAAAATTATTAAAAAAAAATTTTATTTAAAATATTTGTAATTAAAAATAATGTGGTCAAGATGGGAATCGAACCAGGGAAAACTGATTGCCAGCCAAGAACTCTACCCACTGAGCTATCGACGCATATAGTATTTGATTGCTTTAAACTTAAATGAATTGTTGCGCTTCGTTTTTTCGCTAGTGTTATCAAAACAAACTCACATTACCCTTTTGCTTACAAAAAAAAACACAAAGTAATGCATCTAAAAATAGATTTTCAAAAATACTTCAATTATTACTTTACATTTATAAATCATGTATTACTTAATCAATAATTAATAACTTATTACTTTATGCTTGCAAGTAATTAAAAAGGTAATGAGCTATCATTACAAGGTAACGCATGAGAATATGTTTTAAAGATATTATGTTTATATTTTTTTTTTCTAAGTGTAAGTGCAGAAAGATATGAAAAAACAAAGAAAGACAAAATACTATTCAAAACTGTAGGTAACTTAAAACATTATTCTACATTAAAAATACACATGTACGGATTTGTGTGTTTGGGATATCAATATATTTATATGTGTGTGTATGTGTGAATAAATGTTTTTATTTGCACAAATTGAAGCAAGAAATGACTTTTTCGAAAATTATTTAAATGTTTTAGTTTAAAAGTACTCTGCATATGTTAGCACACACACACAGGACCACACACTCCCATGTACATATGTGTTCAAAATATTCTCGATATTTAAAAGATTTTTAATATTTAAATATTTTAAGCATTTCCTTTTTAATTTAAAATGTCAGTAACAAATTCCAGTTTGTATAAAATCACTTATCAAAAAATAAATATAAAAACAAATATTTTAGAAAAGTATGCAAATATTAAGAAATAAATAAGTAAACACAAACACTGTATATAGTTATTTATGTACATAGAAATAAATAAAAGCAATAGTTTAAAATAATTAAAATTTTTAATAAAATCTAAAAAATATATATCGTATATGTGTAGGTATGTATATGAATGCATTTTTGTCAAAATTGATATAAAGATATTTCAAGAAATAGTTTTTGTATTTCAACATAATAAAAATGTTTAAAGTCGTTTTTGAACCGCAGTTAATTCTGATTAAATATTTTTTTACTAATTCCACCAGTTTTTAAATTCAGCCAAAATTACATTTGTAGCTCGGAATCAAAATCTTTGATTTTTATTTATTTGGCATGCACTATTTTTGAGAAACCAAAAATCTTTTAATTTTTAATTCGTTCGACATTAAAAATAGCATTTTTGTTGGATCAACAGTAAAATTGTTAAATTTTTGATTTGTTTAATTTGACACTTTTTTTTTTGTTAAATATTTCAAACAAATTTACATTTAAGAATAAAATTAGGGTTTATTTGTAACTAGCTTATAAGCCTGGTTCAAATTGAGTTAAGATCAAAATTTATTTTTTTTCTCTTTATCCATTTTGTAGTGAATGTTTAATTTCCTAGTTCAAGATTATTAGTTTACACAGGTAGCTAAAGGGGCATTTTTCGCCTTTTTAACCTCATTTTAGCTATGCTTTAATTGGAAATTCCAATAACCCCACAGGGAACACATATTTTAAATATCAGATTTCTAGTCAAATGGTTTTGTAAAAACACTATTGGTGCTATTTTGCTTCTTTTGCCTCTAGATTAAAAGATTTCTGCAAATCCCATTTCAGTGGATATCTACGCTGGAGGACGAATCTAAATGCATAATTTCAAGCTCCCATCTCAAACGAATAGTTAATATAACGTCAGTTTTTACCATGTTCTCCATAGATATAACAAAAATAAGCGTAAAATAAAAATATTTATATAAAAAATTTTAGATTTCTGTCAGAAAAAATTAGGTCAGGACCTTAAGAGGGACAATATTCTTCTTTTTGCTCCTTGCGAGAAAATTTTCAAAACCGCCATTTCGGTGGGTGTCTAAACAGAAATATCAGACTACAAATTTAAAAATCCTAGCTCCAGTGTTTTGGGATGAGTGATTTAGGGCGCACTTTTTCCCTTTTTAGCTTATATTTCTACATTTTTTTTTAGAAATTCCAAAAAGTATTTCTTAAGTGAATCAGCCCATATTCCAGTGAAAATATATTTTTAATTTCAAATTTCTAGCCGAGAAGGTCTGAACAGGACGTAAAAGATCAAAATTTTTCCACATTTCCCTGTCCGTAAAAATTTCTTAAACCCCCATCCCATTCAGATATCTATTGAAAACGGGGAAATTCAAAAAAAGACCTTAACAGTGAATTCATAAAGGTAACTTTTAAGAGAATTTGCCTATATTCCATTTATTTTAAATTATTTCAGCCCTCTAGCCAAAGAGTTTTGGGCAGGCCGTTAATGAGTAACACTTCTCTCCATTTGAACCTTTATTTTATTACACTCTTTTTTATATAATTTGTTTTGTTCTTGCTAGCTTAGTTTTCGAGATATGGTACGTTTTATAAATATAACTTTTTTTAAAAAAATGCCCGAGGCTAAAAGCCACACACAGAAAATAAATTGATTGGAATTCTATCGGAATTACCAAAATTGTATCGTTATTTAAAATTTTGAATTGTACATACTTATTGTTCTTCATCAGAGTAGTTAAATTTAATTTAACATATTATATTAACCGAAACAATGGTACATCATCAAAATATTGGTTTTTCTAATCAATATTATAAAAAAATATTATCTTTAACATTACCTTTAATAGCCACAACCAACAATTTATAGAAAAATATTTGCAGCAAAAATCTAATATTAGTTCTGTTTCAATAAAAACTATTGCTCTACCCAAAATCTTAGTTTTTTCAATCAAATGCCAAATTGTTTATCAACATTAGTGCCATTAACCATTATTTTCCACAATTTTGGTAATTACATTAAAATATTATGATTAGCAACTGATATTGTTATTATTATAACAATATTTTAAAATGTATTACATTTTTGCTTTTTATTCATCTACATATTTATATTGAAAATTAAACAATAGCTTAATGTGAGTGTCTGTGGTGCAGTGGGTAGAGATATAGCCTGATAGTCTTCGGGTTCTGAGTTCAAACCTTAAGGAATTAAAATTTTTTTTTTAATTTTTTTTTTTATTGATTAAAATAAAAAGACAAAATTTATTTTTTGTTGTGTGGGTGCTATGTCTTATTTTTAAACAAAAATATTGAAATTTCAAATCAGAAAAATATTCACGTTTGAAGCTAGAGGAAAGAAAAGCAATCACCTGATCAGATTGCCGCATAAAAAGAAAATTTATTTAAAAACAAGTAAAAAAGGGCTAAATTCGGCTGTGCCGAATCTTTGAATACCCTCCACCAAAGGGGATGAAGATGATATACGTATATACTAAATTTTGCATGAACTGTAATATGAATATGTTTTGTCAATTTATGTAACGAACTTTTGTTATTTAGTTTTAGCAATGTTATTTACAGAGGTCTGCTCTGTTAGCGACTTTAACATTGTTCATTTTTACGTTAACTTAGTTATCATAGTATGTAAGACAATAAATGTAATCGAACAATAAGAAGACTTAATAACATTTTTACTTACTTAACAGAAAAAAAAAATAGATATAGAAAAATTGTACAAATTTGTATGGAAAATTTAGAGGTACCTTCACATTTTCACTCATAACTTTTGAACCGCTTGACCGATTTTGCTCATTTTAAATACCAAACTGCTCGGGAGGATGTTCAATAATCTGGGTAAAAATAGGCACCCCCGCTTGCGTCTTCGCGTCGTGATCGTGATTTCAACAGACAGACAGACAGACAGACGGACAGACAGACGGACATCGCTAAATCGACTTAAAATTGCATAAGGATCACGAATATATATACTTTATGGGGTCTTAAACCTATATTTCGACATATTACAAACGGAATGACAAACTGATATATACCCTCACCATATATGGTGGAGGGTATAAAAATAATTTGTAGAACGCGTTTCTAAAGGGTGTCCCAAGAAGAACGCAATTTTTAAATTTTAAATAAAACACAGATATTTAAAAAAAAATCGTGAAACTTTATTATATCGTAAAGTAGACAGAATGAGGTTATGTATGGAACAATATATCGTTCAGATGGCCGCCGCGGCTTTGCTGGCATGCACGCGATCTTTTAATGAAATTTTCAATGACCGTTTTGCATGAATGCTGCGGTATTTCATTAATGCAGCGTCCAATTTCCTCTTTTAAGGCTTGAGTCGTCGTCGGCTTATTCGCGTAAACCATCGACTTCAAAAAACCCCAAAGAAAAAAATCTAATGGTGTTAAATCGCACGATCCAGGCGGCCAATTCTGATCTCCAAAACGCGAAATAACACGACCGGGAAATGACTGATGCAGAAATTGAATTGTTTCTCTGGCTGTATGACATGTGGCGCCGTCTTGTTGGAACCACATGCCCTCCACATTCATTTCTTCAATTCTAGGCAAGAAAAAACTGGTTATCATTTCACGATACCGAACATCATTGACTGTTTGCGCTTGACCTGCCTCATTTTCATAAAAAAAAGGTCCAATAATTCCTCCAGCCCAAAAACCACACCACACAGTGACACGTTGAGGATGCATTTGCTTCTCGTAAATCACTCGAGGATTTTCCTCACCCCAAATGCGACAATTCTGCCTATTGACGAAGCCATCAAGATGAAAATGGGCCTCGTCACTGAAGATGATTTTATCGGCAAAATCAGCATTTTCATGTTGTCTCTCCAATACCCAATTAACGAACTCCCTTCGCTGTCAGCTGGCTTCAGTTCCTGAGTCAATTGAACTTTGTATGCATGAAGATGCAAATCTTTCGTCAAAATTCGCTGCAAAGTGGATTTGGAGACACCAATTTGCTGAGCTCGGTGTCGAATTGAGGTGGATGGAGTTTGAGCGACATCATCACGTACAGCTGCGACATTTTCGGTCGATCGACCTGGTTGATGGCGCGTTGTTGTCTTTACATCACTAACAGACCCAGTTTCGGCAAATTTATCCATTAATCTCTTTACAGTTGACTCTTTTGGAGCATTATTGTGACCCCAAATTGATCGCAATTTGCGAACTGTAGCCGCAAAACTTTCACCATTTTGGTAAAACAATTTCACAATGAGAATGCGTTGTTCATTCGTGTAGCGCTCCATTTTTACTAACCTCGTACCTTCTACTAGCAAACAATAACAATTGTTCAAATGTCAAACAATGACACTTCGAATGTTGCCAAATTTAAAAATTGCGTTCTTCTTGGGACATTTTTAGAATTTTTATTTCCGTTTTGTGGTAAATTTTTATTACGTTTCAAATGAAACTGAAAAAAATCGTTAAATGATAGTAAATCATTTAGAATAAATTTATAAAAAAGTTAATATAGATATAAATAGCTTGAGATCTTTATTTTATAATAATAATAATAACGAATATTTATTTTCAAATATTTCATCTCCACATTGGGTGACTTCTTTAGGGAAATATTAGAAAATAAATAATCGTTATTATTTTTATGAAAACAAGATATAATATTATAGATATAAATATATATATATATAAATGTATAACCCATTATTTTTAAATGTAACGGAAAATTTTTTTATTAAACTACAAATAGCAAACTACATAATATTCTGAGTGTACACATCTGTTTTCTTATCAAACGGATTCTTAAAATGAATTATAATTTTTTTTTTTTAATTTACAATTAAAATTAAAATATTTTTAGTATTGTGTTAATTAATGTTTACTAAAATCTTTGTGTAGATCAAGGTTTAAATTTTTTTTTTTTAATTTGTCAAACCGATTTAAAACACGGTTTTTATTTTTTGTGATTTTTTTTTTTCTTTTTTTCGTACTTTTTTTGTTATATTTTTACCAACTTCGGTGGCTAAAAGTAGAAAATTTAGACACCCAGAATGTTTAATTAATTTGCCAAAAAGCTTGTTTAACTACAATTTTTGGTTATTTTGGTTAAAAGGCAAGTCAGTACAGGTAATTCCGTTAGAAAGGCTTTACTTTGTATACGAAACATATATTTTAAACAATTAAACATAACCAGAGTAAAGATTTTTTTCAAAACCATATGTTTGCTAAAAAGCAGCATGTTATGTCTTCTGATGGAAACTTATATAAGCACAAACGCGTTCGTTATTTAAAATAAATTTCTATTTAATTTTGTAAAAACTAATTCATGGTTAATCGTTTTACAAAATATGTAAAAGAGGGAAAAAATTGAATAACTTACAAACACACACTACACTGCTGGTAACAAATGTTAAATTTTAATTTCTTAAGTGTTATTTGCTAAAAGGAAATCTTGATTTTATTTAAACGTCCTTATGCAGTTTGCCAACAATTCTATTGTTAAAGTTGTCATTGATACACACAAACACACACACAGACATACAACTAAATTCAAATACATATTAAAAAAACATCTACTATTATATTTAGACAAACTACAACGTGTGATGTAGACATACCAAACAAAAAGAAAAAAAATAGAAGAAGAACCAAAATGAAGAAAATAATAAAAGAACAGAATAGCAGCAGCAACCAGAAAAAAAGCTTATCAAAAAAAAAAAAACTAAAAAAAATAAAAAACTTGAAGTTTCTAGGGTACAATTTGGCAAAATATATGCACATTTTGGGCTTGACCTACTGTTCAGTAGGTTTTTTGTATAAATACTATACATGAGCTTGTGTAAGTGTTTGCATATAAATGTGTTTGTAAGTTAGTTGTGTTGTGGGTTGAAATGCTTACAAGGCATATCCGGTATGCAGCACTAATGCCTTCTACTTTAGTTTCCTGTTTAGAACTTGCCCATTTACTAAATTTCTTGTTCGTTGCTTCTTTTTTTTTCGTAAACATGTTGTATGCAAGTGTGTTATATGTACACTGAGAGGATTATCTGTATGATATTAATAAATTGCTGTATAAAATTAAGTTCATTTTTTTTTTTTTCAAAATGTAGTTAATGAAACTTTTCATTAATTTATTTAATATATAGTGATAAAAAATTATATGAATAAAAAATTGCATAGTTTTTATACATTAAATGAAAAAATTTCATAAATATTGTGAGGTCATTTCTTAACACTTAGTTTATTAAACGAAATTGAATAAAAATATTCATTGGCTGAAAATTCTCTCTGTGTTTTTATAGTGTAGATGAGTTAGTGAATTCAGTATGACCATTTGTCTGCTTGTCTCTTGAGAATAAAGGAAGCATTCACTCAAATATACTAAATATATGTAGTTTAGGGTGGCAACGAAATATATGGGGATATATATATTTTGAAATTTTTCTCTAAAATTATGTAGACACACACACAGAAAAATTTGGTCAATTTCCAACTAAAATTCGGTTTCTACCAATGAAATCGGTTGATACAACTGAATATTTGTTTGCGCAATAAAAGTCGGTTAGTACAACTGAATTTTGGTTGCAACACATTTGAATTTGAAATTTTTTGGCAGTCGCAACCAAAATACAATTTTCAATTCGGTTGGCAATATATTTTTCTGTGTACACAGAAAATTGATGCATTCTAGCAACCGAATTAATTGATTTGAGCCACCGAAATATTTGTTTGTCGTAACCGAAATTCGGTTAATGCAATAAAATTTCGGTTGAAACCAAATATTTAAATTTTATCTGGAAAACATTTGGTTGGGACAACTAAATAATTCGATTACTGCAACCAAAGTATTCAGTTGTCAAGAAATTCAGTTGTCACGATGAATCTGTTTTCTCCATGTATGGTAAATATTTTTAACACCATAGGGTCAAAGTTTACGAATTCTGGAACAACTAAACAATATTTCAATTATGTCTCCTAATAGTTTTCTATATATCGTATTTTTCAGAAAAAAATTTACCAAAAAATACCTGCACTTGGAAATCTTTCAAGCGATTTCAAAAATTGTTTGATATTGGTGTTCAACATTCTTAATTTTTTACAAAATGAGGAATCACATAACATAACTCCAATTTTTTTTTTCTATACGATCCCGACCATATTATTTCAAGACCTACTACAATTGTATTTTTATTGCCACCCTAATAGTTTAAAATTTAAACCAATACAGACAGTAGCGTTTTAAAACCTGATATAAGAAATCCTTGTTAAAATTCAACCACTTTCAAATATAAAAAAATAAAAATATTTTGCAACATAAAAATTTTAGCTTCAGTTTTTATAAAAGTACTGTCGTCTAACAGTACATCAACTATTCTTTCCACCCAATTGCAATTGCTAACAACCGCTCTGTCTAAAAAAAAAAAAATTATGCAAAACCTCATCCATTTGTCTTAAAAAAAGATAAAAGTCAAATATTTTTTTTTCTGCATAAAAAATTCTCTACTAATATGAATAAGACCCAAAAGAAAATAGTTTTTAACACAAAAAAAAAAAAAATAAAATAAAGTTTTGCATTTATTTAAATTTTAATTCGCATCAGCCTTAGGTTGTAAATTAAGTGCAGTAACATGCAGTAATGGAAACTTGAGATACTTTTGTACTGTAGAAATAAAAGAATGTTAAGAGATGAGTGTATGAATGAATAAATAAATGAACTGGGATGCCGCAATGAAAACTGTAACATTCTAAGCAAAAGCTAGAAACCATTACATTAATAACAACGAACAACAAAAAAATGTGAAAATAAATTTGAAAAAAGGAAAAATGCCTGTTTGACAAAATTTTAATTTTCTTATTTTTTTTTTTTGTTATAAATTAAAAAGCTTTGTTGGTCAAGTGCATGTATTTGCTTTGGATGACATTTAAATGTTATTAAAAAGATTTCTTTTAAATGATTAAATTTCTTTTAAATGATTAAATTTGTCTGAATGTACGAAAAAAATATAGTGAATTTGTACTGATTTATTTTTTATTACTTTAACTTAAATTAAAAATGCTTTAATAACAGATGAGGAGACAACTTTTACAGAGAAAAGTTTAAATTTTTAATTTACTTAAAGTAATTAAGATGTTTTAGTTTTTTCAGATTCTAAGAGAAGAAGCCATATAGAATTACTGTGAGCATCAAAAGCAACTGTACAATTTAGACTTTTATGTTTTCAAATTTATTTTTCTAATTTGGTTTATTATTTAATTGAACATTTTATGGTTTTTAAAAAAATATACAAAGTTTTCTGTTTTTCTCATTTTATAAAAATAACGATAATAAAAATCTTACAGTAACAAAAAATATACAACAAAGACATGAAATACTTCATACTTACAGCGTTAAAATAATTTGCTCATTAAGAATAACAAAGGAATTATCCACTTTGCAATTTTCTGGATATCGATTCCACAAGGTTTCAGATTACTTCGGGAAGAATTTTTTGCCATTCCCTCATAATCACTGAATCTTTGGAGGTAATTGTTTTGTTTTTTTTTTTATTTGCCGGTCCCGATGCTTCCACAACTGTTCAAAACGGCAGTGATTGGGTGAGTCTAGGGTATCCAACTGTTTGGTCATACGGTAAGGCAGCCATTATTGCTACGTGATTGGAATCATTGTTTTGCTAAAAGACCCAAATTTAACAAAAGCACAATTTTTCTACACTGTGTGGAAAATTATCTTTTGAAATGGTGAGGTTATCTCTTTTACTCATAGTGGTCACTATGAAAACCATATTACCTACACCACTGGCCTTCATACACCTCCATATCATAACCGAACCACCATCCTGCTTTACTGGGGATATTACATTTGGCTAGGTAAATTCTAAATATTTTTTCTCAATTTATTATTCTCTATTCTCTATTCTATCCACTGCGCCATATTGGTTTTTATTCATTAAAACTTTTAGATTTGCTATCGTCGCTAAAAAGCATATTGTTCCAGAATATATTGGGATTATTTTAATACATTTTAACAAAATCGTGATGTCATTATTGCTTAGTTTTCGATATATACGATTTTATTCTTGAAACTTGTCCATATAGTCCATTTACATGTAGTGTTGGTGCTTATGTTGACACCTGAGCACTCTGAAATGTTTTTAAATATTTTACCCGCACTTTCAGTTGGATTTTGTTTGAGTTTTCTTCAGGGACTGAAACCCAAAAAAAAAGGGTTCAGGTTCGGGTTAATCGAAATTAAAAGTTCAGGTGCGGGTTCGGTTTGGTTCGGTTTAGGGTTCGGGTTCAACATTGAAAAAAGTAAAAATGTGTTGTTTAAATAATATTTATTTATATTTCAAAGAAATTTTCTTTTAATTTTATAATTAATATATTTTTTTAATTTTCTTTATTTTAATTTGTTCTTTGTGGCGGCAAAATGAATTTCAAGGCTGAAAAGGACCTCTCATTTGAAGAATTTAATTTAGAAAATCGTTCCTTCTTTTTTAGAACTTGTTTGAGCATATCTTCATCATCTTCTGAAAAACAAGATGTTGATTCTATCATAAAATTCTTTTCTTCTCTTTCCATTTGGACATTTTTTAGCATGTTCAACATCTTCGGGACTTAGTATTAACTTAAATCTGCTATCAAGATTATTAATAAAGTCGATTTCTCTTTTTTTACAATATTTAAATATAATTCTTGTGAAAATGTTTTTATTTTGTCATCTTTTGTAAGGTCTAATTTAAAACTAAGCCAGATTCTATAAAAATCGCCTAGAGTCATCTGTTCTTCCTGTAGTTTCAGCATTAATTTTTTAACAGGTGCCAAAACTTCTGCGAATTCTTCACAAATATTCCAAATATAATCATTCGCAGCCAATGCAGCATCCAGTAATTCCGAACAAAAACTTTTGTATTCCCAAAAGACTTAAACCATGATGAAATCTGATCTAGTTTGACAGCTAGTAGGGCTTTTTCAAGTTTAGCTTTTTCGCTCAAGTTGATATTTATGGTGTTCGCAATTTTTTGCAAATAGCTCTGCATTGATCAAGTATTTTCTTAAAAGAAGCACTTGATATAGTGTCGAGCACTGTAAACTGGAATGCAAAAAATTCGATGTTTTTGATGATTTTTCTATCAAAAATTTCTCACGCCATGAACAGCAAGAATATTTTTCTTATATTTTTGAACCCGAACCTGGGTTAATTTTTGTTCAGCGAAATCGGGTTTTAAACAGCGAAGCTGAACCCGTTTGGTTTCGAGTTCGGGTTAGGTTTCAGTCCCTGTTTTTTTTTTTACAATAGATCGTATTGCAGTCCTGTTTAGTTTGTTTCGCTTTCCAGACTTTAGACGATTTTATGAATCTGAAATTTTTGTATATAAATCAGTATTGTGGCTTCTTTCAATCTTAAAACCAATTTAATTATTAGTAATACTGCGTTCGAAGTTGAGTACGCTGAATTCAATGGTGCTAGTCGTTTGTCGAAGTTAGTGCTCGTATTCGCCATATTCGCGATTTAAAATTTAAATACTAAAGTACCATAAAACCATATGCTTTATACTTTTGGGATAACTTTTCATTTAAATTATTATTTTTTCGCGATATTTGTTTTCGAAAAACAATTTTTCAAATCTGGCCGTCGCGTGATGAAATCTTTTTCCATGCTCGTCAGAATCAGCTAGTGTATATACAATAAGGTTTAGATAAAAATTCGATAGAGTAAAGAAAAATTTTTTTTCGAAAAAATATATCACGAAAAAAAAATATCGAAAAATTTTATTTAACAAAGTTGGATTGGTTTAAAATGGGTTAAATTCAAAAATGATTGGCACAGTGTAGTTATAGTTTGTTAATATTATCTAGAATGTGATAATAAACGAAATCACTAATAATAACGGTAATTTTTTATTCTCTGAATCAAATTTTGGAAAAATTGATTTAAGCAAATATGGGACATAGGTCTTAACATGGACTGTTTCATAGCAATTTCAATAGGGATCATCACTGGACTTAAAAATAACCTTAACACTAAATTTCATTCATCTAGGGTGTCCCAAGAAGAACGCAATTTTTAAATTTTAAATAAAACACAGATATTTAAAAAAAAATCGTAAAACTTTATTATATCGTAAAGTAGACAGAATGAGGTTATGTATGGAACAATATATCGTGCAGATGGCCGCCGCGGCTTTGCTGGCATGCACGCGATCTTTTAATGAAATTTTCAATGACCGTTTTGCATGAATGCTGCGGTATTTCATTAATGCAGCGTCCAATTTCCTCTTTTAAGGCTTGAGTCGTCGTCGGCTTATTCGCGTAAACCATCGACTTCAAAAAACCCCAAAGAAAAAAATCTAATGGTGTTAAATCACACGATCTAGGCGGCCAATTCTGATCTCCAAAACGCGAAATAACACGACCGGGAAATGACTGATGCAGCAATTGAATTGTTTCTCTGGCTGTATGACATGTGGCGCCGTCTTGTTGGAACCACATGCCCTCCACATTCATTTCTTCAATTCTAGGCAAGAAAAAACTGGTTATCATTTCACGATACCGAACACCATTGACTGTTTGCGCTTGACCTGCCTCATTTTCATAAAAAAAAGGTCCAATGATTCCTCCAGCCCAAAAACCACACCACACAGTGACACGTTGAGTATGCATTTGCTTCTCGTGAATCACTCGAGGATTTTCCTCACCCCAAATGCGACAATTCTGCCTATTGACGAAGCCATCAAGATGAAAATGGGCCTCGTCACTGAAGATGATTTTATCGGCAAAATCAGCATTTTCATGTTGTCTCTCCAATACCCAATTAACGAACTCCCTTCGCTGTCCATGGTCAGCTGGCTTCAGTTCCTGAGTCAATTGAACTTTGTATGCATGAAGATGCAAATCTTTCGTCAAAATTCGCTGCAAAGTGGATTTGGAGACACCAATTTGCTGAGCTCGGTGTCGAATTGAGGTGGATGGAGTTTGAGCGACATCATCACGTACAGCTGCGACATTTTCGGTCGATCGACCTGGTCGATGGCGCGTTGTTGTCTTTACATCACTAACAGACCCAGTTTCGGCAAATTTATCCATTAATCTCTTTACAGTTGACTCTTTTGGAGCATTATTGTGACCCCAAATTGATCGCAATTTGCGAACTGTAGCCGCAAAACTTTCACCATTTTGGTAAAACAATTTCACAATGAGAATGCGTTGTTCATTCGTGTAGCGCTCCATTTTTACTAACCTCGTACCTTCTACTAGCAAACAATAACAATTGTTCAAATGTCAAACAATGACACTTCGAATGTTGCCAGATTTAAAATTTGCGTTCTTCTTGGGACACCCTTTATCACTGAAAGCCATAAGGACGGACTACTACCATTAAATCAAATCAGGAACTGATTCTAAATAGATTAGCATCATATTCGGTGGGTCTACGCAGATATCGCGTTCGAATCTACTTCTTTTTATTTGTTCGTGAATTTAGCCAGGTCGTACTGTGACTGCTGAAAATAAGACCGTGCTGAAATTACCTACCCCGTATTTAAAGCAAACCTATCTGAAAGTGCCTACCCTGTGTACTATACCAGCCTGAGAAAAAACTACACCAAAACTGGTGGAAACAAGATAGATTTTGCAAACACTTAATGCTAATTTTTAGTGTCAGATTAAACAATCTAAACATTTAAGAAGCAAAATAAAAAAAAGGTTTTGGAAAAAAATACGAATATTAAATTTCGACACAACGGACATACTAATACAAACAAAGGAAGGGTCACATTTGTGCACTGTTTGTATATTATTTTGAAGTATTTTGCATATTTTTCTTTTTAAATCTTTTTAAAGTTTCACACTTTTTTTGTTATAAATATTAATTTTTTTCGCTTTTAAATTTTTTTACTGTTTGCAAGGGTTTGCATTTACAATAGCTGGTATTTCATTTAGTTTAAATTGACATTTTTAATTAATTTATATTACCTGAAATTTTAAATTTTTTATTTTCGATTTTATCTTGTGATTTCTAGTTTTTAAAAATGTTTTCTTAATTTACAGAAAATAATTTCAATTTACAGAGAATGATAAGTCAATTGGCCTCAAAGAATCTAGCCCTTGACTGATCACACGAGGGCATATCACTTAATTGGTTCAAGGAATTTTTTTTTTTGTTTTTTGTCTTTTAAACTTCGTTTTGTTTTTTATTTTATTTTTTCAATTTTTGTACAGAAAATTAAATTGAAATAAGAATTTTTTACGCAAGCCAACATGTATGGGCAACAAGAGCGTACAAGGCAGAACTTTTGCCTTATAAGCAGAATGTCATGTAATCGATCTCTACTGATTTGTTATAAGGTCTTGCCATTTAAATTAATTGAGTGCACATCTATTGCTAGACACATCCCTTTAGGAGTATCTTTTGCGTCAGTCCTGCAGCTGTGTTTTTCTGTGTTCTTCTGCATTAGTATTGTAACATGTCTCAAAGCGTAATTTATCCCCTTCTATGAGAAGCCCATGGTAAAGTGACTAAGCTCCTTCATGTAAAATAAGCGGTACCTGTGCTAATGGACCAGTCACGGAACATGTCCTATGACAGGTCCGTGTCCCACAGGGCAAAAACTCTCAGGTCTAAATCTAATAACACCTTGCGGGAAAAGGGCCTATCCCAGAATACGTCAAGTGACCGGTTCATTGTGATAGGGACCGGTCACGGTTACGATTTTTTTATATGAAAAGGACCGGTCACTTTAACATGGGCTTGCCCTAGCAGGGCGCCAATTTCCCTCTGTGATATGTCACAGGAATGGTCTAAAAGAACATGTCACACAACTAACCCCAGATAACATATCACAGAACCAACGCAAAAGAACAAGTCATGACTTTTAAACCGGGACGAGACAGGTTTTAATTCCCAGCTGAGCTCTTTTCTCCCGTAGGGTATTTAGTGAATGAATGGTATAAAAAGAACCGTACACATTAGGGTTATAACTTTTTATTGATAAAATTTCTTCATCGCACCACGCTATAGGCAATGTTGTACTGATAACAAAAATCATTTTTTGATGTCATTTTGGTGAAAAAAATTCACGCGCCAAATGCAATTTCTTAAACTCCCCTAAGAATTTCTTAATATTTTTCATGGACTATACGGCTATGCGATGAAGAATTGGATATTTGCAAAAATTGCAAAAAGTTATAGCCCTAATACACATACATCAGTTAGTACAACTTATAAGCTCCTTTCTTATTTCGTTTAAACTAAATTTTATGTCATTTTCATCTTTTCTGTCCAACAATTACAACTTTTATTTTTATTAAATTTTTCTACAAAAAAAAAAGAAAAAAAAAAAATACAACAGCAAAGGAGATAATTCAAATATTCTCAAAACTTTAAATGTCAAAATTAATTTCAAAAGTAATTAACGTACAAACTTTTCATGTCAACAGAGCTATGTGTTTTTGCTTTTTATTCTCTTTGCTTACAAACTTAGAATAATTTTTTTTAGGTTTTTGTTCTTTTAGTTTTTGTCTGCATATAATATATATTTTTTGTGAGAACAAAGAATTGTTAGAGGAAGTGGTAATTTAACTCACCGAAAAAAATATATATAAATTACTTTGTCTTTATTTTTCAGCAAGTTTGTATGTAAATAGTTATCCTGATTACACCATATTCTAATTTTTTTATAAAAATTATTTTAAAAATTTTTCTTTTAACACAAAGAACTGCAGACTTTTTACTTAAATTTTTATTAAAAATTTTTAGCATAAAAACAGAAACAGTGCCATCACTAGCCCATATAAATCCCTGCTGTCGTATAATTAATTTATACCCAGTGAACACTTGTATAACAAAATATTAAAAAACCAAATATTATTTTAAGCTAAGTAAGCAAAAAGTCATTATTTCAAATTTCAAAAAATCAAAAATTTATATAGAATTTCGAAAATTTTCATTTTTGAGTTATGACATCATTAAACATGTGCTGGGTATTTATGCAGTTACGTTAATATCCTTGAGTAAATTTGTCTGTTTCATTTGTTATGTCCTTAAGCTTTCGGTGACATTTTTTTGGGTTTATTGTTGACTTTTTCTCTGTCCCACACTCTCTTTGGGTCTCACGGTCATTAGTACAAATTAAATACAAGTTGTCATATAAAATAGTTTTTATAGCTTTTTGTCTGTCGCCTTTTATTTAAATACTTTTTAAATTTTCTTGTAAATAATTTGTAAATGTTTCATATCTCATGTCTTTTCTGTTATTTTAGATATATAACCTTTGTCATAATTAAAAATCATATCATTATTCAGCAAAAAAGGAAAAACTGAAAAAGGCAGGAATGAGCGAATTTAGAATTTGTTAAGTTTAAAATTAAATTAAGTGGAGTGTTGAGATTTAATGTCTTAAAATAACTTTGTTTAAATTTTTTAAGTAGTAAATAAGTTTATACACTTAAATTTTAATAGAGTTTGAAGAATATACGTAATATACAGGGTGGCGCAAAAATAACCTTCCGATGTTTTTTTGGCTGTAATTTAAAAAAAAATGAAAAACTTTGATTCTTCTTGTGGATAATTTTTATTTGGTCTTTTATTTTTTTTTTACATCAAGTCGAGAATATGATGTCATGTAAATGGCCACCGCCACAGTTGATTGTCATTTGAGCCCTTTTTATGGCATTTTCCATCACTTTGGCCAAAACTTCCGGCGATAGGCCCTCACATTCTTGACGGATATTGTCTTTAAGAGTTGCAAGAGTCTGAGGCTTGTTGACATAAACCCGCGACTTCAAAAAGCCCCACAAAAAGAAGTCTGGAGCGGTCAAATCAGGCGATCTTCCTGGCCAGTGCAAATCGCCAAAACGGGAGATTAGGCGACCGGGAAATGCATCCTTCAGCATATCGGTTGTGGCACGTGCAGTGTGTGGCGTTGCACCGTCCTGTTGGAACCACATATTTTCCAATCCCAATTCATCAAGTTGCGGCAAAAATAACTCGTTGATCATTGCTCTGTAGCGCTCACCATTCACAGTAACCGTTTGGCCCGCGACGTCTTCGAAGAAAAAAGGTCCGATGACTCCTCCAGCGAAAACAGCACGCCATACAGTGACAGCGGGTGTAATGGCTCTTCGTGGGTTACACGCGGATTTTCAGTGCCCCAGAAGCGTAAATTTTGCTTATTTACGTACCCGCCAAGATGGAAATGGGCCTCATCACTCATGATTATTTTTGATAAAAAATCGTCTTCAAGTCGAGAATATGATGTCCGCGTTCTGGAGCAGTGAATCATGACATTGTTTATTAACGTGTATTTCGCATGTGTTTACTACACAAATATCAAAACAGAACTGATATTAGGGGCCAATTGCAAAATTTATAGCATTTTCTGATAGGAGGATAACTTTTGCGCCACCTTGTATAAAGCCTAAAATATCATAAAAACGCTATTGGTAAAGAACTTTTCACTTCTTACTATTCTGGAACACTTATGTCTGTTCTCGCCCAATCACGAAGCAGTTCAGTAATAAGGTTTTGTTAAAAGCATTGATTATCTTTGTATTGGTATCACTTATTTTTTTATGCATTAATTTTTTAAGTATTTATTTATTTATTTGAAGCACTAGAATATACGAGTAGTTACAAACTGTAAACTAATGGTCAATAGGGCCATGGCTCACAGAAATTGGTAATACCAATAAGCTTTCGAAATCTAAAAATCTTTTTTATACGAAATTAAGGATCAATTTTTCAACATATGTAGTTTCTTAAATCTCGATTGAAAAAGCAGCTTCCTAAAATTTATAAACAAAACCGTACTTATTATTTTTAAATCTTTCTAAACCAATTTATACAAATATATACAGGGTATAGTATATCATATGCCTTAAAAAATATTTAAAATCCCATCCTGATATGAAATAAAGGGTGGTTAAATTTTAAGGGCCGATGTTGATTTTAAATAAAACACAAATTATTTAGGAAATTATTGTCATTTCTTTTTATTTGGATAATATGGTAAGGTTTAATTATGTATGGAATAAAATATCGGCCAAATGGCCGCCGCGGCCTCGGTGGTACACCTCCATCCGATGGTCCAAATTTTCGATTACGCTGAGGCATAATTGAGGTTCTATGCCCTTACTGTGCCGAATTATCTCATCCTTTAGCTCTTGAATTGTTGCTGGCTTATCGACGTACACCATTTCTTTTAAATACATAACCCCAAAGAAAGAAACTCAACGGTGTCAAATCACATAATCTTGGCGGCCAATTGACATCGCCACCACGTGAGATAACACGGCCATTGAATTTGTCGCGCAAAAGAGCCATTGTTTCGTTAGCTATGTGGCAAGTGGCACCGTAATGTTGAAACCACATATCGCTCAGGGTCATATCCTCAATTCCTGGCCACAATAAGTTCGTTATCATCTCGTGATAGCGAATACCAATCACGGTAAATGCTTGGCCGACCTCATGACACACTATTGCGAACAACAGCAATGTTTTCAGCGGAACGAACATGCACAGGTGTTTTCACAGACCCGAGGGTCAATTCTCGTTCTGTGATAATGTGAAGTGAAAAAAAACTTTTCATTTTCGTTTTCATAAGCACTTTTCACTCGAACTTTTCACAAATACATAAATTGCGATTCTCGTATGTATTATGAAAAAAATGTTTCATTCGCACTGTACCCATGAAAATTTTGTAACTGTGTTATCCAAAATTTAAAGCAAATGTCAAAACAGAGAAAAACGTAAACAAAAGTGAATTAAGTTCGTAAAATTTATTTTAAATAATTATATAAAAACATCTGGATTAATTGTATTATTGGATATTATTCATAGAATTCCAGATGAACAAAGATAAGACAATGATGTTACAACCATTTCATTGCAGTAAATAATTTAGCAATTTATAGGAATTTTTTGAGAGAGACGCATACTTCGTGCTGACCACAATCCATTCGAAATGACAACCGACAAGCACTTCATGGATTTATATCGGCTTACTTTAAGTGAAACAATATTTGGTGCGCGTATAAAGTCTAATATTACTTAAAAAAAAAAAATTCATAAAGAATATAAATAAACTATAAATAAATATGCCATACTGTTGCCATTTTTCACTATCCTTTTGGGTCTCACTAAAACTGTTAAGGCTCGCCGCTAATTCGTTACACTTTTCGTCTCTAAATTTGGCACCATTTGCAGTTACAAATCTGTAAATATGGGATTAATAAAAGTGTAATTATGGTAATTAAGCTACTTACTTATCGTTTGCAATGTCCACATGCTTTTCTTAATAATTAATTAAATACTCCTTTTGGCTTTCGCTGCCACGCTTTCCTCTTACAATCTTCTCCATGTTTATTTCACTTATAAATAGTCTGTGTAAACAATTTTTTCATATGAAAATATTTTGACAGTTGTTTGCACTGTTACACAAAACAAGAATCGCCAGTGCTGTGCAATCGTGAAAAAATCTTGTTTCGTTCCACTTTTTTTTTCATATGAAAACGTTTTGATATTTCTTTACATTTTTTTGCAGAACGCGAATCAAAAGTACTATGAAAACGTGAAAAAACTTTTCATTTCATCTTTTCACAGAACGAGAATTGACCCTCCGGTTTGCTAAACATTGCCCACAATTCTTCCGATTGTGGACACATTTAGTCGATCATGCTGACCAAAAAAATCAAGAAGTGCACGAAATGCATTTTGATTTGAACGTCCATTTTCATAATAAGCCTGAATAACTTTAACGCGTTGCTCGATTGTGTATCTTTCCATCGTTTAAATTGAGTTAGTCTGAAATTGAAAAATTGACGTTTAGGTGTGGTTCACATTCAACATCGGCCCTTAAAATTTAAACATCCTTTATAAACTTTAAGGATTAAGAGTGGATATGTTTGCATACATATAAATTCTTATTTATGAAACCATATCATCTTGAGGTTGTGTTTAGGTCAAAAGTACAATCATTTTTTATGTTAAAAAATGAACTCATGCTGCATGTTGTCCTTGTAAATACTACTGCAATTAAGATTAACACCTGTCCCCCAATAGACAATGTTAATAGCTTTTTTCAAAAAATAAATATAAACTAACAACTGCAATCATAATAATCCATATAAAAAAAAATCGAAAGTTTTGTTAAAATAACAAATAATTTCGTAAAATTAACAAAATATAGTTTATTTTACGAAAGATTTTGATAATTTGATATTTTGTGCCTACATATTCATACTAAAGCGTGTCAGTCGAAGAAAAGAGTTTTTTTTAGCCAGTATCCTCGTACAAAAAGTCCTGTCTAACTTAAGGAAAAGTTTATATTAATCTGTATATACATACACATCGTCAGAAGAAATGTATGAAGGTGTAACAATATGAATTGAATTTAAATTTGATTGCGGTGCACTTCATTTCTGTAGAAACAAATGGTTACCTATAATAATAAAGTAAGTAGTTATGCTTAATAAAACAATAGTGCACCTTAATCAGGTAATTTTTTCTTACTTAAAGAAATCGACAAGAATAATTTGTATTTAAATTATAAAAAAAACTTTAAAATATCTACTTTTTTAACTCAAAAATTTTAGTTCATAATTCAATGCTATTTCTCATACAAAAGCTTTTAAATATAAAAATTGTTATATTTTGTTGAAGTTTTTTAAAACAAATTAATAAATATAATGGTATAAAAAAACAACTAACATTAAATCATTATTTTGCGTGTACATATATGTACTTCTTTCACTCATTATCAGGAGGTCATTATTTTGTTGTCTAAAGTAATGAAAAATGTCATAGCCTTTCCTTACATGGTAATCTACACAATAACGACCTGTCATTTTCATGTTTTTGCTGTGAACATTTGATCTGATCAGATCTGCCTTAATCTTATTAGATATGATTGAACCTAATTATATTTGATATGTCATATGTGATACACTTTACACATCTTCTTTCAACATCTAAAGAGAACTGCAATATACGTATATATTTGTGCCCAGATATAAGCACCACTGGTCATAGGGGATTATATCTGGTGCACGGACAGTTCAACATCTAATATCAGATCAGAGGCAACATAGTAAAAATAATAAAGGTGTTTTTTAATTTCATATTATATCTGATGGACATAAATATTATAATATATAGAGAAAATTGTACCTACGCCAGTACGTCAGATCTGTATAGATTTCATCAGATCAAATTATATCTCAAATTTGTTTGAGATCTAATTAGGTTTGTACAATTTGATCTAATTTTTTTTTTTTTTAATATTTATTTACTGCAACTAGTTATAATAACTAACAAGGAATTTAGTACAATATATATTATTAAAAACAAAAGAATTTATATTTTAAGTATATTAAATATATGAAGTTGTTACACGACATCAGAATTTACAATTAGGTCGGATGGCTTCCTTCTTCTGAGTCTGCGCTCCACACCAATGGGATCAGCAAGGGATGATGCTTCCGTATTAACAAGGCCTCTCAATCGGTTGTTGTGTTTGCAATATTGGCAATTTCTTGCATTACGGTATTCACTCCAAGATCACAATGAAGATCTGCATTTCGGATATACCATGGTGCGTTGACGATACTTCTAAGTACTTTGTTTTGAAAACATTGTGTTATGTTTATATTTTTCTTGCTTGTGCATCCCCACAATTGTGCACCATATGTCCATATTGGTCTTAACATTCGATTATATAACATTAGTTTATTTTCAATTGAAAGATTTGATTTTCTTCCTATCAACCAGATTAGCTTTTCCCACTTCAGTTGCAGTTCTACATTTTTAATTTTAACGTGCTCATTCCAGCGTAATTTCGCATCAAGTGTCATACCAAGGTATTTAGCTGTGTTTGCGTAGGGCACCTGTGTATTGTCTATATATATAGGAGTACATAGCAAAAATTTGTTTGTAAAGTCAACATGCGTTGATTTGGAACTGTTTAAATTAATGCGCCATTTTTTGGTCCAATCTAAGACCAAATTTAAAGCTTGTTGTAATTTTTGTTTTGTTTTATTCTCAGTTCCTGCAATTGATAGAATATCTGTGTCATCAGCAAAAGTAGCCATAGTCGTTTCAGGAAATTCTGGTATATCACTGGTGTATAATAGATATAAGAGAGGACCCAATATACTCCCCCAGCAAAAAAAGAAGGAAGTGATTCTTAAGGAATTAATTTTTCATTGATTCTAAAGTATCGTTTAGTTCTGATTTTTCGCTTCTAAGGAAGTTCTTTTTCACAACTTATAAAAATGTAATTTTTAATGAAATTAAACACTTTTCAAATCTATGAAGCTACAAAAAGTAAAAAATTTATTGTAGTAAAAGTTGCAAGCATTTCGAATAGATATAAATAAGGCCCGATTGCTGAATTTCCCGCTAAAATTTAACGAACAGTAAAACTCAAACTTTGTATAGGAAACAGCAACAAATGTGTCAGTTAAATTCCCAGGTAGAAGCTAACGGGAGATTGTGAAACTGAGGCTAAGGCTCGATTACTGATGTCATGTAGAAATCTAAATTACAAATTCAAAATTTATTTAGGAAGAACAAAAGATTCAATTTTTCACTAAACCATAAGAAGGGCTTTAGATGCAATGAAAAAGGATCATAAAAGAAAACTTCCACCCTATGACACCCCTAAGTAAAAATCATTGTTTCCGATCCAAATTTTCACAACACCGGAATCAAAATCACTGCTTCTTTTTCTCTTCTTTTGCTACTTTTTTTTTGCTGGGCCCCTGTGGAACTCCTGCTTTTATTTTTTTTAGTTTTGAATATTCATCTTCGTATTTTATGCGGAATAATCTGTTTTCCAGATATGATTTTAATAACTTGCAATAAGCCTTGGGCAGTTGTGTTGTGAGTTTTGCTAGGAGACCCGTATGACAGACTTTGTCGAAAGCCTGCGAAACATCTAATAGCACTGCGGATCAAACCTTTTTTCCCTCTAGAGCATTTTCGATTACATTAGTTATACGATGAACTTGATCAATAGTCGAATGTGCGTTCCTAAAGCCAAATTGATGTTTAGGAACTATGTTTTTGTGTTCTATAATTGGTTTAATGCGATCTTTCAATATCTTTTCGTATAATTTTGACAGTATAGCCAAAAGCGATATTGGTCTGTATGACTTAACATCGGTTAAAGGTTTTCCAGGCTTTGGTATCATTATTACTTCAGCTACTTTCCAGAATGATGGTATGTATAGTAATCTAAATGATGCATTAATAATCTGTGTAAGTTTTATTATAATATTATATGGCAGATGTCTAAGCACTTCGGTAGTTATAAGGTCGAAACCAGGACATTTTTTCATTTTAAGATTAGTATGTATATGATATAAAACTTTATTAATTTGATCTAATGAGATTTTTTCATGAGTCACTCCAAAAATTATAAAAACTATAAATTTTCAAACCATACTGAACTTTTTTTTTGCCTTTTTTTGCTCTAGATAGGCGTCATCAGTGATTTTCCATTAAATTGTATTAATCGTGTATGTTCTAATTGTCAGAATAAATCTATATGATAATTTTTTGAAGAGCCTATCGGCTGTAGTACTCCAATCTGCGTCTATCTCAAACTATAAACACAACTATACCAAGAAGCGACCGCTAAGCCGCAACCTAAAATTGTTACTAGTGTTTGACAAAATATCTGAAAAGTTTATACTTCAACAAACAAAACTGACGATTTCTTTTAAACAATTTCGAAAACGTTTTGCAACAGTTTTCTTTGTTATCACTCCCGTTTTCATTTCTCGTGACGATATGAATTTCTGTGAATTTAGAAAATCCTATAACAACATTGAAGACATCACACTCACTACTGTAAATTTCAAAATACGAGATAACTTAAAAAAAGATAAAAGTATGCGAACAAAAGTGTAAACTTAAAAGATAAAACACACATTTTATAAGTACAAGAATAGTCACTGACACAAGTGTGCTAACACCTTACAAATATAACTAAATTAATGTTAAAATTAAAGGTCACAATCGTCATCTTAAAAAAAATACTAAACACCACCTAAAATTAAATGTATTCAAATTTAATATTACCCAGCAAAAAAAAAGTACCAAAAGAATAGAAAAAGAAGCAGTGATTTCGATTCAGGTGTTGTGAAAATTTGGATAGGAACCAATGATTTTTACATAGGGGTGTCATAGGGTGGAAGTTGTCTTTTATGATTCCTTTTTCATTGCATCTAAAGCACTTCTTATCGTTTAGTGAAAAATTAGATCTTTTGATATTCCAAATGAATTTTGAATTTTTTATTTAAATTTTAACGCATTCAGAAACAGTTTTGTAGGATTAATATAAAATTTTCAATATCAATGGTCATAAATTGATAATTCGTAACTGACAAATTTAGTTAAGCATACTAAATAATATATCCATCTTATAAAAGTCACTTAGCATATTTTTCTTATGTAAAACTGTTTAACTGCAAATATTTATAGACAAATAAAGATGCAAAGTACAAAAAGTGCATTTCGGCAGTTTACAAAACTTTCATTAATTCAAAACTTACAAAACTTTCATTAATTCAGTAATCGAGCCTTATTCTTTAAATTACATTATTTGAAATTTAAAGTTAAAAATTGGTACAAATCAGGGATGGAAAATATGTTTTCTGTTATTGTACCAACCAGACAAACAAATTGTACTTTTTCGTCCTCACGGTACCAAAATTTTATCCGCTTTTTTAAACAATTTTATCGTATTGAGTCAGATTTGCTTAGACACTAAAAAGACTTAAAAAAATTAAAATTGACCGGGTGAAACAAAATTTATCGTTAATTTTATGTAGTCGTATAATTCCCACAAAACTTTGTAAAATTTTACTCTAATGTTTATGTCACACCTTTTTTTATGGTTAACCTTTTCAGGATTTGCTATCAAAAAATTTAAAGGCATTTAATAGCTTTTTAACAATAATACACTTGTTTCTTATTTTTTGTTTTGAGAGGAAATTTAAAATCCGCTGTTCAATGTTGTCACTTCCGAAAATTTTGGTACAATGTGTATGGAAACATTTGGTACATTTGATGTGACACCAATTTAGAGCCCGTTCAACTTAAAACTGACTATATTTTTACTATAGAAGCTGAATAAATAAAAACAGATTTTTAATTTAAAGTTGCTTTTAAAAAGTTATAAATTGAAAATTTGAAAAATTTTCAAATTGTACTAAATGAGCCGCGGTAGTACCACGGTACCAACCAAGGTAAAAATGTACCAAAACAAGTACAATTGTACCATGTTTTCCATCCCTGGTACAAATCACTTAAACCGGATAACTTGTATCAAAATAACCAAAGTTTAGTACTTAATCGTAATTATGAATATCAAATTTATATGATAACTTTCATTATTTTTAAAATAAGATACCCGTCATAGATTTGAAAAGAGCTAAATTTCATTAAAAATCACATTTTTAGATATTGCGAAAAAGAACTGCTTTAGAAAGGGAAAATCAGAATTAAATGATACTTTGGAATCAGTAAAAAATTGATTCCCTAAGAATGACTTCCATTTATTTTTTCTGGGTACTGCTGACAGAGATATATGTCTCGCTAACGTTTTCAACGGGATTTTGAATAAAAAAGACAATTGATTTCAATCCAAAATACTATTAATTTCAATCAACATTTCTTATATAAAAATTCCTTAAAAAACTCATTAAAATTATAGAAATTCACAAAGTTTAGCATAAACAACTTTTTCTTCACCACGACAAGCCAATCTACAAATTACCAGTTTTATACTATAACAAGTAAAAAAGGGCTAAATTCGGCTGTGCCGAATCTTTGAATACCCTCCACCAAAGGGGATGAAGATGATATACGTATATACTAAATTTTGCATGAACTGTAATATGAATATGTTTTGTCAATTTATGTAACGAACTTTTGTTATTTAGTTTTAGCAATGTTATTTACAGAGGTCTGCTCTGTTAGCGACTTTAACATTGTTCATTTTTACGTTAACTTAGTTATCATAGTATGTAAGACAATAAATGTAATCAAACAATAAGAAGACTTAATATTAATAACATTTTTACTTACTTAACAGAAAAAAAAAATAGATACAGAAAAATTGTACAAATTTGTATGGAAAATTTAGAGGTACCTTCACATTTTCACTCATAACTTTTGAACCGCTTAACCGATTTTGCTCATTTTAAATACCAAACTGCTCGGGAGGATGTTCAATAATCTTGGTAAAAATAGGCACCCCCGCTTGCGTCTTCGCGTCGTGATCGTGATTTCAACAGACAGACGGACAGACAAACGGACATCGCTAAATCGACTTAAAATTGCATAAGGATCACGAATATATATACTTTATGGGGTCTTAAACATATATTTCGACATATTACAAACGGAATGACAAACTGATATATACCCTCACCATATATGGTGGAGGGTATAAAAAATGGTGCTGTGCAAATTAATTTGACATTTACAAAATAAACACATCCCACATCTCACCTTGTCGCTTACTCAAAGTTAAATTATAATTGTTTACCAAAAGTTAGAAAACAATGTGTTACTCAATTTCTAAAAAAAAATATAACAATAATAATTGGTTATTAGTAACCAGTTATTAATGCGGATAAGCGTAACCCATTATTATTTTTTTTTTTTCGTAAGTTTGCACGTAAGCAGAACACCTTACCTTTTGGGACATCCCATATAAAAAAAAGTTAGAATTATGGTATAAAGGGAAATATTTGGAAACCTAGGAGTTTAGATTACTAGACTTATTATTTGGTAAGGTGTGGTTTTTGCTGGGATCTTAATGTAGGCAGATTCTGCAACATTAATTTAAGGAAAATAAAAACTGAGTTGAGCGCCCCGGTAAACTAGTTGGTAGCGTGCTAGCTTATCAGTGCGGGGGTCGTCGGTTCGATTCCCACCAGAGGCTCCGGTCTGTTTTCGCTACAACGAGCCGATGACCTTTGTTGCTAGAGCTCGGTTAGGTTATTAATATATAATTTGTAATTATATGGTTAATGTAAATATAAATAAATATAAATAAAAACTGAGTTTCCAGAGTGACAAAATGAATAACAGTCTTCATGCAGTAATTAAATGGAACCATTTAAACTAAAAAATACCTTAAACTAACAGATAACTGGGGGTAGCGTATATGCCTTAAAATTTAAGTAGGGAATTTATGGGCTATTCTGGAAGGTGCGGTTATGTAGGATATTGCTATTGTTGGACAATAAAGTGGACTGAAGTTAAAAAGATTTAAATTTTCTGATGTTGAACCGTTACGAAAAAGTTTTCGAAATATGTTCCAAATTAGAGACAAATAAAAATTTGAAAATCGATTAATGTGTTCCGTCTCCGACAAGCTGTCGCAGTAAAGGTATTCCGAAACAGTCAATTGATATCGTGTGATAACTCATTTTCATTTAAATGAGGCTACGCAGAGAAAACAGATGCATTGTGACAAACCAATTTCATGCCAACTGAATGGTTTGGTTGCAGCAACTGCATTATTTGGTTGTGGAAATTAAACGTATTCTTGACACCAATGAAATATTTTGCTCTAAGCCGAAATTCTGTTGTATTTACCAAATTTCTGTTGTATTAACCAAATTTCTGCTGCCTTAAACAAGTATATCAAACCATTCGATTGACAAAAAATTTTGCTGTCACAATGCATTGTTTTCACTGTGAACAGTTTTTTGATGAAAATGGTGTTTTTCTTTAGAATTAAAAAAAAAAAAAAATTCGAAGAATAGCATAAAATTTTACAATATAAAGTACCTACAATCCGAATTGATAATATTCTAGAAAAAAGCTCAAAATCATTATCAACGATTAGTTCCCAAATACAAGAACAATTAAAGAGATAAACCCCTTCCTTAGATTTCAATAAGATCACGTCTTCAATATAATATAAATATGTAATTATCATACAAACTAATATAAATGAAAATCAAACTTTTTTAAAGTGTATGCTCAAATTTGTTAATAACTGTTTATACGTACTTATTTAGTATACTTAAGTTAGGGGATACACACTTATGGAGGTAAAATTTGATCAAAGCTCTTATGTTGGTTAAGCTAACAAGTTGCATAAAACTGTCAAAAACATATATTATTTGATAGATCCAAAGGGACAGTGTTGTACAAAAAAAAAAACAAAGGCAAATTAAATGTTTTCAAAATTAGTTTGGGAGATATAGTATTTAACCCAGAACGTACCCTTCCATGGAGTATTTTCAAAGTACATGGTGTAGTTATTTAAAAAAAAAAGAAGTAAATAGACAAAATTATGTGTATAACTTTATTATTAATACACATGTTAGTCCGAGGGTTAATAACCACGCTACAGGCTGATTAATTTTAATATATTACCAACAATAATTTTTGTTAAATAAATAAGGAACATTTTTAATTCATTGAATTGTAATCATTAAAAATAGAGTTTATTTATAAAATTTAAAGCTTTTTGAGAATTAATCTTATAAATTCATTTCACCAGATAATTTGAGTTAAATTTAATTAATTTTAAAAAAGTGAATTAAAGAATTAATTAATTTTATTAACGAAATCAAAGAATTAATACTTTTCAATCTTTATACTAAGTTATTGCGGGCTATTAAGGTCACCCCAGATCAATTTTAGATTTATGAAAATATTATTAGATTTTATTGTGAAGACTTATGTCCCTAAAAAATATCGGAGTATAAAAGTTGTCATAATTTAACGTATAAGTTTAATCAAAAAGATATTTTTCTGAAATTTTCCCCCAACGAGAGCATTATATTTTGTTAATATGAAAAATTTTTAACAAAATTATTTGGATCTTTTAATTTTCTCTTGCACTGTATATTCATTGTGGTTCTACTGCATTGCCCATATTTGACAACATACAATTTACATGGATTTAACTATTTCATGTGTATGCTTCAATGACATTTATTGAAAGGAAGAGTATTTTTTTGTTCTTGAAATATGTACAAATATTCTTGGATATGTTTCGATATGAAGTGTGTTGTTTGATACAACACAAAAAGAAAAATATTCCACTACATTAAAAGGGTATTATCAGTTTATGCTAATACTTGTCACTGCTACTAAAAAATAGTTTACCTAAATACATCTCTTCCAATCGAATTAGAATAACTTTTTGAGATAATTCAAGAAAATTTGATATATAAAAATTTGTACCGGCTCAAAAACTAACCCTATGGAAAATTGGTAAAATCGAGTTTTCATGGAAAGGTTCTCTATGGAAATGACTTAAATTGTTGTAATTTCTGAAAGAAACTCAATATCTGATTAAAATGTGGAACAGTTAAGTTTCAAGTACCTCACAATTACTTTGTAAAGGATTGGTCGAACACAAATACAAGAAAAACAATATATTTCACTTTAATTATTTTTGTATCAGCTTTTAACATTCACGAAAGATCTTAGATAATAACATTAATTATAACAAATACAAAATTTGATAACTATAAACCCAATAATCCCCAACATTGGTGTAGAATATTAAATATTCGGTCCTGTTGTGAGTGGTTTTAATATATTTTATTGAAAACACTGCCTACACTCAGGGAAGAACGTTCACCATTTTAAGAAAAACTTCGTTCAATATATCACTTCATAAATATGATGCAGTTATTTCACAAAAATGTTTCTTCAAATTTATGAAACCTTTATTAAATATGATGAAACAATTTTCAAAAATATTAAATACAATGTATGAAATATTTATCATATTTATAAAGAAGTTTCATCACTTTTAATGAATAAGTTTCATCAATATTAATGAAGTGGTTGAGGGGCAAAAGACAGATTATGAATGATACACTCAATCGTGACCTTTCGGCAATCTCAAATGCATGTAAAACTCAATGCATATAAGACCCAATGTTGTATGTTGAACCATAGGGCTGAGGGGTCGTCAATGAAATCAGTAAATATGAGTGATGTCAATATCGAGGAATCAGATACTCTTGATGTTCTGGGCAAGAGAATTCAGTGAGATGTTTGAGAGAATAAGCAAGTATTTGAAGTGTCAAAAGATGCATTCAAGGGTATTTGTATTCTGAAACGGTGTAAGAAATATTTTACTCAATCCGATCTCTTCGCTATTTACACCACTTATATTCAAAGTCTATTTTGGAGCTTTTGTACCGTGTACACAGGAGAGCGTCGGTTACTGTATTGACTCATTGGAGCGTCGTCACAATGTAAGTTGTGTTTAATTTTTCTATCGATATTACTATAGGAACTGTTCTGCTGAGATAAGTGAACTGATCCTCAGAATCCGATTTCATATTCGAAATACTCGCTTATCTGGCAGAGCGCATACGTGTGAAGATAGTTGACTATCGGATCTCGTCTATTAGTCCTACAAGTACGATGTGGAATAAACTCCCCACACAGGTATTCCCTAATACCTACAATAAAGAGAAATTCTAATTAAATGTCCACAAACACTACTCCTACTTACATCCATCACATAACCTATTTTCCTAATTCCAACACAATGCGCTTCATTAGTAGGGGCATCCCCTGAGTGTTGGTTTATCGTAGGATATAATTTAATATTTTAGTTTTTTTTTAATTATTTAAATAAACAAAAATGCAAACTTAATAAGAATTATAAACAGCAGTATTTTGCAACCGTAATTTTCTACACAAATTGACAATTAAAATGCGTTGAGCGTTGCAGTTGTGAAATAGAATCCATTTTATTTTCAAAACGATTTTTCTTATTGTCTTGTTATTTGTTTCTATTTCTCGTAACAGAGTTCCCGCATTTTAAAAATTTTTGTAAACACAAAACATAAGATAAGTAAAATTAACTTACGATATTCTATGGCTCTTGTGTTCTCTCTCGAATGAAAAACGTAATAAAAATTTACTTAGTATATTAGTTTCTAAATTTGTATTAATATAATTATTTATTTTTATTGTTTTTATAAGAGAGGAGACACTGGAGAGGAAAGAATCTCTACGGTACTCTTTACACTTAAATAAATATGACAATTTTTGCAGTCACCGCCAGACGTCGTTATTGTAGACGTGTTTTCTCTCACAACAAAAATCGTTGTATGTTACGTTCTTATTCTGGGCCGACACATACTCGTATTTATGAAAACTTCATAAATATGACAAACGATTTATGCGATAGCGTTATTAATATGATAATACTTGTTTCCCTGAGCGTAGTAGGTATAATATAAAATAAATTTTAAATTCTACCTTTTATTTTAAGATTATAAATGAAATATCAAATATAAATGAAATAGGCAATTGTTGACAAAAATATTATTTTTTGAAATTTAAAGTCTGAAGACATCTTGTTTTTACAAAAAGTGTGCTACATAGCGATAATTTTGACCACTTTGGGCAAAATATTTGCAATAGTCACCTTGATATTATAAGGGATTATAATTCTAAATCAAAGATTCTAATTCTAAATCAAAAATTTAAAACCATAGGCCACAAAGAAAGTTTGTTAAGAATTTCAAAACAAGAAAAAAAAGTGGTGCTAAATATGCAGATAAGTAGTAATAATTTTTGAAAATAAATTTTGTTGTCACCCTGTTTTATTACAGAGTGATCTAAAGTCGCTTTATATGCTTTAATTATGAGGCGATTTAATGAAAAAAGCGGTGCTAAATATGCAGAGGAGTAGCAATAATTTTTGAAAATAAATTTTGTTGTCACCCTGTTATATTACAGAGTGAACACTATCGTGCTAAAGTCGCTTTAAATTATGCTTTAGTTATGAGGAGATTTCAATGACTTTAAACTTCCTGTAAACTGCTTGATGAAATGATGGTGATCACCCTGAAATAAAGCATGGTAAGCCTTTCCACTCCTCTGTAATGAGCGACTTTTGTTCCCAAAAATTAGCACTAAAAAGGAAATATGCACTAATATGGAATATGCACTACAAATTTAAAAACTTCTAATAAAAATTTAAAATTTATCGATTTTTAAAATTATAATTATTTCACGGCAGCGTTGGACTCAAACTAAAATGCAATATAAATGTCGAAGTGAATGTCAAAGTGAATGTCACTAGGATGCTGCTCATTTTAGTATGTTGTATATCAAGGATTACAAATTTATCATTTAATTTTGATTCATTTTTAATTAAATCATAATTTGAATTAAAATAAAATATGCAATCTCTAAATATGCAAAAAAAAGATATGCAAATATATGCGTTTATAAATAACAAACTATGCAAATCGATGACAATTTGTTGCAAATTCTTTAATTCGGAAAAATATTTGGTCAAAATCTTTTTGAAATATTGACTAAAACTGGTGTCATATTTATCAGCATTTTTTATTTTTTTGTTTTTTTCTGTTTAGAGTCTTTGGATTCTAACTACTTAAATCTTTATTTAATTTTGCCGATTTATAATTTTCCAGATATTTTTAAAAATAAAATACTGTATTCATTTTCTGTAGGGTGTGTATGCATATTTTATGGCAAAAGACAAAATTCTTTTCAACAACATTTCTTGTTATGTTTTTTTTTTTTTCACCCATTTCATTTAATATATCTCTACTATGTTGTTATACTACAGAACAACTACTGTCATATATGAATAAAATGGGATATTCGTACACGATATGAAGCAACTTTAAACGCTTGAGATAGTTTGTACAAGTTTTTTCATATCATATTGTTAAAAACAATATTAAATATATAATACATACATACTTATGAACAACTTGTACATGTGTTGTAGCATAACTTGTTATTATGAAAAACAACAAATTTTTTAAACAAAATAAAAAATAAAAATATTTAAAATCAAGAATAATCTCAAATATTAAGAAACTTTTGTAATATTGTAATTAATTAAAAACTTTTTTAAATCAGAGAGAAGCTTTCATATACAATTTTAACATTCACAATTTATGCTTGTTATACTTTTATAATCTCCAAAAATAGAATATTTATAAAATTAATTATAAAACTGGTGCTATATAATACAATTATAAAAACAACTTTTCGAATATTGATGTTTCCGAAAGTATATATTTAGCAAACTTCCTGACTCTGGTTGCAAAAGTCATTCATTCATGAAAAAGCCTTGAAAATACTCTAAAGGAATTACAAAAATTTCATTAAAATCATTTAAAAATTATTTATTACTTTAATGAGATTTTCAAATTATATATTTTGGTTACTTTATTTTTTCCTGAAAATTAAAATTATTTCAGTAAAATTGAACATAAAACACTTTGAAAATGGATTTGTATCAATTAAGTCAGGAATTGGCGATGGTAAAAAACATAAAGTACTCGCAAAACACTTTTTACTAAAGTTGTCAGAGCATTATATATAAGTACTGTGCCAGCACTTTATTTATTCAACCATTTTATTACTGTACTTTATTTTTTACCATGGGCAATTCCAAGCTGGTTTGCTACACATCCATTTTCAATTTTCCGGGATCCCGTTGGAATTTCAATTTCGCAAACAGTTCTAAATTTTTAATTTAATAGTTTATTTATTTAGTTATTTTATTTGTCTTTGGAATATTATTCCTTACAGACATTCTACAAAATATGTACTTTCAAATTATATAACGATAACTTTATTATGAATTCAAAATAATTTAGAATAATACAACGATAACTTTACTATAAGTTTAAGAAAAATAATAATTAAAATATTTTTTTAAGTGAAAAATCTAAAAATCAGAATAATTGGTTAAATGTTTTACACCCCAGCAAAAAATTTCTGAAAAGGTAATGAGGTTTGTAATCAAGCATTTTGGGCAGAACGCATTCCCTACTAGATTACCTACTCGATTCTTTTAACAAGGCGTGAGACTAAAATCATTGATTCTTCATAATTGATTATTTTTTTTTATCGAAGAACTATTTACATAATATTTTTAGGAATTACATACATTTTTTATAAAGAAATAGTTCCGTAGTAAAATTACGAACTGCTTACATTAAAAAACAATAAACAGTTCCCTAGAAAAAATAAGAAGTACTTACATTTTTAAAAAAAGAAATAGTTCCATATTAAAAATAATAACTATTTCTTTTAAACACATTGTAACTAGTTACAATTAAAAAAATAAGTACTTCTAATATTATTTTTGGAACTAATTTATTATTTTTTATCTTCGTGATTTAAAAAGTATTTACACTTATATTTTTTTTTTTTGTAATTATTTTTATTAAAAAATACTTATAAATAATAATATAAGAAAATAACATAAAATAAACTTAAATCAATTCACTTGACAAATACTGTATAAAAAATAATATAATAGAAACTTAACAGAAATTTTTCAAATATTTGGAACTCCGAAAATTATTCGAAATCTTCTGACTCTGTAGTACTTTCGGTTCTCTTGCGCTTAAGGCACTTTGCTTTATGGAACTTATTTTTTGCGCATTTAATTGCCTTTCTTAAAAGCCCCATAAATTCAAGCTCGGTGCCACCATCAGAAACTGTTGCCACTGAAAATATGTATACATAATTTTAATATATATTAGCTTCAGTTAAAAAGTAATTATTTTTCGACATAAGGCTTCTCCAACAATCAAATCACATTTGCTATGAGCACTCAAACGGCGACGTGTAATAAAACAATTTTAGGAGTGAACTTGTAGATTTGGAACAAACAAGTTGTATGTTTTTTTTTTTGCAAAATAGAAGTTTAGTGTAAACATCTAAATTTTAGTTTATGACAAGATAATATTTTTCATTAAATTTTAAACAAATAAGTTTCGAATTAGCATGTAGTGCGTATTGTTAAGAAAATTAAAGACAAAATCTTTAAAAAAAAATATTGAAAAGTCTAATTCCACATCGTTTGAGTGCTTAAATTAGCAAGACACCTAATAAAAAAAGTTGTATCAATGTTTATACTTACAAAACAAAACATTCATAAGTTTTTTAAAATCCATTAGTCGCAATTTTCCTTGTAAACCGCGAAGATTAAACTCCTGTATTACCTCAAGGGAAAATATGTTACAAATACCTTTTTGTAAACCTTTGGATCCCAAAACCCGTTTTATTGATGAAACCTGTAATAATGTAAATATAGAACTTACACTTGATTAACTCGTTAAAATTTTTTATTACAATGGATAAGGAGTAGATTCCGAAAATTAAGGTAAAAAATATATTGTTAAACATAGAAATAAGATAAAACTTACAATTTCACTTTTGTTGTCATTATTTATGATTTCTTCAAAATCATTTAAATGTTGTACACTTAAAAGTGGAAAAAATGTTGTAAATTTAGGCGTCTCAAAATGAGATTTGAAGGATGTGTTGAGGGCTACAATTTGCTTAGATAACACGTCAGTTAAAGTGGTGTTTTGATTGGTAATGATATCTAAAATTATACAAATAAAATTGGTTTTGAAGCATTAGGAAATTTGAAACGTGTTCGATATTAAATCTACCTTTTAACTCATTAATACCAACATTAATTTTGTTATTAAGAATATTTTGCTCTTCCACTATATTGTATATTTTTGTATTTAACTGGTTTTGTGTATTTAATAAAACTGCAAGAAAAATAATTAAAAATTATAAAAAATAGTTTGGTATTAAGTAATCAAAATAATTTACTTTTAATTTCTGCTAAAATAGTTCTATTAGACGTTACATCTAATCCAGGTTGCTGGTAAGTTTTTTTAACAAACGAAGTTTGTGTATCCAAGTCATCCAATTCAGCTTCCGATTCAGCGTTGGATTTATTATCCGAGGAATTTTGAAAGGATACCATCATGGTATCCTCGTTTTCCTTTTCACTACATTTTGTTTTTTTAGATTTGCTTTTAACTAAAATTATATTAAAAATTAAGTTATAGATTTAAGTTATAATTTTTTTATTATTTTTATAAATTATATTTATAAATTAAAATTAATAAATTATAAACTATAATTAATAATAAAATATTATTAATAATAAAAAAATAATGATATATTATAAATAATTTAAACATTTACTTACTTTCAGTTTTAGCTGAAGAAATTTTTGAGTCAGTTGAATTATCCGTGCTCTCTTTAACTAAATTATATTTGTTTTTCTTTAACTGTTTGTTTTTATAAATAGCTGAAAAAATAAAGAAAAAAATATTAAATTGATTGCGAATAAAAAATTTTTAGTTTGTACATACTTTTAGTTTTTTCGGTATCCATGGTGATATCCGGGTTTTCGGTTGACATTTTTTTTTAAGGTTAATTTTATCTAAAAAAATTTATTAATTTATAAAAATTTAGTTATAAAAAGAATGTAGTATTGGAATTAAAACCAATTTGTTTTCGAACGGTAGTGACATAATCTTTGATTTTATATTTGAAATATTATATATTTGTTCAGGAGCAAGATCGTTTCTGTAAACAATTGAAATACCAATATCCAACGACTTTATGGGTTCTTCAAAAAAATTTCGTGGGTTGTAAAAAGGTCTTCCAATAAAAGTCCCATCACTACCAAAACTTTTGATTGTTATAAAATTATTTGAATTTAGTAAACAAAGATTGTTTGGAGCATTAATTGTTAAATATGATGTTTCAGTCTGATACGCAATTATATTTCCTAACAAATTTAATTTCGGTCCAGTATTTTTTGCTTCTTTTACATTAATTTGGTGGTCGATAAATTTGTTAAATATCTGCTGACCTATGTGCTTAGGCATTTTGATTTTTTGCTTTATTGTTTTCATAAAGTTTTCGAATTTGTAAGCAGATATACTATTTAAATCTCCGTATTTTTGAACACACTCAACTAAGTGCAGTAAATTATGAATATTGTACGAAACACTAGAATGTCCATAGAATTCAGGAAATTTTTGAACGAATTCTTTAATCATAATATCGATTTCTTCCAAGTTTTCTTGACAATTATTTAAAACTACTAATCTTCTGTAGGAAACATGTAAAAGAACGAAATGACTATACATATCTTCAGGAATAAACCTTTTTAGAACCACGATACCTGTATATAATACAAACTGACGAAATTCGATAGATTTCCATCTACAAAATTCGTCAAAGCCTCTAGGCTTTCGAGCAAATTCTTTGGGAATATATGGGGATAATGAAAGCAGAGCTGCAGACATTTCTAACTTTTCCTCATTTCTCAAATTAGTTATTCGTTTATTTAATATATAATTTAAAATTTTTTTTGTGACGCCAAGGTCAACCAAATGCATGGGATCGATTGGGAATTGTGAAATCATTTGAATTCCAATTTCTTCCATACCTAATTTTCTATTAAGGTAATACTTTTGATGAAAATTTGGGTCCAGCCTTTCATTAAAGCTATAATCAGTTCTTGGTAATGCTTTTACTGTGCTATATGTATTAACGTTATCAATTCGCAAGCCGGATTGGTAACATTTTGTGCAGCCATTAAAGGACGTATGTCCTTTAACGCCACACATATATGCACGGGCTGGCGAATCACAAATGAAAGCTCTAATTGTACAATTAATCACTCTGTCGTTTACAACGATTCCATCTTCATGTAGTTTTTTGTAATCACCCAAAAAATCATGAAGATAAATGTCTACGTTATGGGGTTTATGTGCTCCTATATATGTACCTATTATAAAGGCATCAATATCCTCTTTGTCCACTATTTTTCCTATTATGGGCCACAAACCTATACCCGAGCTTTTAAATAGTGGGAGCCCGTCCACCCCAATATCAATAAATATTTCATTAATATTGTTATCAAAAAGTATTTTTTTCAGTTGTACTAAGAGTCCAATGTGGACATACTGTCCAGGTGCAACTGTTCTTAAAACACACTTTTTTTTACCTCCTAGTAAAGTGGATACACTTAATGGGACGTTCAAATTTTCCTCCCTTAAAATTCGAAATAACTCCCTGCAAGAAGCAACAGATGGATTAAATTTTTGCACCCATGGTTTTAGTTTTGATTTTAAATCTAAGCTGGGAGGATTTCCATCGGTCTCACGTTCTTCGACTGAATTGTTATTAGGCGTCACTAACAAATTGTCATTCGCGTTGGATATTTGTCCCAAAGTAAATTGGTTTTTTAATTTTTCCTTTTCTCTTTTTATATTTTTATAATATTGGGACTTACTTTGTGCCATTTTTTTGATGTTCTTGTATTTTTTCTTTTATTTAAATTGCTTTTAAGCTTAAATTTACTCTTCGATTTTAAACACAACCGATCGCTTTTATTGCTTTTCAAATATTGAATTTTGCATGACGTTGCAAAAATATTCTTTCCTTTTTTTCTCAGACGTGCTTGTTTTTTAATATAAATATATTTATGGGGTGGTTGTAAAAAGAGAGATGAAAATGTAGTGGGAACAAAAAAAAAGAGATTAATACGGCAAGTCTTTCATGTTTTGAATGTAATTAACATTGATGTTTTGTCAACTCGCTTACATTTCAAAAAAAAGAAGCGAGATTGAAAAATTGACAAATCTCTTTGTTTTTGTTCTCACTACTTTTATTTTGTTGTCCGTTTTTTTTTTGTTAAAAAAAAACACAAAAAATAACGGCATATTTTCTTTTGATGAATAAAGAAACCTTAAAAAGCTTAATTCTTTTTTGAATTATCGTAAAATTGAATTATGAAAAAGTTATCTATATATATTAGTTGAATTCATATTTGATGTAATTTTAATAGAACTTAATTCAGTTTACACAACCCACTGTTTAAAAGATATCAAAACTAAATTTAATAAATCAAATTTAAGTTGTGGGGTCACTCTTAGACTTAAAATCTAAATTAAAATTAAGGAATTCATTCTTTAAAAGTCCACAAATATCACAGAAGTCAATATGTTTACTTTTCAAATGAATGATGCAATAATTCAGTTTATTTTGTATATGTTGTAAAAAAATTAATATCACTTCATTTGAAAAATAGCAAATTCATTAAAAATTAAAAAGAAATTACCTGTATCAATTAAAATTTTAAAAGCATTAACTGATGTTGAAAAACTTCTATTTAAAATTAAAAAAAAAATAATTTAAATTCTAAAACTTCCGAATACAATTATTTGCTATTATTTGGTGTATTTGGAATTTAGATAACATCAATTGAAATTCAAAAACTTTTATTTAAAGTTGAAACAAATATTCAATTAAAAAATAGCTGAAATTCAAAAAATTTTATTTTTAATTAAAAATCTCTATATAAAAAAAATACTCTTAAAATTTAGAATTCGTTGTGTTAAAAATCAGAAAATATCAATAAAACATGAAAAATCATCATTTGAGAAATATTTAAAATTCTTAAACTATCATTTGGAATTTAAAAATTTGATTTAAAACTCAAAACTTTATTTAAAATTTAATAATATCTACACACAGAGGTTTTTATAGGCCGAAAAACACTGAAACTTTTTATAAAATAATAAAGTTTTTCCTTAGGAAATATTAATAAAAGTTTCATAATTTATATGAAACATGATTTTTATTGAAATTTTTCATTAAATGTATTAAAATTATCATAATAAGCACGCTCGCTCACGAGGGAATAATTGCAATCACACCAACTTTGGAGGATTTTTTGCACAAACTGACGTGAGTAAATTCAACTTTTACTCAAGCGTAATTTCCTTGAATCAGGCAGTTAACGAACAAAACTTATTAAAAAAAAAAATAAAATTAGAAAAGGATGATAAATAGTGAAAGTAAAACATCGAATTGCTATGGTTTATCACAATTTTGGGGTTATAAACCACGAAAATATAAATTTTTCAAAAACAATTAAAAACCGAAATTTAAAACCAAAAATATGACATTCGTATACAACACTCATGCTATTGTCAATTATTTAAACTGTAACCCCAGTTTAACAAAATTTTAGCAACATGCTAACTCTGATTTAAGTATTATTTTCTTGAAAAATATATTTGTTTTTTTTTTGCAAATATATAAGATACTTCTTTTTTCAAAATGAGGAACTACTTCCAATAATGTCTTTTAATTTCGAAAAAGTATATGATTACTTCTTGAGTACAAAAAGTTGTACATATAAGTGAATAACATTGTTATTCCTTTTAAGTAAATAATTACTTTGTTATTGAGTTCAGCCTTTCTAGTTTTAATTAAAAGATTTGCTTACAATACTACTTGCTTTTTTACTGTATCGTTGGAATGTGTTTGGTATTGCAGTTATGAAATTTGGCAATGAGATATGTAAGCGAGTATGGGCCTCACCTTCTTTTTGGAATATGTAATTTTTTCCTGGGACATCTGATCTAAAAATTTATAAAAAAATTTTGTTTTTTTTTTAATTTTTTTCTCATAAAAGTTCATATTTTTTTCGATTCTAAAAGATTCAGCATCCCAGGAAAAATTTAGTAATTTGTATCAATAATGACCAACCCCTGCCCACTGCAACACTTCTAAAGTGAAGACAATGAGTTTTTAATAATGTGTTATACAGCTACATCCTTGCATATGCATTACTTTCAAAGTGAAAATAATGAGTTACTAGTGATGTGTTTTTACTACTTATTTAGCATTAAAAATCTATTTTAGGTTTTGATATTTATTTTTTTTTTTTTTAACATAAATCAGTTTTTATTATATAAAGTGTAACCAGTTATTTTTGCCTTACCTATAACAAGTTATTTTACTCCCAACTCGTAAGCTTGGAGGCAACTAGCTACCTCCAATGACATCCTTTTGTTAAAAAAATGAGCTTAGCAGGCAAACTTCTACCAGTTACTTCTCGTTCTAAACCCCATAATTTGGTAAGGTATTTTTGCCTGGTATATTTCTTGGCTTCGTCTTGAAGAAAATATTCGTTTAATATTTTATATCGCAAATATTCTACAAAAATTTTATTATTTCTTCCATTATCAGTTAGGGACATCAGTACGTATACCCAATATGATAAATGTTGTACTGATTATAGAAAAAATATTTAAATATTTGATGTAAGCAATATTCAATGAATATTTTCTCCAAAACCAGCACGTGTAACATCTAGAAATTAAATTAAAAAATATGTTGACTAATTCAGAACCAGTCCTGAATTAAAAAAAAAAGATTCACTTGCCCACAAAATCTCTGTTGTTCTAGCATTTTTCAAATTACATTAAATAATTATTAAAAATATACCAAAAATGAACGCTTTATTAATTAACACCACGTCTACTTTGTCCAATTTTTGGAAAATTTTAAAAATTTATTAATATTAGGTTAGGTTGAAAATGAGGAGGAATAGGTTTGAATTTTTACTGAGCATCGAACCACTCATTTATCTCAAGCACAAGCCTTTTACCCGGGCTTGTCACCAGCTGACAAGATTTCTTAAGCAATCTTTTGGCCTACTTAAGTATCCAGCAAGTCTCAAATCAGGCAGACTTACACTCAGAATATTATGTAGTTAACTGTTTGTAGTTTAATGAAAAAGTTTTCCGTTTCATTTAAAAATAAAGGAATATACATTTATTTGTCAAAGAAATATCTATATTAACTTTTTTAGTCTATTATTCGTTATAATTAACTATCATTTAGCATTTTTTTCAGTTTCATTTATTTGTTTTGATTTGTTTGAAATTTAATAAAAATTTACCCACAAAACGAAAACTTGTGGTTTACTTGTGTCCGTAACAGTTATTACAAATTTAAATTTTGTTTGCTGTCTGTTTCAAAAAAAAATATTCAAAGAATACACAATTTTTCAATATAAATTACAAGAACTTCATAAACACACATACATACACAAACACATTTACACAAAAAGTGCCTATAGCTATGCATACATACATTTTGTATTGTACGAGTATATTAAAAAAACAAAAAATACAAAAAGGGAAACAATTTCAAATAAATGAAAAAAACATTTATTTTTTAAGGAATTGGTAGGTAAAATTTTGACATTTATTTTTTCTGATTATATCATTTGTTTCTTACGGATGTGTCAGTTGATTAATCAACATTTAACTATAAATAACAAAAGGCATTTAATTTAAATGAAAATTAAGTAGACTGGCTTTTAAATGCAATATCATTTCTTTTAAATGACATTTTCTGTTATTTTAACTTACAAACTATTTTAAGTGTAGGTTTTCTATTACTCTGACTTTTTTCTTAGATGAACAGCCGGCATGCAAAGCCTCATATGTATGTTATACAGTTGCTATCTACATCTTATTTACAATTTGTTTTTGCATATTTACTTTATTTACATGATTTATCATTGTAATGTGTTAGATAGTTATTATACCTTTGAGCATTCATTTGAATTATTACATAAAAACAATTTATTTTCTATGTACAAAAGGAATTAAAAAGAAAAACAATTAAATTAAATTTCTTACATTTTACACAATAAGATTTATAGTTCTGAGGCATGAAATCCTTTTCGGGAAATCTAACATAATAACATGAAGAGATATTAATTTAAGAAAAAAAAAATTATTTGACATATCATTTTGCTAAACAAATATAACAAATAATTTAATTTATACGAAAAAACACTAATACATTTATCTTTAGCAAATAACACTAGCTTACAAAATAATTTAAATTTTGGCAATCGAAGCCATGACCCCCGCACTGATAGGCTAGCACGCTACTAACTAGCCAACCGGGATGCTCAATTTAATTATCAATTATCAATTTAATTGTCAATTATCACCGAACACAGTACATGACTAGTAGTTCTAGGCAAGTTCAGTTATATATTAAAAGAGATGCGATTTTTATAAGAGTTCAAAGAAATATCCCATGTTAGTCTGAAAGGGTCAATTTCCAAATTTTATGATAACGCCATATAAGTGACAGTCACCTTTTTTATAAATTCTTCTTACACCATTGCAGTTTATGTTAAAAGTTAGGCTTAAAAATGCTTTAAATTTTTTATAAAAAATCTTAAAAGTTAAGTTTGCTTTTTGACGCACTTAAGCGTTACTTATTTTTGATTTTAACAACATTATTATTGTTTCACCAATGACATAAAAATAAATTATTCATATTAAATACATTTTAACAAATGCTTAATATACAAATGACTTCAATAACCAAATATATCAATGATCATTATTTGAAACCTCTTAATTTAAATATATTTCTAACTTATTTAAATTCATTACGCCAAGATATCTTTAGCATTACAAGTTGTAAAAAAGTATGCCAGAAAGAGCTGTCAAGTTATGTCCATCGATATATATTGTACCAATTCGATTGTGTTAGCTAAAATATCATTTAAAATTTAGTCATGTAAATAAATTATTGTCTTGTGTTGAGACTTTCGAGTCGAGAAAAGTCAAAGCTAATTTACAAATCTACACTATGGCATTTAGGTTTGCATGGATGTTTGCATTTAGCTGCAAAGTTTTGTTGCTTATATGATAAATACCAATATGTTCTATATTGTATGGTTACCATAAAAATATATATTAAGGAAAATTAAGTTGGCACTTTTATTGCCAATTTAAGCACTTAAAAAAATATTTGTTGTCATCCCAAGTAAAAAAAAGTTGACCTGGTGCAATATTTCATCATCTCCAATTTGATATTCTTTAATTTCTGCTTTAATATTTAGATAATCTTATGTGATCGGAATAATGGCAGATCAAATTAAATCCAGCAATATTTTTGGCGATTTGCGGAGATTTAAATTTATCCAAAAAATTTCGGATCAAATTTGATCAGATAAGATCAAACAATGTAATCTAATTTATAAAAAAACATAAAAAAGAAAAATTAAAAAAAAAAATAAATTAAAAATAAAAATATTTTCTCTTAAAAAAATTATGCCCTCGCCAGGATTTAAACCCAAACTCATATAAGTATACATACTTTTATTATACCCTCCACCATATATGGTGAGGGTATATATCAGTTTGTCATTCCGTTTGTAACATGTCGAAATATAGGTTTAAGACCCCATAAAGTATATATATTCGTGATCCTTATGCAATTTTAAGTCGATTTAGCGATGTCCGTCTGTCTGTCTGTCTGTTGAAATGGCGATCACGACGCAAAGACGCAAGCGGGGGTGCCTTTTTTTACCCAGGTTATTGAATATCCTCCCGAGCAGTTTGGTATTTAAAATGAGCAAAATCGGTTAAGCGGTTCAAAAGCTATGAGTGAAAATCTGAAGGTACCTCTAAATTTTCCATACAAATTTGTACAATTTTTCTGTATCTATTTTTTTTTCTGTTAAGTAAGTAAAAATGTTATTAAGTCTTCTTATTGTTCGATTACATTTATTGTCTTACATAGTATGAGAATAATAACATTCTTAGAGCTATATGTGTGTTACTCTGATAACTAAGTTAACGTAAAAATCAACAATGTTAAAGTCGCTAACAGAGCAGACCTCTGTAAATAACATTGCTTAAACTAAATATATAACATTACTAAAACTAAATAACAAAAGTTCGTTACATAAATTGACAAAACATATTCATATTACAGTTCATGCAAAATTTAGTATATACGTATATCATCTTCAGCCCCTATGGTGGAGGATATTCAAAGATTCGGCACAGCCGAATTTTTTTTTTTTTATATAAGCAATATATAAGTAAATATGATTATTAAGAAGCTACATCGATGGCTTAATATAAAAATGCCCTAACTCGATTTTTTGTTAGTTGACAGGAGAAGGAAAAAACTTAATAAAATACGTAAAATTTTATATACAAAAAAAGTTTTAATGCAATTTTTAATAAAAAGATGCAACACATTTTTGGAAATTGCATTAAAACTTTTTTTGTATATAAAATTTTACGGATTTTTTTTTAAGTTTTTTTCTTCTTCTGCCAAGTAACAAAAAATCGAGTTAGGGCCTTTTTATATTAAACCATCGATAAAAATATATATGGTTCTGTAATGTTATATAGTGTTATATATAATTTTTATATTGCATAGCTAATTTTATAAAGAGCTATATATAACTAGATGTGAAAATTTAAAAATACTGAAAATTTATAAAAGTAAATACAATATTTATTTGGGGCTATTATTATGGTATCTCACCAATGGCAGCTGTACACACACAATATTATTTCGAAAATACAATACAAAATGGAGATTACTGATTTTGCCTTATATTCAGTCCATTTTATTGTTTATTTTCAATCATTGTTAAATAATCGATAAAAGTAGTAAAAAAAAATCGAAAGTCGTTTAAAATTACCATACATTTTTAACTGACAAAACGTTAGATAAAACCATTTTTGTGGTTTGTTTTCCAAATTGTATGTAATTACAAAACACAATACACACAGATGTATATATTCTTATTTTTATGTGTGTATGTATATTTGAATAATTTCTAGTAAATTTTATTGAAATAATTTTGTATTTAAACCAGTATAGAGTTTTAGTATTTAAAACACGTTTAAAGCTAAGTATAAAATATGTTATTAAGTAAGCGTGTAGAAATACTGAGATAAGCAGTTCCCACACTTACTGGTCAGCGTGTGTGCGGTATTTTATTGCATGTCTAGCAGGTGTTTACCGCCTGGCAATAAACACTTATTAAGCACGCTACACCAGGATGATCAAACTACTAAATTTTTAGCCACTCAAGACGCCATGATGCCAAATCATCATCATCGAGACCACGAAATTCTTAGCCGATTTACAAAAAAACTTATCCTCTAGCAAGGGTTGTACCAATTCAAATATGTACACATCCACATCACAATCATTGTACTTGCGCTACAACCCTTGCTAGCGACTAAATGTTTCTGTAAATCGTCTAAGAATTTCGTGGTCTCGGCTAAGAATTTTTTTGTAGTCGCACCATTTGGCATCATGGCATCATGGGTGGCTAAAAATTTGGTAGTTTTTTTATCCTTGTTTAAACAAACTATTTTAATAAAAAAAACAAAAAAGAATTATTTAAATTTCTATTTTTAGAAACAGAAATATTTAACTGAAAATATCAACTCTTACTGAAAGTCTGTTTCTTGAATGACTGATTCAAATAGTTAAAAAATATATTTCTATGTATCTGAAATGATTCTTTGTTTAAAAACAAACTCTAGGTATTATTTTTTAAATAAAGTATATTGTGAGTGTAATGTTGTCATTCAGGGCTGGAATTGCAACTGGCTTGTCCCTGTATACGAGGGACTTCACGTATACCCACAAAAAATTGTCTTGTGGGGTCAAATCGCATGATCTTGGCTGCCAATGGAGTGCTCCAAAACGTGGGATAATTTCTCACCAAGCTCGCCTCTCAATAGGTTCATAGTATCCCGTGCTCTGTGGCATGTGGCACCGTCTTATTAAAACCACATGTCAACCAAGTCAAATTCTACCATTTTTGTGCAAAAAAATACCGGTAAATATCATACGGTGCCTTGTTCCATTAACTGTAACTTTACGATTTTCTTGATGCAGCTCTTGAATTGGCTCTGACTGCTCTTCACACCAAATTCGGCAATTCTGTTTGTTGACGTACCCATTGAGCCAAAAATCAGCTTCATCGCTGAAGACAATTATTTAAATTTTAAACTAAATACTTTGAAATAAAATTTTGATAATAAAATTTAATGATTAGCAAGCGTTGTTCGTTTGTTAGTGCAATGGAAAAGCTTACTTAGAATTTTTTGCATAACCACATGTCACGAATCTATGTTTTACACTGAAAAAATTTGCACTGAAAAACCAAACTGCAAAAAAATCACCCTTTATATGGTTATGCTTCCGATATATATATTTGTATATGATAATACATTATTAGATTAAGCCACATATGATATTATAAACTTTTTAACTCAGAATGTTAAAATTTGGAAAAATTGTCCAAAAATAGCAAATTTTACAAAAAAAAATCCCAATAATCTGTAAAATATTCTCTTCTAAGCCCGACCTTTTGTCTTCATGAAAAGTAGGAACAATCAAAAGTAAAATAATATGACAATAAAAACATATAGATATTTGGTGCCCACCCTGAGTTTTTTGCTAAAAAGTTCTGAAATTTACAGCAGTATCGTATGGGATTTTTGTCTTATGACACAAAAATTATAGTAGTCGAAAATTACCAACACTTTCTTGTACAATACAAAATTACTGTCAACCTAATATTGCATATGCTTAAACTAAATTGAATAATGATTTGAAAATTTTAATGCTAGTTGGTTGGTCTCTGATTCAACTTATACACAAGCTATAAATTTCATAACGCAATTAGTAGATTTGTAAACATTATGGAATAATGCATACAGTAAAAACCGACTAATACGAATTCTGAGGGACCAGAAAAATTAGTTCGTTATAAGCAATGTTCGTTCCAAACGGGGGTATAGTTTGTTTGATTACCCACAAAATATATTTAAAAACAGTTTCCATAATTATGCAAATTCTTTCAGCTTAAATCAACTGTTTGTGACATGCTATAGATAAAATATTCAGATTTTTCAGTTTATAATTTGTCAAAATGAAAAGGAAGTATAGAAAAAATTGTAAATAATAAAAATGAAATGACATTTTATATCTAAAACTGTCAAAAGCAGTTCGTTTAAACCGCCTTTTTTGTCTTTATCGAAATCGTATTAACAGATGGTTTGTATATAACAAATTGTTGCCAAAACGCCAAGACTTTCAACTTAGTTCATCTTAACCGAGTTAGTCTTAAACCACTTTTGCTGTATGTATAAAGTATTCAAATGTATATGTACTTGTACTTGTATGTTCAAAAAGGAAATGCAATGCTAGAACATGGTACAACTGTCTTATTTGTATTCCTGTTAAGTTGTAGTTCGAACTACATATAATAACTGTAAAACTTAATATGACCCTACGTAAATACATATATAATGTATGCTTCAATAATAACAACAACTAAATATTAACCCACAAATGTAATCAACTGTTTTGTGATAAAAGCAATATTTACATTATAATAAACAATAAAGTTTAGATCTTTTTAAAAGTTCATTATTGTCAATGCGATTCAGTTAAGGTTTAAAAGAATTTCTTCTTGCTATTTCAGAAGGTAAACTGCATGATACACCATCGTTTAAAGGTACAAGTCAAATATGTAATACTACTGTTATATGAATTTTCATTTATAAGGAAATGTTATTATTGCATTTACCCAATTCATGCATATGAAATGTAGTATTTAATATATAGACTGTTGTATGCATTGTAAATGTCCTTATATTTACAATATACGTATGTAAATATGTAAATACATATATGTGTTTATATATTTGCTATATTTTATATCTACAAAATATATAGAGGGTCACAAAACTGTATGCATAAATAAGTAAATTGACCAATTCTAATGTCACCACACTTCCAGTCTTTCATAGTTTGTCTGTGAAAACGAAAAGGAGGCTTTAAGTCATTAAGTTCAATTTCTTCAAGTAACCACACACATACTTACATAAAATTTAATCTCCTCCAGGTATAAATTGTTGTAACCAATTGTTTCTTTGAGCAGATAAAATTACTTTTCACAAAATTACCAAATTTCAAATCACACTCTTGGGACTGTAAATAGATTTTAAAAAATCAGGCATGCATTGGTAAACACACATATGAAATTTTATCTTAAGTTAAAGGACCTTTGTTCAATTATGCATAATGACAAAGAAGTTAAACAGTGAAGGGCAAATTAATATTGAAATTTAGAAAGTTCAGATTCGCAAAAGCATTCTTACAAGAGATTTATTGGACATTCCACTAAAAGCATCTGTCACTTTAAAATAACATTATAGTAAGAGGGAGAAATTAGCCACTTGTGACATGTCGAAGAACTTGCAGGAATATGTCACCAAAGTCTTCTAAAAGAAATATTTCGTAGATATTCCCCGCCCGTTATAAAAAAAATATCTGGCTTTAACCATTACTTCGCTAAATTTTTAGATTAACAAGAATATTGATTTTTTTTTCGAAGGATTTTACTATTTAAATAAATTTGTTAAACTTTTTGTAAAAAGGTTTACACTGACTACTAAAGGACACACTTCTCACTATTTTAGCAAAATTTTTATCAAGATTTTATTGGGATTTCCAAAAATATCTTCAAAAAAATAAAATATTTCTCTCTTTATGCCCCTTCTTTAAAAACATAAAAAATTCTCATGCAAAATTTTAAGTTCTCATGCAAAACTAAAAGTCATGCAAAACTAAAAGTCATGCAAAATTCAAGTTCTTAAATGCTGCTACTTTTTACCTTTTTAACCCTATTTTAACCATGCTCTTATTGGCTCTTTCGAAAAGTACCTTATCAATGAATAGGCCTTACTCCCCAGAAAACATATTATACATAAATTTCAGATTTGTGACAAAATGGATTTGGGCAAGATATTAAGGAATAGTTATTTTCCTATTTGAACCCCTTCCCTTCTAAAAACCGAGCGCACACTTTCTCCATTATTTCCACTTTATTATTGGAAATGACTACGAAGTGACTCAGCACATACTACAGGAAACATATATTTTACCATACATTTTTTATAGTCGAGTTTTTATAAATTTTTTTTGCATAAGCCTTAATGCCAAATTTTCAGTTCTTAACTTTAGCTGGGTGATTAAGGTGGCGCTTTTTCCCTTGTTAGCCCTATTTCATTCATACCACGTATTTGACTAAAATTTTAGAAAGTATATCTTCAGTTAATTCATACCCCATGAAACAATCATTTTAAATTCCATATTTCTAACCAAAGCAGTTTATGGCGGTCGCTTGGGGTGCGGGTTTTCGATTTTGAACCCCCATATTTTACCACGCTGCTGACGAAAATAAAAAAGCTTATCAATGAATTAGCTCATACTCCAGGGAATGCATATGTTGGATCTGAGATTTCTAGCCAAATGTGGTTTCGCAGGACATTAAGGGGTGCAGTTTCCTTTTTTTTTTTTGGAAACTTCACATTTGCCACTATACTGGCGAAAATTCCAAAAAGGAACACATATTTTAAATCTCAGATTTTTATCCGAATGGGCTTAGACGAAAATATTTCCTCTTCCTGTAAATTATCCTTGTTCTAAAAAAGGACATTTTATTAAAAAAGTACCTTTTATTAAAAAAGACCTTTTATTGAAAAAGTAACTTTTATTAAAAAAAGTACCTTATATTAAGAAAAAGTACCTTTTATTAAAAAAAGTTCCTTTTATTAAAAAATTACCTTTTATAAAAAAAGTATATTTTATTACAAAAATACCTTTTATTAAAAAAGTACCTTTTATTAAAAAAGTACCTTTTATTAAAAAAGTACCTTTTATTAAAAAAGTACCTTTTATTAAAAAAGTACCTTTTATTAAAAAAGTACCTTTTATTAAAAAAGTACCTTTTATTAAAAAAGTAACTTTTATTAAAAAAGTACCTTTTATTAAAAAAGTACCTTTTATTAAAAAAGTAACTTTTATTAAAAAAATACCTTTTATTAAAAAAGTACCTTTTATTAAAAAAGTACCTTTAATTAAAAAAGCAACTTTTATTAAAAAGTACCTTTTATTAAAAAAGTACCTTTCATTAAAAAAGTACCTTTTATTTAAAAAGTACCTTTTATTAAAAAAGCAACTTTTATTAAAAAAGTACCTTTTATTAAAAAAGTACCTTTAATTAAAACAGTAACTTTTATTAAAAAGTACCTTTTATTAATAAAGTACCTTTCATTAAAAAAGGCACTTTTTATTAAAAAGGTACCTTTTATTTAAAAAGTACCTTCTATTAAAAAAAGTACCTTTTGTTAAATAAGTAACTTTTATTAAAAAAGTACCTTTTATTAAAAAAGTACCTTTTATTAAAAAAGTACCTTTTATTAAAAAAGTACCTTTTATTAAAAAAGTACCTTTTACTAAAAAAGTACCTTTTATTAAAAAAGTACCTTTTATTTAAAAAGTACCTTTACATTAAAAAGGTACCTTTACATTACATACATTTTATTAAAAATGTACCCTTCATTAAAAAAGTACATTATAGTAAACTTTTTTCTTTTTTAAATAACAAAACAAGCGGAAAAACATTTTTATATTTGAAAAAGGCACTGAGTCAAAAATAATTTATAAAACGATTTAAAGCTCAAAAACTGAAAAGAAGCATAATAAACCAAATATGAATAAAAAATGCAAAACTCACGAATTTGTCTTCTCTGGTTATGATACATCATAATCAATTTCAAAGCATGTGAATACAATTAGCAAATTATTTGTTAAATCGCACGACGGGTTTTTGAAGTAAAACCAAAAAGTGGTCTAAAATGGCACACATTCGTATAACTAAAATCAGATATAATTTAGGTTATATCTATAACACTTTATGAGATAGAAAAACAAATGTTGTATTTTTAAAAACAATTAAAAATTATGTCACAACATATAATTCATTTTTTTGCGCTTGTTTGAAAGCCCAAAATTTTGACCACAGTGTGCGGCGGGTTAATGTTGTCCGATTTAGCTTAAATGTCTTTATATAAATTTGAGATAAAATTTAAAAAAATAGATGGTACACATGTGGATAATCTGTATTTCGCCCAATAGCTGCCACCCTATCGTACACATATATTATATTTAACATTAAACATTGGTTTCTTAGTTTACATATATTGATGATCATAAATTGATATACATTTTAATTTAAGCATACTTAACGATTTGTATATCACATATCATGACTTAAATGTTGCCAACTTATTACCATCGATATAAACCCTTGTTGGTTTCAATTGTATGCAATTGATTTCACTTTGGTAAATATACAATAAATTATAGAAAATTGTATAAACGTATGTTAATTTTTTTTTAAAGATATCCTCAGAATATATAAAAATGTTCATTTTCATTATTTACTCGTTTAGGTCTGAAGTCTTATGGTGGTAGGTAACCTCAATACAAATAAATATATAAATAAAATTACAATTTTATTTACAAAATCATTTGCCAACAAATACTATAAATGTTAATAAATAACATAAAAAATGAGGTGTAAAATTGTTGAATATTTAATGCCTGTAATATAAGAATTTTTAAATTAAATACACATAAAATATTCACACGTATGTTGTAAATATTTACATTCAAATGTACATATGTAAAATGTGTTTTTATTTTATAACAAAAAAAAAAAAAAAAAAAAAACAATTTTACTATTCAATTTTATATATTTTGGCTTCCTATTTTTCTTTTTCTAGGCCACAAAAACATGTCTGGCATGGTGCTTTACCCAATGGAGAACGTTCTATTGACACATATTGTGATGCCTGGCATTCTGGAGCAAGAGATAAATTTGGTTATGCCAGCAATTTGCTGGGGAACAAATTATTAGATCAGGAGCGTCTAACATGCGACAGTAAATTAATAGTATTATGTGTTGAGGCCCTCTCACAGGATAGACGAAAAAAGCGTGATTTGAGTGACAGGTGAGTAATGTAATTTTTATTTCTTTCTTTTTTTTCAAAATTAAAATTCTGCAAATATTTATACATGTGCGAGTATTGACAATCGAATGTACATTGTATCAACTACAAAATGTATATAAACATAAATGCCAAACAAATATATATCTAGGGAACCAGCATTAAGAGTGTGTCAAATTGTAATCACAAAATTTAAATTTGTAAATTTCCATAGGGACATTCGAAAACAGGTCATCATTTATAACGGAGATTACAAAAATGTTCTTATTTGAAAAGAAAATATAATCATATATTGAAATCGATTTTTAAATTCAGGTTAACTGTTTGAGTGAGGATGTATGAGTACATAAGTATGTATATACATTAGGGTGACAGCGATTTGTATGGAAAATATATTTTTTTGTTTAACTTCATCATGGATTGTCGAGCAGAACTTGATGACACTTGATTTCAAGTGGACAACCAATTTTTCTAATTTTCGAACAAATCAAAAAAAAAATAACATTTAACATAATGTTTTAGCATAATTTTTATTAATTTCGGTATGCTGAACATAAATTTTCAAAAAAAAAAAATATAAATGGTACAAAGGGGTTTTGAGATAGCCTCCAAAAAAAAACTGTGTTAAAAACCGTATATAATTAAATGCAGGGTGTCCGCCGAGAACTACTTTGTTTGTTTATAATTTTTGATGAAATGAAAGAGAATGGATCTTATATTGATAAATTTTTTATTTAAAGTCGGCAATTATCAGATAAATGTCCGCCTCTGTTAGCCTCACAAATGCGAGCCCTTTTAAGCACATTTTTCATTGCATTCTCACACATTTCACGCGGTATTTCATTAATTTTATCACGAATATTTTGTTAGAGTTGCTCAAGCGTTTCTGGTTTGTTTGCATAAACCTTGCTTTTCAGATATCCCACAAAAAGAAGTCCGGAGCAGTCAAATCAGGCGACCGCGAAGGCCAATCAACATCACCATTACTTGAAATAACTTGTTGTGGAAAGAGGTCTCGCAGTAATTCCATTGTAATCCTGGCTGTATGCGATGTGGCACCATCATGTCGATACCACATGTTAATCAAGCCCAAAGCATGCAGTTGTGGCGTTAAAAAGTTTTCAATCATATTACGCCGTTTTCATTTTCAAAGAAGTACGGTCCAATGATTATTCCTGACCAAATTGCACACCAGACTGTCACTTTCAATGGATGCAAAGGTGACTGTTGAATAATTTGAGGATTTTCCATTGCCCAGAATCGACTATTCTGTTTATTTACATATCCATTCAAATGAAAATGTGCCTCGTCACTCATTGTGATTTTTTTATAAAAATCTGGGTTGTCATGGGCGAGCGAGTTTTAACGATTTAAACACGTTGGTTTATCGAATATTTTTCTATAATAAATTTGCGACGTGTCTACTTCACGACTGCCAAATATGAACTGTCAAGACTAATTTTTACCAAAATGGCGGCAAAACAAAGTAGTATACCTTCCCGGCGGACACCCTGTATATCTTTACAACCCTTTATGAAATTTTATTCTATTTTATCATTTTTCATTCGAGTTCAGCATGCTAAAGTCAGTTAAAAATAATGAAAAATAATTCTCCGTGCACAGCTGGTTAGCGTTATTCAATTTGGCTTTAATTTTCATTATACACTCTAAATAAAAGTTATTAGAAACATTTGTAAACGCTTTTCAATCCTACATTACTATTTTTGTACTGATTTTTAGTAAAAAAAATTATTTAGTAAACTTTTTTGCTATTTACATTTTACAAATAACAGAAGTTTTACAAATAACAGAATATTTACAAATTTTTGTTGCTAACTTCAGAAATCATTTTACAAATTTTTGAAAACAAATTTGCTAAAATTAGCAAAATTTAATAAAAATTAAAATAATTTTAAAAAAGTGTATATTAAAGGAAATTTTATTTCTAATAATTAAAACTAATTACTTACAAACTCAAATTGCCCTAAAATGCTACATAGGTTAAAAAAACAACCTACCAATGTCCAAAAATATGACATGCACTTAAAAGAGCAAATTTTTTAATTCTAAAAATCAAAAAATAATTAATAATTAATCCAAAAAACTTATTAAAAATATTTTTCAAATAAAAAATTAGTAAATTAAAGCAAAATGATTAATTCGTTTATGTTTTTACTATTTTTTTAAGCCTTTGAATTTTTTTAAAATATTTTTTGAAAAAAATAAAAAAGTATAAATTTGTATATTCGAAAGCAATTTTAAAAGAAATTAGCAGCTTTAAAGTGTAACAAGTGTATCTAAAAATAATTAAGTTAATTTGTGCATTTTAATAATATATTTTGCTATATTTTACAATTCATTGGTTGTACTAATATTAATAATATTTAGTAATTTTTTTGGCTGATTTTAGCAAACCGATTTTGAATTTGACTTTACAAATAGTTTACTAAAATTTAGTAGCGGCTACTAACTTTTCTACTAATTTCATTGTACTACATGTCAGCAGACATGTGTTGCTAAGATTAGCAAAAAATACCGCTGGGCTCAAATTACCAAAATTTTCCGTAATAACAGCAAAATTTTTAGTTGCCATTACATACTTTTTTTGGTGAGTGTATACTTATGAGATTCACTAGAAATTTCGCCAAATAGCTGTCATCCTAATATACATACAAAGCATATTGAATATTAATTACTGTTACTTTTACATACACGTACACAAACAAATGCATAATTATAGATTTATATTTTACCACTTGGAAAACAATGGCTGTTTATGGAAAGTGATAATAAAGGCATCATTAAATTCACGAATATTGTACTAAAGGCCAAAGTTAACACATTATTATTTCAACGAAAATACTGCAAACGTACATAGATACAAATATTGTACTCAATACAAGCATATCGGTTAAACAATTTATGAAGTTTCAATAGAGAATAATGTGGATATGTAATAAAAGTTTCGGTATTACAATCCGATCAAAAACAATAATAAACTTGAATTGAATAAACTAATTTTGAGATAATATGATATAAAGATGTAAAAAAGTGTACAGCCATATAAATAAATCTATCTATTTATACAGTATTTTATAACTAAAATTGAGATACTCGTATCTAATTGGATCAAACGGTGGATGTAAGTTGAATTATACAATTTCATCAATATTATCTCCATCAATATTATCTCCAAAATGCAAGATTCAATTGGAATTGAGCCAATTCCAATTGGATCTTGCAAAAACATGGTAATGGCAGGTCGTTGTTGTGTGTATTATCATGTAATTTTAGGTCGTTACTTTCTGAATTACTTTAAAAAACAAAATTATGACACAGAGATAATGCACGCAAAGAAAAAACATGGTTGCGACAATCATATTCGAAGAGCATCATATATTTTTGGGTTTATGGTTGTGCCAACCATAGTCGTACTATAATATGGTTATCATATTATGATAATAAAATAACCATATTTTTATCATAAAATGGTCCCTACAGTTTTATTATGATTCAAAAATTACAATATTATGGTCCTAAATAAACATGTTATATTGAATTTATCATTATATTATCGAACGTAATCATAGTATTCTCAAAATTTTATTATATTATGGTCCCTCATAACTATATTATGATTCCTGGATTATCATTATATGATCCATAATTCAAGAAAATTTTTTATAGGAAAAGTTCTTAGAAACTATGAAAAAGCTCTTTAAATTTAAGAATATTTCCTTTAGAATTGTTTTTTTATAAAAAAAAATATTTTTAAGGACTTTTTGAAGAAAAAGTCCTTAGAATCTAAGTGTCTCTCATGATGAAAAGTCTTCAGGATCTATGAATTTTTCTCTCTAAGAAATAGTTTGTAAAATCTGAGAATTTTAGTTTAATGAAAAGTCCATAGAATCTAAAAATCTTTTTATAAGATAAATTTATAAATATCTATTATTTTGTGTAAGAAACCTTTTCGTACAAAACAAAAAAAAAATCATGGGTTCTACAGACTTTTTATTATAAAAACTGTTTTATTAATATTTTGAGAACTTTTTACAAGAAATGAATTAATAAACACATTTAAATAAAAAAAAATCTAATTGTTTTTATTGAAAAGAATTAAAAAATATAAAATCTTTGAATAGAAACTTTTTGACAATGAATTAATTAGTGTAAATAATATTATATGTATAAGGAATTTTCGAAAAACCCCTTAAAAAAAATCTTCCAAAGCTAAAAAAAATATAAACTGGATCTTAATGGGTCAATTCTACCCATCTGATATTTGTCCAGTTTTAGTAAACAATATATGATTCCTTTTTTTTAACGCGTTTTGTAGTAAACTGACAACTGATAAAATTTTGGTTTTTATGCAAACAAGACAATATTATGACTGTAAGTGTTAAAGTCATGTTTTATTTGATGTATAATTATTTATTGATTGTTGCCAACATTTTATCGTTGCATAATTATCATATTTTTTCCATAGTCAAAATTTTTGTTACCACAGTATGATAACAGCCAATCGTGGTAGCGACCATGTTGATGGTTAGAAAAACAATAACTTGGTTGTGACAACCATACCCAATTGCAACAAGCACAATATAGTAGCAGTGATCATATTGCAACCATGTTTTTTCTCTGCGTGTGTATGTACTATTTTATTTATTAATTTCTTAAAAAAAAAACTTTACAACAAAATAGAAAATTATCTGCTGTAAACAGTGATTTTTTAAAGACTTTAATATTTTATAGCCTTTCTAATGTGAAATTGCATTTAATTATGAACCTAAATTTTTGAATGCAAAAAGTTGGTATTTAAAAGGTTTTTTTTTTTTTCATTTAAATACAAATTATTCCTATCGATTTTTTTGTTAGAAAATTTTACTTGAGTAGGGTACAATATTATCTTATTACCCAGCAAAAAAAAAGTAGCAAAAGAAGAGAAAAAGAAGCAGTGATTTAGATTCCAGTGTTGTGAAAATTTGGATCACAACCAATGATTTTTACATAGGGGTGTCATAAGGTAAACGTTTTCTTTTATGATCCTTTTTCATTGCATCTAAAGCCCTTCTTATTGTTTAGTGAAAAATAAAATCTTTAGATGTTCCCAAATAAATTTTGAATTTGTAATATAGATTTTAACAGGACATCAGTAATCAGGCCTTAGCCTCATTTTCACAATCTCCCGTATGTTGTCTACCTGAGAATTTAACTGACACCAAATGCTTCCCATATAAAGTTTGAGTTTTACTGTTGGTTACGTTATGACGGGACATTCAGTACTCGGGCCTTATTTATTAAATTACTTTATTCGAAATTTCGGAAATTTTTACTACAATAAATTTTATACTTCACAGAAAAAACAGTATATAATAAATACCTAATAAAATAGAACAAAATTAATAAGATATCTTTATGGTTATTTTTCAAGAAGAAAGTCTTATTATTTTAATCAGGAAAACCTTTTCAAAAAATTCAAGAAGAAAACTTAGGGTTTTTATAAGGTATTCTTCTTGATTTTTTCAAAAAGGTTTTCTTTTTGATTTTATTAAGCTATCTTATTAATTTTTTTAACAAGGGTTTCTTCTAGATTTTATAAGGCTATCTTATTGATTTTTTCAAAAAGGATTTCCTCTTGATTTTATTAGGCTATCTTATTGGTTTTGTCAACAAGGGGTTCTTCTAGATTTAATTGGCCTATCTCATTGATTTTTTTAAAAAGGTTTTCTTCTTGATTTTACGAAGCTATCTTATTGATTTTTTTAAAAAGGGTTTCTTCTAGATTTTATTAGGATATCTTATTGATTTGAAAGAAAATAATACTTTTTGATATTATTTGATAATTTTATTGATTTTTTTATTTATGTATTTACATAGGAATAATAATAAAAATAAAAAGTAATAATAATATAATAATAAAAATTGATAATAATATAAAGTAATAATATAAGAATAAAAAGTAAATACTATTACCAATAGTTATTTACTCGAACAACTTTAAGTCCATTGTTAAGTAGGTAAAAATGGATAGGCGGTCCGTCTGAATCGATTAAGTTGATCACGGCATATGTTTGATGGTAAATTCTGAATCAATACTTAAGTGAAAATGTATTTTTTCATAAAAATTATTTTGTACGTACAATATTTTTCCTCCATACCCTTAAGCCTGCGTTGAACTTTATTAGCTCCCCAGTATATTTTTGCTCCAATTTATTGAATAAATTTTCAATCTCTTCTATTTCAATTTTTTTAATATAGTTGTTGATGTAATTCCAATGGTGAAAGAATGTAACACGTTTCATCGCACAGTTCCCATGACTTAGAAATAAGCAAAACATCGATATCTTTAATTAAACTTTTTTGGTCCGCCATTATTTGCATGGAACTGAAATAATACATATAAACTTCATAAAATAGCAGTATCGTTAATGATTCAATACCCTTTCAACTGACTATCGTTACCCTTAAAATACCGTTACCAAAATAACTGAAAAAACCGTTATCCTTAAAATACAGTTACCAAAATAATAAAAAATAGCGTTATCCTTAAAATACCGTTACCGAAATAATAGAAAAATCGTTATTCTTAAAATACAGTTACCGAAATACTAGAAAATAGCGTTTCTTGAAAAAAATAATGGTTTATATTACTTACATTGTACATACACACTTATTTGCTCACGTATTAATTTAGATGCACTTTTTATAAATATATTCTTTTATTTTAGTTAAATTTTATTTTTATTTAAGGACAAACAACACTCTTCCCTTCCCACTTGTTCACTTTCAACTAAAAGTTTAATTTTAATATGTCAAGTTCAAAGACTAAACAAATTTCTGTTGGATTATATTTTTCCAACACGTGTATATGAAATAACAAGCAAGCTAATATTATCTAGAAGATATCCTTATTAAAAAAATTAAGAAGATATTCATATAGGAACCTAATGAAATCAATAAGGAATACCTTTTTGAAAAAATCAAGAAGAATATCTAATGAAACTTAATGTAGTCAAGAAGATTTCCTTATTATTAAAATCTAGAAGATAATTTACACATGATCATGTTCGAACCTAATGAAATCAATAAGGGAAACCTTTTTGAAAATATCAATTACGTAGCCTAATAAAATCAATAAGAAATCCATTTTTTATACAATTCAGAAGAAAACCTTATAGAATCAAGAAGTTTTTCTCTATGGATTGTTTTCTGGGTGCCGAAAATAACGGAAATTGAGTGAAAACAATTGTGAATAACAAGTTTTCATCTTGATTTTATGTGTTTTCCTTCTTGATAAAATTAAAAAGATTTACCACATGAAAATAATAAGGAATCTCTTCGGAAAAATCTTCTCTTCTTTCTGCTGGGATACCCCGTAGCCTAAAAACGTTTCATAGAGAAAATCTTCTTGATTCTATTAGGCAGTTTTTGCTCTGTGTTGTTTTAGCAATAATAGCTACGATTTTAAGAATTTAAAATCTGGTAAATTGCAAGTTAAAGACTGAAACAAATCACTTAAACGATAGTTATACATAAGTGACAAATTTATATAGAAATATCTATTATTAATGTTTAACTTTGGTTAGATTTTAAAAGTGTTAAATTTCATTAAAAATCACATTTTTGGAAGTTGTGAAAAAGAACTGCCTTAGAAGAGGAAAATCAGAACTAAACGACACTTTGGAATCAATGAAAAATTAATTCCTTAAGAATCACTTCCATTTATTTCTGCTGGGTTAAGTGTAACTACTTACTTTATTATTGTAGGTAACCATTTATTTCTTCACTATGAATAACCATGCTGGTAAGTCATTATTCTCACTTTTTTTGTAAGCGATAGGGTAATGACCACCCATAAATTTTTGGACATCGTGAACAAAAGTAATTAAGTGAGTAAATAGCCTGGTAACTAGTTAAACCCTTTGTAGGCTACTTACACTCTTAATTACTGGGCAATGTCTCTTTTTGCTGGAACGTTGAGTGGATGTAATTGCGTTTTCGTGAATGATATATGCAGACTTAGTGCCCTAGAAAGGAAAATTTTGTTTGTTAAATTATCCGCTCAGGTGAAAATGGATCTCCTCGCGTTTTCCTCGAATTTTCAGCGTTCTTGAGTTATCGCATCATCCCATACAGCAGTAAAAAAAATTGATATTTTTAAAGCTTCCTTACAAATTTTTTTATTTTAGTACAATTTGGTATTAGATTCTGATGAATGAAACATTTTGTCATATTTTATATTCATCTTAAATTTTTATCACCAAAAAATTATTCTTTACCTCAAATTTTCACTCCGCCACAAAAAAAAAAAATATCACAAAAAATTTTTAACACAATAATTTTTATCACTTCGGCATTATTTTTTCGATTTTAATTTCTTTATATTCTGTTATTGAGCTTTGGAAGCTCTTACATGTGTTTGCAAAAAAGGTACGGATTTCGTATTTCTGTTTTTTTTTTAATATTTTTTATTAACTTTTTTAATAGCGACATACCGAACGAGAATTAACAAAAAGTTACTGGTTATGGGTTAAGTACAAATTAGGGCTATAGTATGAGGCTCACGTTAAAACCTAATGAAATTATAATTTCTTACAGATCACTAATTCTATAAATAATATAAAAATTGCTACATTTATATAAATTTTATGGCAGAATTATGCAAATTATTTTTGCAAAAAAACATTGGCATTTTTATATTTATGTATGACAGGATATCTAAATTTAAAGTTCAAAGTCAGAATTACGTCTAGATTATTTCTGCAAGTCATAAATTTGCCGGACATGAGGCCGAAAAAGACAATGGTGTTTCCATATAAATGTATGAAAAGTGAAGGCCTTTCTAAATTCAAGAGCCAGTATAGGAATATTTTTGCTGCACAAGTTGAAAAATACTTCTCAGTTTTATCTCTGCCAAATTTCAACTCATTATGATCCACGGCATAAAAACGTAGTAGATAGAACCGAAAAAGACCCTGACTATTTCATACAAATGTATGAAAAGTGTAGGACTTTCTGAATTCAAGAGCAAGCTTCGTTATATTTTTCTCCACAACTTAAATAAATTTGTTTAATTTTAAATCAAAATTATGTCTACCCATGTAAAAATCGAAATATATATGAACATACATGATCATGCATGGGCTTGTATATGTTCATACATGGGCAAACATGGTCATATACGTCCATACATGATCTCATATATGACCATATATTTTCGGATCCGAAATTTGAGGATATATGGTGATATATGTGCATATATTATCATACATGCTCATATATTATTCATGTATGCTCGTATATGATCATATACGTCCACATACCCTCAAATTTCGGACCCGAAGGTATATGATCATATATGAGATCATGTACGTCATATATTAAACAATGTATGGACGTATATGACCATGTATGCCCATGTATGATCATATACAGGCCCATGTATGATCATGTATGCTCATATATATTTCGATTTTTAGATGGTTAGTAACAATTCTACAAAATTTTAACCCAACGCTATAAAAACGACGTAAATGGGAGCGAAAAAGACCGTGGCTTTTTTATATACAATGAACAAATGTGTAGTATACGAAATAAAAAAAACTAAGGATAAGTTATAAAAAAACTAAAGAAACAATATTATTAATTTTGAGAAAAAAACAATTTTTGATTTTTTAAATTTTAAATTCAAAAGCAAGGTAGACCGGTCTAGATCGTAAAGACCGGGTGAACCATAAAACCGGTCGACAGGTTCTGACCGTAGCCTCTAGTTTCTAGTATCTATTCAAGATTTTTATTCCTATAAAATTGTAGATATTGGAGATATCGCAGATATTATGGGATATGTGGGTTTAAAAGTAGCTTTCACACACCAAAGGGAAAACTACATATATATAATCCCTCACAAAAAATATGCTATCACGTAAAAAACCCCTTTTTTATCGATATCAGTAATATATCTCAGATTTTTCAATTACCAATATCACAAGTAGTACACATGTACCTCTTTAAATAGATTACAGATTTTTTTTCAAAATTTTTAAATAAAAAAAAAAAATTGGAAGTAAACAAAAAATATTTTTGTCATATTTGTTAGGTTGAAAAGGTGTAATTTATTATAGTTAGAGTAATACATCCACCAAACTTAACTTTGAACAGAAAATCTTAAAACAAATGTAGGAAGATTTAAAAACACTCGTTTGCCTTCCATATTCATACAATGAAATATACGGTTAAATTTACATTTATTATTTTTATTAAAGTTGTGGTAATACTATAACAAACTTTTTATAATATTAGCCATAACTAACCTGATAGTTTTATTCATTGTTTGTAAACACTTTTTTTTATTTTTATTCATTGCTTTTAAACAAACAGGGTGGTTTGTTACTGTATATTACATATCCTGTTACGGAAACTGAGTTACTTTATTATTTTAAATGTGCTTTGTGTGTGCTACACTGACACTATAATGATTTTAGCAGAAATTATTACATCTACATGACTTTTTTCTGTTACCAGACAAAACATTTCTTCATGTGTAACAGCTACATATTTGGGAGTTCTTTATTACAATTATTGGGTACTAATGCAAATATATCATTGGCATTTATAATTAATGAAATATTTTAAACTAGACAAACCCCTTACTAATGGCAAAGGCAAAAACATTACTAATGGTAAAGAAAAAAAATTAGAATTCTGATAAATGAAAACAAACAATGGTTTTGTAGAGAAAAGTTATAATTAGGGAATTTATTCCTGTTTTCGGGAAGCTTGTCGGGGAATCTTAGGATTTTTAAAAATACAATTTAAAATAAAAAAGTTTAATATTCCATAATTCTTTCAATTTAGCAAATTTTTAACTTCATCACTTAATAAGACTTCTGCTTTAAATTAAACACTCAAAATCACCTAAGATCGCTCCTATATACAAAAACAACCAATTACCATATATTATCAAAATAAATTTCCTTTTCAGAATTTAACAAAGAGTTAAATTAAAATTGTATATGGGAAACATCGAATGTGTAAGTAAAAATCTCAGTTTGACATTCTAAAAAGAAGCTAAACGGCAAATTTTTATGCTGACCATTTGGAATTATTCATATTATGTTAACCAAGTTATCAGATTTGAAGGATTATTGTTGTTATAAAGTGAATTTCTCTCAGAATATGAAAAAAAAATACTTCAAAACACATTTGACATTTTTTTTATGAAATGTGTCATACATAATTCATAAAATTTTATGAAAAGTGTCATCAACGATTTATAAAACAGTTTCATCATTTTGCCATAAAAAAATTTTATATTGCGATTTTCGTGTTTAACAGACAAGATCCCAGCAAAAATGAAGCTGCCAAAGAAGCAATAAAAGCATCACTACTATGACAAAGGCATCACTTCTTTTCTAAGGGTTTCATCGATGAATTTAACAATAGCGTGTCATAGAATGGAAGTATTCAAATGTCCCAAGAAGAACGCAATTTTTAAATCTGGCAACATTCGAAGTGTCATTGTTTGACATTTGAACAATTGTTATTGTTTGCTAGTAGAAGGTACGAGGTTAGTAAAAATGGAGCGCTACACGAATGAACAACGCATTCTCACTGTGAAATTGTTTTACCAAAATGGTGAAAGTTTTGCGGCTACAGTTGGCAAATTGCAATCAATTTGGGGTCACAATAATGCTCCAAAAGAGTCAACTGTAAAGAGATTAATGGATAAATTTGCCGAAACTGGGTCTGTTAGTGATGTAAAGACAACAACGCGCCATCGACCAGGTCGATCGATTGAAAATGTCGCAGCTGTACGTGATGATGTCGCTCAAACTCCATCCATCCTCAATTCGACACCGAACTCAGCAAATTGGTGTCTCCAAATCCACTTTGCAGCGAATTTTGACGAAAGATTTACATCTTCATGCATACAAAGTTCAATTGACTCAGGAACTGAAGCCAGATGACCATGGACAGCGAAGGGAGTTCGTTAATTGGGTATTGGAGAGACAACATGAAAATGCTGATTTTGCCGATAAAATCATCTTCAGTGACGAGGCCCATTTTCATCTTGATGGCTTCGTCAATAGGCAGAATTGTCGCATTTGGGGTGAGGAAAATCCTCGAGTGATTCACGAGAAGCAAATGCATTCTCAACGTGTCACTGTGTGGTGTGGTTTTTGGGCTGGAGGAATCATTGGACCTTTTTTTATGAAAATGAGGCAGGTCAAGCGCAAACAGTCAATGGTGTTCGGTATCGTGAAATAATAACCAGTTTTTTCTTGCCTAGAATTGAAGAAATGAATGTGGAGGGAATGTGGTTCCAACAAGACGGCGCCACATGTCATACAGCCAGAGAAACAATTCAATTGCTGTATCAGTCATTTCCCGGTCGTGTTATTTCGCGTTTTGGAGATCAGAATTGGCCGCCTAGATCGTGCGATTTAACACCATTCGATTTTTTTCTTTGGGGTTTTTTGAAGTCGATGGTTTACGCGAATAAGCCGACGATGACTCAAGCCTTAAAAGAGGAAATTGGACGCTGCATTAATGAAATACCGCAGCATTCATGCAAAACGGTCATTGAAAATTTCATTAAAAGATCGCGTGCATGCCAGCAAAGCCGCGGCGGCCATCTGCACGATATATTGTTCCATACATAACCTCATTCTGTCTACTTTACGATATAATAAAGTTTCACGATTTTTTTTTTTAAATATCTGTGTTTTATTTAAAATTTAAAAATTGCTTTCTTCTTGGGACACCCTTTAGCTACTAGCATTACTCATACTTTACTCTAAGGAAGCAATGATAATACAATGATTAGATACTCTGATGCATGAGTGTAAAATGTTCATATACTTTGTAATATTTAAGCTTTGATGAAAATTTTTGGGCAATTTGAAATAATTTTTACACAATTTTAAAATTATTTTGATAAGTTCTGAAGTAAAACTGGAAATGATGGGTGGTGTTAAATACAATACATAATGCAAAAATGCACAGATTGCGTCGTCATAAATATTTGAGGCTGAAAAATGGAAATGGTTTCAAAACTGCATAAATTCTAACCCTCATGAAATTTTAAACTAAAATATAAAAAATGATTTGATAAAAAAATTTAAAAAATTTATCAGAACTATTTTCTCAATTTGAATTAATGCTTAAGATTCAAAAAAAAAATATACGATATACTATAACTTATGCTTTAGAAGTAATGAAGAGTGATATTTTAAGATATGCATCAGGTTTATATCCAGATCACTGCATTTGAAATATGAACACATGAATGCTTTTGGAATAACACCAAAAAATCATAAAAGAATGTCAACTGAAGATTAGGAAGCAATGAAAGAAGTTATAGTCACAGAATGACTACCATTTGCTGGGATTATATTAAGTTTGCAAAGTTGTTGTAAACTGTATTTTAATATTCTCTACCGATGGATATTTATGTTGTTCAAAAACCCAGGTGGGACATATAATTTCAAGACATTTACTGATTTTATAGCTAACTAGTTGACATTTAAAAGAAATTAATAAAGGAAATATCAATTGTTTTTGCGGATTTGTGGTTAGATTTATTATTTACGGATATTCTATTAGACCGGTTTTTAAATGATTTTTCATTTATTTTAAATAACGTTTTCAGTAAATTTAAGAATGGCAAGGGAAAAAATAAATTTGCTTAATAATTGTAAATATACAGAGATTGAAGAACAAATATTACTTTAGAGTATAACTAAAAAAATGTATATAAAAAGATGTTCAAGTTAGAAAATAAACATAACAACATGTTTGAATGTAAATAAGACAATAATGGAGCATAATATATATTTTAATAGGGTTTTCTTTTTTCACATCCATTTTTCTGTATCTCTTGGGAGGCAATAACTCTTTTAAAACTTCGGGCTCTTAAGAGATCTTTTGTCAGATGGAAATATTTTATCAGCCTAGCTATAAATAATTGCTTAATTTTTGAAAATAAACGGAAATAAATTCGTTTTAATCATGTAAATAAAACGGTAATTATATTGTTAAATTAATAGCTCCCATGTATGATTGGCAATTTCCAATACATACATGATTGAGTAAAAGTAATAACAATTTTCCGGTAAAACGAACATGTAATATACACACACTTGTTGGCAACAACAAGATTCATTCAATAATGCTAACAGGGATTTCTGGACTTTCGAACAAATACAATAACTTATTAATTTTAAGGATTTCCAATAGTCAAGGAAAATTTTATGTTTGAACTACACTTTACAGCTAGTTATTGAATATTAAGGAAAAGTAGAACCAAAAAAAAAACAAAAAGAGAAAAACTATTGGAAAAAATCTACTAACAGCTATTTAGTTACGATAGTGAAAGTTTCGACAAGTGACTTGTAGAGTTAAGATGAGAAGATTTTATAGGTTTTTTTACCAAAGAGTATTTATTTTAGAAGAAGAATTATGCTACTCACGTTTCTCGCGAAATATTTACGAACCGCTGCCGAAGAGAAAACCCCATAAAAAACCAATTCATAAAAAACGAAAACAAAAAATTGATTTCCTTAGGGAAGCATGGAAACACTCTTGGCTTCTTATAGTTTGCTATTTAAAATTAAAGCAATATCTTAGTTAAGATTTAGTTTGTCACTGTTATTAATGTAGTTTGGCATATACTTGAACGATTACAAGAGATATAAAAAAATTTAAATTGAAAAGTTTTCATAATTAAGTTTTATTAAAGGAAATTTTATAAAGTTTTATAACAGTGCGGTTAATATGCTTTCAAAAAATAACTTAATGTTTTTAATTTTATTCTCTTTCCAGCAACTTAGATTTCCATACGGCTGGAGAATATGAACAACATTTAAAACGTGTACTGGCTTGAAATGAAAAATATCAAAAAATAAAATATATATTTTGAACTTCCAAAATCATTAAACAGTATCACCAAAAACAAATAATTACTACATATATTTAAAAAACGAACGAAAACATTTATTTTCTAGATTTACCAAAAAAAAAAAAAAAAAGTGAAATTTACATTGCCATTAAAAAAAATAAACTACCAACTATGTTTAACAGGCATTGCCAAAACAAATTAAATAATTATTTTACATCATTTATATTTAAAACTATTCACAAAAATTTTGTATTTAAATGTTTGGACTATAAAGAAAATAACAAAAAAAAAAAACAAAAAATTTTTAATGAATTTTTATTTGAATAATTCAATTTTTTATGTAATTTAATTTACTAGCTAAAAATTTAAGGAAATTATAACAATAATTAAAAAAAAAAAAACACAACAAATATTTTTAATATAAATAATGAGAAAAAAAAACTTAAGAATTTTGTAAATATTGTAATATTTAAATAAATGAAAATAGTGACTGCTATTTATATAACAAAAAAACAAGATATAATATAAACCATCATGGTCATTAATGTAATTAAAAACAGTAACGTAAAACATTAAAATTAAAATGTCATACGGCTAAATAGAAAAAAATTGAAAAAAATTTAAAATTTTATAAAATAAGTAAAAAAAAAAAACATAAAAAGATTTATAGGCAATTTTTATTAAAAAAAAACTCACGAGGGAGAATTTAATAATACGTTCATACTGAACCATAAAAAATATGTATTTTTCAGTTCAGCATAAATGTTTTATAAAAGAGGCTTTTTAAAAAGATCAATAAAAGCTGCATATCGAAATATCGATCACAACCTTAACATGATGAAAGTATGATATGTGCTACATAAAAAATCTAAAAACAACTTGTCTCAATTTTTCATCTAGTTCGGTGATCTACGGAGGGAAATAAGGAAAAGAAATTCAATATATTGTGGTACTATTTTGTTCGGTAGCATGTCGAAAGCATTGGAAATTCTATCTATGTTTTATCAAAGGATCGTCAAGTTGTTTCAAAAAGTATCAAAAACAGCTTCGCGCAAAATTTTTAAAAATCCAAAATGGCTTTAACTCTTTCTGGAGTACTATAAGATATCAGTGAAATTTAACAAAATTTAAATTTGCTTTCATTTATTATGGCGTTTTATTAAAAAAATATGTATTAAAAAAAATTTTATTCTTGTAGGATTCTGAGCAAGGACATAGTATTTCATGTATACCACCGCGCATAAAATTAATGATTTATTTATGAAAAACACTAAAGCATAATTTAGTTTTGCTTGGACAAAGAGGCACATTACAACTCGAAGTCGATTATTGTAGTAGGTCTCTGTTTCAAATCAGAAAATTATGTTATCTGACCTATAGAATTTTTCTTACTTTTGGCACTTCTGCCAAACTCTGACGTTCACCTTTGTACTGAAATAAATCCCATTTTTTATAAAATATAAGCTTTAAATTACATGCTGAAACGGTATTTGTACCATACCAATTGGCACAGAATTTATAAAAAATATTTAGAATAGTGGTATGTTTTTTATACCACCGGCGCGGAAAGAGTTAATACCAAAAAAAAAACAGAAAAATATGAGTCCACAGAAATTTAATAAAAAATAAAATATGTAAATTTGATAGTCATAATATTCCTGCGGGAAATGGACCTATCCCAGAACACGTCACGTGACCGGTTCATGGTGATAAGAACCGGTCACGGTACCGGTCACTTTAACATGAGCTTGTCCTAGAAGAAGGACAACTGCCCTCTGTGACATGTTACAGGACTGGTCTTAAAGGACATGTCGTGACTTTTAAACCGATCACATGATAGGTAATTTAGAAACCGGTCCTCTTTTTACCAATCTCGTGATATGTATTTTGGGAAACGGTTCAGTTTTCACATATCCCGGGACAGATCCCAATTCCATATAAAGTACAACAGCAAATTCAAAAAAGGAAAAAGTTTCCAAAAAAAAAGTACCATCAAAAATAGTTTTTCAACTTTTTGAGGTATTTAGTTTAAATACCTCAAAAAGTAAAAAAATAACTTTTTTACCCCTTAAAATTACAAGGTGGCCCATAAGCCGAAATAGGCCGATCTCATATTTTGTTTTTCTATTACATATCCTAATTTCATCAAAATCAAAGCGTTTACTTTGGAGTACTGTCCTTGTAAGACCTCAAAAAATATAAATACACTTTTTTCCTTTTATGTTAAGTTGATCAAGAGTCCCTACTCGTATATCTGCAGAATTTTCCCTGTTAATGTCGCGTGACATGCTTTTATTACATGAGAAGGTATATCCTAAATACACTCAAAATATTTTTACAGTAACTGACTGTTGTTTATTTAAAAAATTTATCCGAATACTTGTTTTGAAATGATTAAATAGGTAAAAAAAAATATATATATTTTTTTATTTTATTTAAAGAATAAATTACACATAAATACCACTTTTCCGTTATAGTTTATATTTTCATTTAAAATGATTTGTAAAAAAAAAATAGTTTTTATTTTTGATAGTTAATTGTCTGCTAGTAAAAATAAATAATTGTCTGCTAAAAAATACAAACTTTGTAGTTAATTTGTCTGAAATTTAAAAAAAACGCAATAAACTAAATATCACTTATTTTTACGAATTTTGTAATTAATTCAGCTAAAATAAATAAATAAATATAGGAAAATCATTTATTTGTACGTATTTGTGTTCAATTTGCTAATAATTAAAATATATAAAATATCTTTATTATTTACGTATATAGTAAGTTAATTTATTTACATTTCAAAAAAATTTAAAAGATCTTTTTATTTAAAAGGTTTTTCATTTATTTTAAATTGCATTTTCAGTTAGTTTAAACTACAAATTATTTTGAGTGTATTTGTTTGGTAATCCATAATCCTAAATATTGATCTTAGACCCCATAAAGTATGAATATTTATGATCCTAATGAAATTTTACGCCGATCTAACATCGTCCGTTTGAAATACATATAGATCACGGTACCTAGATGTCCTCCCAAGCAATTTCGTATCAGTTAAAATTTATAAATCAAAATATTATGGTATCCCTAAATTTTTCTTTCAAATTAATGTATTTTAGTACTATTTCATACACTTTGAAAATCTTTTTTTTTTGATACATATAACAAAAATATAGTTCAATGTAACTCTTCATACATATGATGAAACTGTTTCATAAAATTGCAAATTGGTGACATGTTTCTACATATTTATGAAACCTTTCTTTAATATGATGAAGAAATCTTAAAAAAAAATATTTGAAATAAAATATTAATATAGATTGCTAAGTTTTATGAAAAAGTTTCATCAATATGAAGAAATTTCTCCATATTTATGAAGAAGTTCCATCAATTTGAAGAAGTTTTTAATTTTTATTATTTAACTAAAGAAAAACGCATACTTAATGAAAAAAAAACAAATAGCGGTGTTTTGCAACCGAAATGAATAATTTGCAAGAGTTATTTATAAATTATTATTATCGGTTAAAAACACTGCTCTTTGTAATTCTCATTAAGTTTAAATTTAAAAATTTTTCATTAATTTATATAAAACATTTTTATGAAAACCTCATATATATCATAAAGAATTTATGATAAACAATTTGTTAAATAGTTTCATTAATGTGATGAAATATTTAAGAAAATATTGGGAATGTGATGTGCATTTAGGAAAATACTAGGAAGGTGGTTTATATGGAAACTGTGTCCAAATATGGTTCGATTTTCTCTAAATTGGAGGCATGATTTCCTATCCCAAATACTATTCACAATCCAAATTTCAACCAAATATATAAGGTTTCGTGAATATAACTTAAGACTAATTCATAACGGACCTTAACATGGAACTTAGGTAGAAATAAACATCGATTCTAACCAATTTCAATATTGGTCATCCATGGGCCAATAGAATCCTTATTACCAAAAATTCATCCAATTGTCTGTATATTTGCGAACTGTAGTTTAAATACATGGTTTACATGGACACACAGATGACATCAAAAAATCGAATCAGGAAGTGATTCTAAGTCAAAGGATATTTTATAAAAGTCCTATACACAGCGCAAACATCATCACAAACTCATAATATTTTTAATTTTATTATCAATGTTTTGCCCTCTATCACTTAGTTTTCTAGATAAAAGACCTTTTAAAAAACAAGAGAATGTCGATAACATTTTTTTATAAAATGTAGAAGTTGCGAAACATGTTTTTTTTTAAATTTTACAAAATGTTTATGAAAACTTCAGAAAAACTAAAATTTTCCATAATTTTTCGTCCCATGTCACTGTTTGTGGTGAATAGAAAATGTTGTTATATTTTTCATCAAAATATTTTTTAACCAGAAATATTGCTTTACACCTAAAAAATTTTTTCACCTTTGAGTTTTTCCTTATTTAAACATTTTTAACCGCTATTGCAGGTCTAATTCAATTCTGATAAAGCATTATAAAATTAATATTTAATTTCACGGTTGCCCAGTAGTGTCAGTACTTATTTTTCTTTCGTATCACCAACAATTTCTGATTGTGTACTTGCCTAAAACGAAAGCCTAGTATTATTCATTCACGTATTTTTGTCTTTTTAATGCGATTTTCGTATTCAGCACGGTATTATAAAGAAAAATAATGCAATTTACCGCTAAAATTTTTGGGCTAAGAGCAACTTTCTCTAGATAAATAAAAGATCTTATAACAACTCAATAAATGTCTATATAAAAAAACATGAGAACAAAAAAAATGAGTGCCGGGTTGAGATCTTAAGAGAAGTATGTACTACCTCTGATGCAAATAATACTTCCAAGTCTATACCTAGATTTTTTTACAGAGTTATAAATTTGAAAAGGTTTTGAAGAATTTTACCGTTTTTTGATAGGTTTTCATAAATAAAGTTTTCTCAAATTCAGCAGAAGAAAAATTAAAAAAAAAAAAATGTTCAACATATCGCAAAAACTCCATCTGTATTTTTTTTAATTTTCTTTTTTTGTTTTCATTTTTTTTAAATCAATAATAAAATATAAATCTAATCAATTTGCAAACAATTATTTTAAAATTAAAAATTTTTCACAAAAAAAAAAATTGCCTATAAATTTAATTTAATTTTGCAAATAAACCAACACTAATACATAACGATACACAGAATTATAATTTTTTATGGTAATAATTATTAAAATAAAAAATTAAATAATTTAATTTATATGTAAAATGAGTATACAACATTTTTTTATACGTGAAATAATTATATATTAAATACAAAAAAAAAATGGAAATGCAAGTAAATATGTATTCTATAACGAAAAATAATAATAGAATTTACAAAAATAAAAAGTAAAACTCAATTTAATTAAGCATTTTTGAAAATACCACTGTTTTCATAAACTTCCTTTAAACTAAGTAAATTTTTTTTTTTTTTTATTTAAATATTTTTTAAAAAAAAGGAAGTTTATTAAATCATTGTATAAAACTACTACCTATTAGCAATAGTATAGACCTAATGATTACCACTTACAAAAGCGAACACCTTTGAAATCTCCTAATCTCTTAAAAGAAAAGAACAAAAAAAAAAAAAACAAAATAAACAATTTTGCATTTAAACAAAAAGCCATAAGTTTATACATTATTTGATTTATTTATTAGTTAATTAATTAATTATTATTATTATTTTTTAAATGCAGTTTAAACAATGAAATTGAAATTATAAGTCATGCATTAGTTGATAAATAATACTCATACAATATTATTTGTTGAGCAAACAATTCTAGTCCTAAGTCAATAATAACAAGAAAATAAAAATTCCAAAATACTGATTTTATGAATGGAAAAAAAAATAACTTGAACATTTTAAATTTATTCAAAATCATTCTTATTTGTGGACAAAAGAACTGAAAAATCAAAATAAAAAATTGTCAATTATTTTTCTCAATAAAAATTGTGGAGTACGCTTGCCGGAATTAAAATCAAGGCGTGTTTGGGTCCACGTTATGTGCAAGGTCAAAGCAGATGGAGTTTTCGAAATTGAAAACAGGAAACCAAATTTTATATCACACATGTCCCCAGAATAAAACATGTATAAAGATAAAAGTCCAACATGCCGACTATACGATATCCTACACTAAGGGTTTGTGTCAAACGGTAGCAAAGTGGCATGGTAAAAAAATTTTTTCTATGGTGAAAATATTTTAAATTTTTATGTGTGAAAAACAATCGAATTTATTTATTTGTTTTGTTTTCATTTTGCTTTAGGAATTCTTTCAATTTTAAAACTAGCCCTATGGGCTAGTTAAATTTCATTCACCTCAAAACTGTAAAAAATTTACCAAGAAGCATACTTTGCTACCATTTAACACACACCCTAAATATATATTTGGTTAAATTTTAGGAAGCGGTCAAAATTCTGGGGAAGAGTCCTGATGGGGAAAATATGGAGATAAATCTGAATGAATTGGGCCATAAAGTTAATTCAATCAAGTGCCGGGGAATTGGGTGTATATGAGAATCAGATCCAAATATATTCTGATTTTCTTGTAATTTTGGGGCATGATTTATGGTCTCATACAACATCTCATACAATTTTATCTAGTTATCTACGGTTTTGTGTGTCTAAAAACCATTAAGGCCCAATGCAGAAAGCACCTTTATATGGGAGGTAGGTTTGAATATAGACCGATTTTAATAAAATTCCATGGAAACTTACGCACCATATTTCATATAAATATTTTAATATAGTTTGATTAAAGTTTATTTAAACAAATACCGAGAAGGTATGTTTATAAGGGGAGCAGGTCCGAATATGCCCCGATTTTCTTTAAACTTGATACGTCCCGTACAGCATTCTCAAACTAAAGGTTTGTGTTTCTAATTACCCTTTAAGGAAAATTCAGGAAGGACCATTCTATGGGAGGTAGATCTGAATAAGAACCCATTCTAACCAAATCCAATAGTACCAAATTTCACACAAAATAACTTCATATCTGCCTCCTGTAGTTTGATTACAAGTTTAACGTGAAAACATGGAAAGTCAGACATTGTAAAATTGATTTAAAAAATTCTTCTGATTTGAATGATACTCTAAGGTTTGTCCAAGTCTGATATTTTTGCTAGTTACAAAAATCAAAAAACTCATTATAACCTGACCACGTGGTGGTGTAGGTTATATAATGGTTACAAAAGACTAGTTTCACTGAGAAATGTAATACAAAATATAATTTTGTTGGGTTTTAAATACAAAATTAAGCATAGTAAATTGTTTTTCACTTGGAAACATTTCACTTGAACTTTAATGGCCTAAAAACGTAGTTTAAATTGACAAGTGAATAATTGTTTTGTTTTGTAAGAAATTCACAATCACAATAAGCTCATGATGCTAGTTTTTCACTAAGAAAATGATAGTATTTTATATTAAATTAGCATGAAAAGGAATTGTACTAAATTTTTCATATGAAATCCGAACAACTTAATGTGTGTTATGTACTAAAAAGGTTAGACAAAAATACTTTTTCTGCAAAAAAAATTAACTGGCAACATGAAATTTTAATTTTAAGGCCAAATCGGATAAAATTTAAATAAAAATAATTATTTGTTAAGAAAAATTCATTTTTCTTACTACGCCTGAAAAGATATTGAATTTAGCAAATTTATTTTATTAATGTTGTGATTTAAGTATCTCCCGAACTTTAGTGGCCTCAAACCATTATTTATATTAATATTGAAAATTTTTATATATTTTTTGTTTATAAATGCGTAATTTTTCTACTGCCCTACATTTGCAATACGATTAAACTGTCAGATGAAAGTAATCTTTAATGAAGTAATTTTTTTTATGTTCAGTATTATTTCGGAAATCATTAGGAAAATGTTATTTTATTATGAAGAAAAAATAAGTATTTGGTTGTCTCATTCAGCCGAATAATAAATTTAAAATTGGACCTGCTGAATTGCAAATAATAAGCTGTCATATAAAAATTAAAAAAACAAAAATAATTCATAAGAATTATGTATTATTTTGAATAAAAGTTCTACGCCACTAAAAAACACAATTTATATTCAATTTGCGTGAAATTCATACCAAATTTTCACGTAAAGTTCATTCATTCATTTGTTCACTTGAAACCCGAACATTTTATTATGCTCTAGCTTTTAGTGCTAAATGCCACCTGGCGACAAATATTTAGAACTAATGCTCCATCTTTATGAAATTAATGTTTGCTATTTTATACAGATATGTTTTGGGATACCCCCATTGCTAGAACTCCAGAAAAACTGAACCAGTTTAAGTCAAAAAGCTACTACTTTTATGGTCTTTCAGAGTATTTAACTCAATGTTGTTACATTTATATAATTTGGCAAAAAAAATGTTAACCGAAAATATTTTAAAGCAAATTTGATTGTGATAATAAAAAAGTGCATAAAAAATAAAAAACAATGGTAAATTTTCCAGCAGATTCGGTCCGGTAATATCTGAATACTAACAAATCTAGAATTCATATTACGTATACGTATTGTGGTAAAAATATTGGTACCATACTACAATTTTTTTTTAAATTATCTTAAATATGGTAACTCAATGCGTATACACTTCTGCGTATACACTTCTTCGTATTTTTTTATCGCTATAACTTTGGAAATACTGAAACGGTATAGCTGAAATTTTTATCATTGTTTTGGGGTTTCCTAAATACTATAACCAAATTTGCATTTAAAAGTTTTCTATGCAAGAATGATGATTAATTATTTTGGATTCTTCTATCGAAAATACTGGATCGATATGCCTCAAAGAACTGCTATTATTTTGGACTGTATATGCTCTATCATAATATTTAACTCATATAAATAATTTGGCAAAAAAAATATAAACAGAAAAATTTTGAAAACAATTCTGATTATAATATTTAGAAAGCGCTTTAAAATCAAAAGCACTGCTAGATTTTTTAGCTAAATCGGCCCAGTAATTTTCGATTGCTAGCAAACGCAGAATTCGAGAAAGCAAGGTGTTATTTCTATTCCTTTTTTTTATATTTCGTATATGTACTGTGGTAAAAACATATGTTACCACATTACAATTTTAAAAAGAAAAAAAATATTTTGCTTTTTCGAATTCTAGAATTGTTAGTATGAGAAAAGTACTGAACCGTTTTGGCTGAAAGTTAAGCCATTGTTTTGGCTATTTTTGTGTGCTTTCTAAATATCATAACTAAATTTGTTTTTCAATTCTTCCTATGCAAGAATGATGCTAAATTTTCTTGGATCCTTCTATCTGGAAATAGTGCACCTATTTGATTTAAAAGCTACCATTATTTTCGATTTGTATGCCATTTCGAAATACTTTACTCAGAGTCCTTATCTTTAAAGAAAATGATAAAAAAAATTTAAACCGAATATATTTGAAAGCAAATTTGGTAAAAATATTAAGAAAGAGTATAAAAATCCAAAATAATGGTAAATTTTTTAGCCAAATCGGTCCAGTATTTTCTGAATGCAAGCAAACCCAGAATCCGAGAAGGCAAGATGATATTTTTATTTTTTATATTACGTATACGTTTTGTTATTTATATATAAAGAAAGAGCAAAAGACCATAGAGGAAGAATAGTATAGAGGATGCAACGCCGCCAGCGGCCAAATAAAATTTTATACAGAATACAAAGGTTCGGAAACTGAGAGCAAACAGGGGAAAATTGAGCAAATTTCCCTGATTTCTGCAAAAATTTGAGTAAATTTCGCTGTTTTTAAACCTTTTTTTTTAAATCCAATTGGGAAATCTGCTAAAAACTAATTGGAATTCAATTGGAATCGCAAAAACCAATTTGAAAAGATGCTGAACCTTTGAAATCTGCACATATAAAAACAAGAGAAAGTTTTTTGCGACGTGAGAGACATCGTCATGGTGTGCTATAACCAAATTTGCATTTAAAAGTTTTCTATGCAAGAATGATGATTAATTATTTTGGAATCTTCTATCGAAAATACTAGATCGATATGCCTCAAAGAACTGCTATTATTTTGGACTGTATATGCTCTATCATAATATTTAACTCATATAAATAATTTGGAAAAAAAAATATAAACAGAAAAATTTTGAAAACAATTCTGATTATAATATTTAGAAAGCGCTTTAAAATCAAAAGCACTGCTAGATTTTTTAGCTAAATCGGCCCAGTAATTTTCGATTGCTAGCAAACGCAGAATTCGAGAAAGCAAGGTGTTATTTCTATTCCTTTTTTTTATATTTCGTATATGTACTGTGGTAAAAACATATGTTACCACATTACAATTTTAAAAAGAAAAAAAATATTTTGCTTTTTCGAATTCTAGAATTGTTAGTATGAGAAAAGTACTGAACCGTTTTGGCTGAAAGTTAAGCCATTGTTTTGGCTATTTTTGTGTGCTTTCTAAATATCATAACTAAATTTGTTTTTCAATTCTTCCTATGCAAGAATGATGCTAAATTTTCTTGGATCCTTCTATCTGGAAATAGTGCACCTATTTGATTTAAAAGCTACCATTATTTTCGATTTGTATGCCATTTCGAAATACTTTACTCAGAGTCCTTATCTTTAAAGAAAATGATAAAAAAAATTTAAACCGAATATATTTGAAAGCAAATTTGGTAAAAATATTAAGAAAGAGTATAAAAATCCAAAATAATGGTAAATTTTTTAGCCAAATCGGTCCAGTATTTTCTGAATGCTAGCAAACCCAGAATTCGAGAAGGCAAGATGATATTTTTATTTTTTATATTACGTATACGTTTTGTTATTTATATATAAAGAAAGAGCAAAAGACCATAGAGGAAGAATAGTATAGAGGATGCAACGCCGCCAGCGGCCAAATAAAATTTTATACAGAATACAAAGGTTCGGAAACTGAGAGCAAACAGGGGAAAATTGAGCAAATTTCCCTGATTTCTGCAAAAATTTGAGTAAATTTCCCTGTTTTTAAACCTTTTTTTTAAATCCAATTGGGAAATCTGCAAAAAACTAATTGGAATTCAATTGGAATCGCAAAAAAAGCAATTTGAAAAGATGCTGAACCTTTGAAATCTGCACATATAAAAACAAGAGAAAGTTTTTTGCGACGTGAGAGACATCGTCATGGTGTGAAAAGACATAATAACGTTAGTGTCGCTATTTTTCAATAGGTGGCGTCTAACTAATAAACAATCAAAAACCTATGCCTAGCTTTACTTGTTTTTAGATTTGGTTTTCAACTAATTTATTAACCTGAAATGTAAAATTTAATACATATTCCAACCTGTCAGACATAAGGCTGTCCATTGCAGACTTATTTTATTATTTTCAAGTTGTTTTACATTTTTATATCAAAAACTAAATTTCATAAAGCAAATGTATATTTTTTCCTTAAATTTTTATTATTGTTAAGGATTTTTATAGTTGACCTGTTAAATTGTTGTGTGATAGATTTGGGTCGGCTCAAGGTTGTTGTAATGATATTATAAACGTAAAAGGACGCTTTCAGCTTCCCGGTTAATTATAAGTTAATAAAATATTCTCCTGAAGATGAACAGTGAAGCTTGTTCGGAATATTTAAATATTTAAAAATAACTAAAAATTTTTATTTTCAACTATATGACCCTGAGCCGAACCAATTCTCTCATACATATTTATTATTTTTAAGTATTGAGGTATTGGGCAATGTGTCCCAATAAACATTGAAAAGTTAAAAATTCAAGTGCTTTAAATATTGCTTGTATTTTGCTTTATTTTTAGTGTTTTTTACAGACAAAATCAAGTTTATACAAATAAAAATAATGTATTTCATGTTTTTCGTTTATTGTCAATATTTTAAAATTAAATTAAATCATTTCTTCAAATTTACAATTTTCCTGTGAAGATTTTTATAAAATCTAAATTTTTTCCACATTTATTTGGAGCTAAACACATTATCTATTCTTTTATTTCAGAAAGATTCTACAAATTTTTACGCTTCTAAATAAAAAAAGTATTGGTGAAAAAAACATCGAAAGTCGAAAAATCTAGATTAGGCATACAAAACTAAAATTATAAAAATGTATGTACTATATGTTAAAAAAAAAAGTTAATAAATTGTCACAAAACCAATCATTACCTAATTATAATGACTGTGTTTGAAATTGAAATTAGGGCTTGAAAATAAGTGTTATTATTATGTTGTTTGAACTTGAATTGAAGTGTGGTTCAAGGCTTTAATTAAAAGTATATTCTCACTGTAATGTTCGACTTGAATCCCAGTGTCCGTTTTGCTGGAATATGCTATTAAATAATAGTGTAATTAAGGTATAAATCGAGGCTTGAAATTGCCAAGCATGACTTAAATAACGCTTAATTTAAGCTCAATTTATTGGGTACATTATTCCCAATACCAAAAAAAAAATATAAATGCATAAAAAAATTGCAATACTAACAATACAGTTTTGCATCTAAAGGAATATTGGTTTAAAAAATTTAAATAATTTAAGTTACGAACGTAACAGAAAACCTAAATACTCTATTTTACATTGTACTACAATATTGGAGACTATCTTTGCAGCAAAATAGTTTTAATGGAGAGAATGGATTTTATGATACGCCACCTGACAACAAAATGTTCCAACAAATGATCCATCTTCAGGAAATTAATGACACTGTAATTAGTTGAAAGTTATGTTAAAGCTTAACAAAAGCTTAGCATTTTTTAGTATAACGAAGTGTTAAGCTTTTTATAACGGCATAATGTTAACAAATAATGTGTTAACAAAATAACTTTAAGCTAATAAAGCTGCGTAATTTTCAAACAATAGTTTTTTTGGAGTAATTTCTTTGTAATTTAATATCAAAGTTAAATTTTGTTGAAATTTACTTGAAATTATATAAAAAAAAACGTCCTTTTCACAAACCCAGTTCCGGTTTTTTTTTTTACATTTAAACAGCATTGAAAAAATAATTGCAAAAACCTAAAAAAATCAAATAACGATATTAATAGTGTTATGATGTTGTCTTCCTTCATACACTCAACAAAAAAAGTCAGTAATGGCAACTGAAAATGTTGCTGTTATTACGGGAAATTTTGCTAATTTGACTCCAGCGGTATTTTGTGCTAATCTTAGCAACCCATGTCTGCTTCTACTAAATTTTAGTAAACTTTTTGTAAAGTTAAATTTAAAATCGGTTTGCTAAAATCAGCAAAACAATTTACTAAATTCTATTAATATTAGCACAACCAATGAATTGTAAAATATAATATATAATTAAAATTCACAAATTAACTTAATTATTTTAAGAAACACTACTGCTAATTTGTTTTAAGATTGCCAATTCGTAAAATTTATATTTTTTTTATTTTATTTATTTTTTTTTTTTTAAATATTTAAAAACAAAAAATTAAAGGTTAAAAAATTGTAAAACCATAAACGTATTAATCATTTTGTTTTAATTTGTTAATTTTTGATTTGAAAAATATTTTTAGTTAATTTTTTGAGGTCAAATTTTAATTATTTTTAGATTTTTGGAACGAAAAAAGTTTTTAGAGCTGTTTTAAGTGGATGTCCTATTTTTGGACATGAGTAGGTTGTTTTTCAACTTATGTTGCATTTCAAGGCAATTTAAGTTTGTAAGTAATACGTTTTGATTATAACAAGTATATTTTTTTTGCTAATTTTAGCAAATTGGTTTTCAAAAATTTGTAAAATGATTTCTGAAGTTAGCAATGAAAATTTGTAAATATTCGGTAAAACTTTTGTAATTTGTAAAATGTAAATAGCAAACAAGTTTACTAAATAATATTTTTTTTACTAAAAATCAGTACAAAAATTGTAATGTAGGATTGAAAAGCGTTTACAAATGTTTCTACTAACATTTTTTTCTGAGTGTACTGTTTTATATTTTTTCCTGAGCGGGTGCATGAAACAGATAAATTTGTGTACAAGAATCGAAACGGTATATTTTTTTCCCCAATTTGAAAAATTTTATTTCAAATTTACTTTCTGCATTAGAAAATAACTAAATTAAATAAGAAAAATAAATTAAAATATCCAAAAATTTATGTTCAGGTTATCTTTTATATCAGGTTAGATGTTGTTAACTTACCAATATAAATTAAATGGAATGCTGGAAAATCTGGACATTCTTGAAAAATATTTATTGGCAGACAAGAGAACACATTTTCACAAGTATTTTTACTTTTTTCATATAAATGCCAATGCTTTGGCATTAGTATTTGCATTAAAAATACAATGATTTAATTTCTTGTTTTTGTGATGGCAACACTGGAGTACTAGCAAATAAAATAAAGCTTTATTTAAACTGGTTTATGTATGTCATAAAAGCTTTTTGAGCTTTTTTTACACTATAAGAAATTGAAATAAAACAAATTTTATTTTAATGTATGAATATCTTTTTATATCTGTATTAATTTTATTGATTTCAACTAAAAGAAACATTTTTTTTTTAATTTTAATTTTATGTCAAAATATTAACAATTTTTTTATAACATAAAAATAACTTTTTTATGTTGATTAATATATTTAAATATATATTTATTTTTGTTTTCAGTCAAAAAATTTTAATATAATTTCAAAGCAAGCTTTAGTTTTATATAATTATATGTGTGTTAAACATTTTTAATGGTTTGTTTTAAGAAGGAAACCTTGGATTTTAAGATAATTTTAATAATTTGATTTTTATAAAAAATACATAGTTATTTTGTGTGTGTGTGTGTTTTATAATTTGTTTAGGAATTCAAACAAATGGTTTTTAATATTGGTCCAAAATATATATTTTTTTTTTGATTATTTTATACAGGTTTTTAACAATTTATTATAACAAAGTATTTTTTTCACAAGAACTAGTTTAAGGTTTTATATCAAAATGTTTATAAAAGGTTCATTTACATTATGCTCGATATACCGGTTAAATTAGATTTCGATTATATCGTAGCGGGTAGAAGACTAAATAAATTTTATTTCGTAATCTAGTTTGAACTGAATATCGAGCTTAATGTAAATTCAGCTTAATGGAGGAAATAGATAACAAGTATACGATTAGTTTTCACGTTGAAAAATGCAACTCTACCATATTTGATGCAAAGTGACTCAAATTAATATTTAGTCGGTATATTGTTTACCAAACCTGACGGTTATTTTGACATTAGTGCTCATAGCTGTCCTAAGAATGGTAGAGTTGCCGGTGTCATCGTGATAAATTTAGATTGAAATAATAAATTTAGATTAAAATATAAAATTTAACCAAATCACAACTAAATAATAATCAAAAGAGTAGATTTTTTTTAATTGAAAGTTGTTGAAAAAAATTTAAATTATTCCAATTTTTTTAAAGTTAATAAACTTTAAGCTCTTTCAAAAATTAATTAATTTGTAATATATCTTAATTATATTTATCTTAAATTATTTATATTTTTAACAAGCAACATATCATTATTTAAATAAAATTATTGTCTTTTAATTGAAAAAAAAAAAAAAATAAACTAATTTATTTATTTATATATTTTCTAAAATAAAAAAATAAAAGTTATTATATGTAGCATTATTAAGAAACAATTAAAGGTAAAAATGTTAGTAAAATAGTTTAATTTAATAAGTATTTATTTATTTGGTCGGTTTAAGTTTCTTTGATTTGTAACTTAAATTTGTTACTTTTTGGTTTCAATTATCGGTGAGTTAGAGTTGAAATATGTACTTATTTAAATTTTCCAAAGATATATGTGGTTCCCAATATGTTTTACCCGTCCTGGTATTTTGATAAAAATTGTAATTTTTATTTTGTGCAACAAATCAAATTGTTTAAAATATTATTGTTAATGAAAATATTTTAAAAAACATTGCCAGGACAAGTATATAATATTGTAAACTGTTGTTTTTTTAATATATTTTAATTTATTTTATATTTTTGTTAGATATGTTAGAATTACTCTGTATTGTTTTGTTTTATTTTTAGTTATTAAATTATTTTTAGTATAAATTTTATAATTAAGAGCATATAGTGTTTACTTTCACGGCGGTTCTTAATAAAGTTTTTTATTACTTGCTTCATAAAATCGATGAAGTTTTATTGGAATTAAATTTTTTATACATTATAAAATTTGGGATTACTATCAGATTTGTTTTTTTTTTTTTTTTTGTCGAATAGGTAACAATATTTCCATCTTTGAAAATCACCCATTAAGATTTTTTTAGTCGTTTAATAAATCCATTCCTTGGAAATAAAAATTTCAAAGCCAGTATCAATGTGACAAAAATATAAAATAGAAACAGCTAAATGTTCCTTTTCTGATATTCTTTCTAAATTCAAGTATTCACATTTACATTGTATACCATTAAAAGCAGCAAAAAAATTAAAAAACAAAAACGTTAACACAAACAAATTTCCACTTCACCCCACTTTGTCCATATTCCCAAAAATTAGCACAACTGAAGCAACGTGGATCTTTTTGCTTAAATAAGTTCGTCGTGCGTTATGTATATAAAGAAAATATCTTTAATTTTATTTTCCTAATTAAGAATATAATAAGAAATATTTTTCTTTTAATTTAACGATCATAAAAAAAAAATTGTTCTTAAATATATATACAAGTGAAAAAAATTTTCCCAAAAGTAGCAGATTCGCCTTCCCTTCGATATGAACAACTGAAAGGGATTATATATTATTAAGCAATATATATTACAACTTGAAATTTCTGATAATGCGAAAATGTGAATTTTCCACTATAATAGGCTTTTTACGCTGTTTCCTTTGTTGAATAAATTTTTTTTCTGTTTATTTTCTGCAATGTCAGTTTGCTAGTGATGTCACAAAGAAAATCGATTATTTTTGTAATTTTTTTTTAGTGATGACACTTAAAATAACGAAAGATGTAAGATGGAACAAAATGAGAAAGGATCATCTTTTGTAGATGTAGAAAGATGTAGAATTTTTAGCCTGTATAATTCTTATGGGAAAATGTTAAAATCTTTGCAAATTGATGAAAGATGTTAGATGTAGCTCAGTGACAAAAGGCTATAACACACTGACCACATTTCTCCACCCTAATTCCTACTCTACAAAAAAATATTTTAAAAAATCGTTGGCTTATAATTCGCTTGAATTATGCAAGATACACGCAAAGAAAAAACATAGTTGGGTCAATCATATTCGAAGAGCATCATATATTTTTGGGTTTATGGTTGTGCCAACCATAATCGTACTATAATATGGTTATCATATTATGGTAATAAAATAACTATATTTTACCATAATATTTTCCCTACAATTATATGATGATTAAAAAATTACTATATTATGGTCCTAAATAAACATTTTATATTGAATTTATCATAATATGATCGCATGTAATCATAATATTCTCAAATTGCTATCATATTATGGTCCCTCATAACTATATTATATTTATATGATCCATAATCTAAGAAAATTTCTTATGGGAAAAGTTTTTAGAAACTATGAAAAAGCTCTTTAAATTTAAGAATACATATATCCTTTAGAAATGTTTTTTCTAAAAAAACTTAATATTTTTGAACAAAAATTGTTAACGAAAAAATCATAGACTTTGAGAACTTTTTTCTTTGATTGTATAATTATTTATTGATTGCTGCCAGCATTTTATCGTTGTATAATTATCATATTTTTTTTTTCATAGTCAGAATTTTTGATACCACAGTATTGTTACAGCCAATCATGATAAAAAATAGAAGGTGCCAATCACAAAATAGTAAAATATTTACTAAATAATAATGGAGACCATGTTGATGGTTAGAAAACCAATAACTTGGTTGTAACAACCATATCCAATTGCAGTAAGCAGAATATAGTAGCAGTGATCATATTGCAACCATGTTTTTTCTCTGCGTGTATGATGAGGATTTTCGGCATAAAGCTTGCATAATTTATGCAAAAAAAAACTTTGATTTCTCTGCATTTGTATTGTCAATGTAGGAAACAAATAGCAACTCTGATATTAATACAAAATGTAATAATGTAAAAAAGGCTTTAATATTATTAAAATCGTCGTGTTTAGCATGAAATAGATTTCTAGTAAAATTATGTGACATTATTAATCTCAGATATGGTAAAAATTTTCTATTAAAATGTTTAGAAATTCAAAAATAGTTTTAGCAATTACAAAAAATTACCACTTGATTCGAAAACATTAGTTGAAATTATTGATTGTTGACAGTCATGCTGATTGCGATTTTGAAATTCAATTTTTAGGGTCTGTGCAAACAGGCTAAATTAAAACTTAACTAATATACTTTGTATATAAAAGTTTGCAACACAGTTTAGAGTACATATTTTCTGAACTAAATTATTTGAAAACCTTAACTAAATTCGTTGTCAATTTTTGAAAATTTAAAATTTTTTGTGTTAAATATTGAAAAGAATTGAATTCTATAAATATTTTTGAATCTCAAATTATTTTATAATTTTGTTTGTATAAATTCGCAAAACTTTTTGTTAAAAAAAGTAGTAAATTTTTAAAATTCTGGATGATGAACTAAATGTAATGTTAAGATGGGGTTCCCCACACTACAGGTTATCTTTTTTAAAGCTGTAAGTATAACAGAAGAATAAGTTTAGCCTTAATTTAGCCAGTCCACACGCAGACTTATTCTATAATACAGTTTTCTTGCTAATTTTGAAGAAAGTTTTGCTCATTTTCACGCAGTTTTTGTTTTAAAAGTTTTCTAAAAGTGTATTTGCCTTTACACATACATTTGAATTCATGTCTTCTTTATTTTAATATACTTCACTCTACAGCTTGAAGTACTCTATCATTGTGAATTTAGCTTTAAGGAGGAACGGAGTGGACTACTACGTTTTGACGAAAATTGGAAAATTGTTGTAGAGGAGACAACATTAATGAAAACATATTTTCCTTATAGGCCCAAAGTCATATTTAGGGGGTGAAATGTAGGGGCAAAAATTTTTAATAATTTTGCATCGGAGAATGTCTGTAATGCACAAACTTCAAAATGTTGCTACCCATATGCTAATGAACTTTCTGAAACATAAGAGAAAAAAGCGCTTTGGAACAAAACGTCAAAATAGCATGATATTTATTGCCAATATCGAGCCGAGAAAAAATACGTGTTCTATGAAATTCTCTCCGCTGAAACATAAGTTCTAAAAAAAACTCGGAGTTACCGTTATCACAGACCTTTGGTAGTCCTACGTTAATACTGAACACCAAAATAAGTATTTTTAGCTTATTCAAGTTTTCGATTTAAAATTTGTTTAAAATTTGAAAGTCGAAAACTTGAAGAGAACGAAAATATGTATTTTGGTGTATATTAAAGACCTGACACAACAGGCCTTACTATAAAAGAACGTTTTATATTTAAACATGACTTTTTTTAAATATATGGATTTATTTCCTTGTGTACGAGAAACCCATAAAAATGTTATTTAAGTCAAAGCATTCTACCAACAAAAATTTAGAATTAGGCTATTTTTAACATTTGTATAGTAAGGATAAATATTTCTGAATCAAATATATTGTGTAGTTGGTAGCGTGCTAGCTTATCAGTGCGGGGGTCGTGGGTTCGATTCCCACCAGAGGCTCTGGTTTGTTTTCGCTACAAAGAGCCGATAGTCGTTGTTGCAAGTGCTCGGTTAGGGATTTAGGATATAATTTATATAATGATTTATCTAAAAGTTTGTTATTTAGATAGTAGCTTTAATTAACCACATAAGGCCCTAATGGCTCGGTTATGTAAATGAAAATTAAAAAGAAAAATAATTGCTTATATCTAAAGAAGCCAATATTGTTGCATATTCCGTGCTATTCGTACTTTTATAGAGGTGATATGACATTAACCCAAATAACATTTTTCAAATTTTCGGTTGGGGACATTAATATTTCTAAATCTTAAAAGCACTAAAATTATAGATTGAACCATCATAACCAGCATGTACAAGCACTGAATTTCACTGTTATTTTTTACAGCTATTTAGTTTTTTTTTTTTAAATACTGAAAAATTTCTAAACAAATAAGTTTCGATTTTCTTTGAAACCCCTTTTTAATCCCCATAATATGACATTGGACACCTCATTTATATCTAAAAAAAATTAACGAATTCTGGAGAGATAGATTTTTTTTGTTTACCACTTTTCTAAATAAAAATATTTAATTATTTCTAAAAATGTTTAACAAAAACATTGCATAAATATAATTATGCATATAGCCATAAATCTTAATCGGGGTTAATATTATTAATTTACAAATAATAAACCTTTGGATTATTATTTAAGTTATTGCTTTAAGCGCGATTTATTTTGTTCTTATTACAGCATAATTATATGTTTAAGGAATTATTGAGATTATTATTATATTACGGATTTATATAAACTTACACCATTTCAATATCCTAACAATTTATTTATATTGAGGTGTACCTCGAAGTACGAATTATCAAACTTCTGTGCTAACAAAAAGAAAAATGCTAAATCTGCAATAAAAAATACTAAAATGGCAGCACTGAAATCTACCATCCTCGAATTTTGTTCCAATTTTCATCAAATTAAAGAAATAAAAAGAAGAACATATTCGGTTTTAGTGAAAATTTTTAATACCCTCCAACCAGGGATGATAAGTGAGAATTTCTATTGGATACCAAACATTATTAAAATAGTATTTTCCTTTCTCAAGAGTCCCGTAAATAGATTTTTTTGTATATTTTCCAAATTTTTTGTTTAAAAAAAATCACAAAATCTTGAAATAAAATATTTAATCCATTTGAGGTGGTACATACGTACTGATAATTATAATACAATTGATTAGACTGAAACCCATTGCTGACATCGATAAACAAGAATTTATGCTGACATGTTATATTGATTTTCCATGTTGCTGCTTTTAATCTAACATATATTTAATGATTTCTACCATGAAAACCGATATAAATTTATAAGATATAGTTGATTGTTTAGACATAAAAATTAATATAGTACAAACTTTATCATGGCCAAAAACAGACACTTACTATAATAACAGCATTTACAAGAAACTATATTACAAAAAAAGTTTGTCACAAATAAAAATAAAAAGGGAAACATTAGTGAATAGTACCAAATAAGTCAAAGGGTACCACAAAAAAAACCTATTATACCTTCGTCTTCCAGAGTGGTTTTGTTACAAATAATGTAAAAAAAAATTGTTAACGTATATCAAAAAAAAAATAATTTTTTTGGTGAAAAATATTAATTTTTTATAGGTGAAAACTCATTTTTTAGTGAAGACAATTTGAGGTGAAAAAAATATTTTATTCACTAGACGCTACTAGAAAAATAGTACTGAAATAACTTTTTTATTGCTTTTTTACTGCTGAACGAATTTTACTAAGTTTCAATTCTAAACTGTGCGTGAAGATGACTATTAACTCAGACACAGGCAACCCCGCTTACGTCTTCGCGCCGTGATCGACGGACTGACAAAGCCAGATCAACTTAAAATTGCATAAAGATCAGGAATATCTATACTTTATGAGGTCTCAGACCTATATTTCGACATTTTCCAAACGGAATGCTAAACTGATATCTATGTATGCTCACCAGTGAAGAAAAATATGCATTTTTGCCGTTTTTAATTTTTTTCGATTTCCTAGTTTTAATCTTTGAAGTAGCTTTTTCTTATATATTTTTATTTCTCCTAGCTTTGTTTTTTAAACATTGTTGTTTTTTCGCTTTTTACAATATTTATTTGTTTTAATATATTTAACTTTGCTTTTGTCTTCTCTGCATATCACATACTTATGGTGGAGGGTATACAAATGCAGCAGCTAACCATCGCTAAGCGAGATATCGGTGTTTAAAATTAAATTATTTTTGTTAAGAATAAAAATGGTGTATTTTTTAAATAAACTTATATATTTTAATTCTAGCTCTAAAAATGTATTTTTTATTTATAAAACGAAAGAATCATTTGCGTTTAAAATTTTAAACGGAAATAAAACTTTTGTTTGGAATGTGTATGCGGTTGGATTGATATCGGTTTTTGATAGAATTTTTAAAGGACAAGAGGAAACCGAATTTTTTTTTTTTTTGAATCGTCTACCAAAGAAAATTTGAAAAAGAATTTTCGTTAAAAAAAACAAACAATTTAAACACAAAACTTGTACTCTTTGTATCTTCTGTGATTATAAATAATTTTAACATTTAATTTAGAAAATTGTTCATGATTTTATACTGAATGGAATAATAAAAACCTAAAATTGAAAACAATAAACGGAACCATTTAATAATAACCGATATAATTTATTCTTTCTTAAAATAGTTTATGTACCAATTAACAGCTTTTTGTAGACTCTTTTGTCTAAATAATACCAAATTCCAATATCGATCCACCCTAATGATAATACTTAATTTGCTAATATAGAATAGTATTAATATTTAATTATTTAATAAATAGTTTTGTAAAAAATTAACAATATTTTTGTATGTTATTTGAAAAAAAAGGTAATTCAATCGAAAGTAATTTATTTACTTTATCAATAATAAAATAAAATAAACTCTAGTTGTTTATGCTAAAGTTTTAACTACATTTTTTTAACCTCATAGAAAAATAACAATATGTATATAATATAAATATTTTTGTTTCAACTACTATCACAATATGAAATGTCCTTATGTTTTTTGTAACGTACTAAAATTTTAAACATTTTTTTTTACATAATGACACATTTTTTTCGAGCCACTGACCCTTCACCCTCACTCATGGCCATTGTTTTTGAGCGCATTAAATTTAAATCGGTTCGAATGCTGGGACGTCGCGCATTAGGTGTAACTACTCCGCAAGCGTCACTAAAACGACGTTTTATAGAAAGAGCATTCTTTTTAGAGCCACCAGCTGATGAGTGTGGCGGCAGTGGAGAGGGGGCTCCAAAGACTGTAACAACACGCCGATGATGATTGGGAGCCATTTCTAGTGGTAAATTTGAGGCCGTAAAGAGTGCATAAAATAAATCATCAATATGAAAATTTTGTTTAGCTGAACACTCAACAAAAACACAACAATTATCCTGGCCGGCTATGTAACCCATAATTTCATCCAGCTGAACGGTTCTATAAATTTTTGGAAATATGGTTTAAAGTTAGAAAATATGATATTTACAGATGGATACTGAAAATTATTTACCTTTGGTCCTTATCACATTTATTACCTGCCAATATCATTGGTATTTTTGGCAAAGCTTTCTTTTTGAAACCAGAGCCTGGATTAAGGGCAGCCCATTTGGTTTCTAAGATATTTTCTCTTAAGCGCACCACTTCTTCAAAAGATTCTCTTGAATCCATGCTGAAAACCAGGATAAAAATATCACCTAGAAGAAAAATAATAATAATAAAAATTTTAAAATTATTAATTAAAAGATATTTTTTAATAGGATACTTTTTAATAAAAGTACTTTTTTAATACAAGCTACTCTTTTAATAAAAGGTACTTTTAGTAAAAGCAACTTTTTTAACAAAAGGTACTTTTTTAATAAAAGGAACTTTTTTAAAAAAAGGAACTTTTTTAATAAAAGGTACTTTTTTAATAAAAGGTACTTTTTCAATAAAAGGTACTTTTTTAATAAAAGGTACTTTTTTAATAAAAGGTACTTTTTTAATAAAAGGTACTTTTTTAATAAAAGGTACTTTTTTAATAAAAGGTACTTTTTTAATAAAAGGTACTTTTTTAATAAAAGGTACTTTTTTAATAAAAGGTACTTTTTTAATAAAAGGTACTTTTTTAATAAAAGGTACTTTTTTAATAAAAGGTACTTTTTTAATAAAAGGTACTTTTTTAATAAAAGGTACTTTTTTAATAGAACGTACTTTTTTAATAAAAGGTACTTTTTTAATAAAAGGTACTTTTTTAATAAAAGGTACTTTTTTAATAAAAGGTACTTTTTTAATAAAAGGTACTTTTTTAATAAAAGGTACTTTTTTATTAAAAGGTACTTTCTTAATAAAAGGTACTTTTTTAATAAAAGGTACTTTTTTAATAAAATGTACTTTTTTAATAAAAGGTACTTTTTTAATAAAAGGTACTTTTTTAATAAAAGGTACTTTTTTAATAAAAGGCACTTTTTTAATAAAAGGTACTTTTTTAATAAAAGGTACTTTTTTAATAAAAGGTACATTTTTAATATAAGGTACTTTTTTAATGAAAGGTACATTTTTAATAAAAGGAACTTTTTTAATAAAAGGTACTTTTTTAATAAAAGGTACTTTTTTAATAAAAGGTACTTTTTTAATAAAAGGTACTTTTTTAATAAAAGGTACTTTTTTAATAAAAGGTACTTTTTTAATAAAAGGTACTTTTTTAATAAAAGGTACTTTTTTAATAAAAGGTACTTTTTTAATAAAAGGTACTTTTTTAATAAAAGGTACTTTTTTAATAAAAGATACTTTTTTAATAAAAGGTACTTTTTTAATAAAAGGTACTTTTTTAATAAAAGGTACTTTTTTAATAAAAGGTACTTTTTTAATAAAAGGTACTTTTTTAATAAAAGGTACTTTTTTAATAAAAGGTACTTTTTTAATAAAAGGTACTTTTTTAATAAAAGGTACTTTTTTAATAAAAGGTACTTTTTTAATAAAAGATACTTTTTTAATAAAAGGTACTTTTTTAATAAAAGGTACTTTTTTAATAAAAGGTACTTTTTTTATAAAAGGTACTTTTTTAATAAAAGGTACTTTTTTAATAAAAGGTACTTTTTTAATAAAAGGTACTTTTTTAATAAAAGGTACTATTTTAATAAAAGGTACTTTTTTAATAAAAGGTACTTTTTTAATAAAAGGTACTTTTTTAATAAAAGGTACTTTTTTAATAAAAGGTACTTTTTTAATAAAAGGTACTTTTTTAATAAAAGGTACTTTTTTAATAAAAGATACTTTTTTAATTAAATGTACTTTTTTAATAAAAAAGTACTTTTTTAATAAAAAGTACTTTTTTAATAAAAAAGAACTTTTTTAATAAAATGTACTCTTTTAATAAAAGGTACTTTTTTAATAAAAGGTACTCTTTTAATAAAAAGTACTTTTTTAATAAAAGGTACTTTTTTAATAAAAGGTACTTTTTTAATAAAAGGTACTTTTTTAATAAAAGGTACTTTTTTAATAAAAGGTACTTTTTTTAATAAAAGGTACTTTTTTAATAAAAGGTACTTTTTTAATAAAAGGTACTTTTTTAATAAAAGGTGCTTTTTTAAAAAAAGGTACTTTTTAATAAAAGGTACTTTTTTAATAAAAAGTACTTTTTAATAAAAGATACTTTTTTGATAACAGCAACTTTTCATTTATTTGTTTTTTTTATTTATACTTTTTTAATTAAAGGTACTTTTTTAATAAAATATACTTTTTCAATAAAAGAAATATTTCTAATAAAGCCTAATTTTGTAATCAAAGGTAAGTTTTATATTAAAGACACATTTTTATTGAAAGGTACTTTTAGTCAATACGTATGAGTATTTTTAATACTTATACGCCATGTGGTCCTTTTAACATTGTGTATGGCTTTGATTGAAATAAATCTTGTTTTCCTCCAACAGTTTCAAGCTACCAATGAACAGAAGAACTAAATTTATTGTTTCATTAGAGGAAAGAACTATAAAACAAAAACAAAAAAAAACAATTTTCTTTCACCTAAAAACAATCGGCTTAAATAAACATATATAAAAAAACAGAATTTTTTAATTTAGTAAATTAAGAATTTAGCAGAAAAGATCTTTATATTATTATAAAAAACTTAAAAACCATTTTTTAATATTTTAAAATGATGTTTACCTCATACTTACGGTTACTATTATTAAATTAGAAAATATTTTTTTATTTCGATACTACAAATTTATTAAATTAACAAAATGACAAATCAACCAAAACTGAAAAGTGATAACATAGCAATTTATATGTTAAATATAAAAGAAGACATTGTAAAATTTAAGGAAAAAATTACTTAGGTAACCAAAAAAAAGAACAAAAAAAAAAGGAAAACTAAAAAACAATGATTCTAGACCCTTTCTTAATAAACGGCACAATAAAATGACAACACATGGCCACAATAACAAAATAAAAAAGGAAAAAATCCCTATAAAAATTGAAAAAATAAACAATATGAAAATATTTAAGAAAAATAAAAAAGATATAAAAATGCTGAAATAAGTAAATAAAATATATAAGAAACCTTCAAATACAAAAAACCTTCAACCAAAAACTGCACGTCAAATAAATCGTTTATTAAGAGCTTAAAATAAAACGATTCTAAAAAGCTTAAAGATTTTTATAAATTTTTTAAAATTTTTTCTATGAGTGTACTTTCCAAAGATACGTACAATACATTAGCGTGGATTGAATTCGTTTAGGGCAGGAGTAAAAAATTTGTGGATAAATGTATGAAATATTTTTAGAAAATTTCAGCGAAATCGTTATTGATTTTCAGATAAAGATAAAACTAAAAATTTCAATCAGACAAAATTTGAGGTCTCTTTTAGCGAACATAAGGTTCAAAATCAATTCAAATGATAAAAAATTATTTTTTCGAACAATTTGCTGCAAAGTTTTTGTTTTTTAATAGGAAAAAATATTTTTTGCCAAACTTGTCTAAGCGTAGTTCCTAAAAAGGCTTAATTCGATCCATTCTAATATATATACTCTGTACTTTTAATACTACATTTTACCTTTATTGTCACTGTATTAATGGACACAAATATAAACATATATAAACAATATAAATTGTGTTATATTTAGGGTATTCAATCGATTAAACTTTATTTGGTTAATCGTAAATGTTAATATAAAGTTATCGATAATTAATACAACACGAATGTATTGGAAACTCTGTTATTCTATTCATAAGAATGTCATAAAAACAAACTATGATAAATATTGAATAACTGTAGCTTACCATATATCTAGTTTTTTTACAAATGAGTTATTAATAAAGTTTATATAGAAGTTAAAACATCCTAACAGAGGTTATGGTGCCCAGTCTACACGTGGACTGAAAATCAAAGAATATTATACAAATATTTTTGGCTTAACGTTTTAAAAGGATGTCTACTTCTGTGACACAAATCGAGAAATTGTCTGGTGATAATTACACAACATGGGCAATTCAAATGAAGAGTTTGTTGGTAACTCAGGATTTGTGGGAAGCTGTGATATCGCCATGTAAATCTACGGCTACAGCGGCAGAAAAAGCAGCATGGGCTCCAACTGATCAAAAGGCGCTTGCTTCCATAATTTTAAGTGTAAAGTCATCAGAATTATTACACATTAAAAAATGCAGCACGGCAAATGAAGCTTGGAATGTGTTGTCACATTTGTATTAAGCAAAAGGGCCGGCCAGGAAGGTTAACTTATTTAAAAAGTTGGTGCGTTTTCGTTTTGATAGTGGACAGAAGTTGGCCGAACAAATCAATCGTTTTTGCAGCATTATTGATGACCTAAAAGAAATAGATGTCGAGATGCCAGAAGATATGCAGAGCATACTGTTTTTATGCAGCCTCCCAGACGATATGAATAACTTTGTCGTAGCAATCGAAGCTCAAGATGTTTTGCCGAAGATTGAAAACCTGAAGGTGAAGATTCTAGAAGAGGAGCACAGGAGATCAGACAGACAAGAAAAGGTAGATAACGTGTTTGCTGTTAAAATGCATGGTAAGAATGTAAAAAATCAACATCATCAAAATCATCAAAATTACGAGAGGGTAGATGGTGTACGACGTAATAAAAATGTTAGATGCAACAGCTGCGGGAAAAAAGGGCACATAAAATCCCAGTGTCAGAATGTAAGTAACAGTAATAACAAATCTAACAACAAATTTGCTGCAGTTGCATTTAGCGCATGTCAAGGCGAATTCAAAAAGAGCCAAGTAAACTGGATTTTTGATACTGGCGCCACTTCACACATGTGCAGAGATCATTCTGCTTTTATAAATATGAAAAAAATACAACAACATATAATGGTTGCAGCTGGAGAGAACGTAGAAGCTATTGGTATTGGTAAGGTTATGTTAAAGTCAAATTTCTCAAACATCACACTCCACAATGTTCTATTTATACCACAACTACACACAAACATTTTGTCGGTGAGTAAAGCCTTAAAAAATGGACTATCTGTAAATATTGCTGGTGAAAAGGCTGTAGTTTTAAAAGATGGCAATACCATATTAGAGGCGAATTTAAAGAACGGATTATTTTTTGCAAATTTAGTACAAAATGAGAGAGTAATGACAATAGCAGAAAATAAAATGTCAAAAAGTCAACTTTGGCACTCTCGCTTTGGTCATTTAAATTATAAAGATCTACAAACTTTACAGAAAAACAACGCAGTTAATGGAATAACAGAAAAATTTAATATTGAAGAATCTTGTAAAATTTGTGGTTTATGTAAAATTACTAGTAAACCATTTAAAACATACAGTAATATACGTAGTAAAAAAATGTTGGAAATTGTCCACACAGATATTTGTGGTGAGTTCATTAGGAGGTGCTGTCTATTTTATAACTTTCATTGACGATTTTTCCAGGTATACCACTGTTTATTTTATCAAGAGAAAATCTGATGCCCTCAACGTTTTTAAAAATTATAAAGAAATGGCAGAAAAACAAACCGGTTTTAAAATAAAAATACTCCGGAGTGATAATGGGAAGGAGTATATTAACAAAGAATTTCAGCAATTTTTAGAGTCCAATGGTATACAGAGACAAACCACAGTAAGTTATACTCCCCAACAAAATGGGGTGGCAGAGAGAGCAAATAGAACCCTCACTGAAATGGCACGATGTATGTTGGAGGAAAGTAAAGTACCTCGTTGTTTGTGGGCAGAGGCAGTGAATGCGGCTGCATACATACGAAACCGTTGCCCAACAAAACTTTTACCCAATACTACACCATATGAGTTGTGGAACTGCAGACGACCCTGTGTTAAATATTTTCGAATATTTGGCTGTAATGCGATTGTATTAAATAGAAAAGAAAAATCAAAATTTCAACCAAAAGGTAAACAATGTGTTTTTGTTGGATACTCCGAACAAGCAAAAGCTTACAGGTTGTATGACAAAACGGACAAATCAATTGTAGTGGCAAGAGACGTAATGTTTCTTGAAAACGATTTTGATAAAAATGAAGTTGATGTCTTAAATAATAAGCTTGATTTATTTGCAGTTGATTTAAACACAAACAAAAACAACATTTTAGAAAATAACAGAACCGAAGAAAATGTTACAGCTGTAGAGTGTGGTGAAATAGGAGAACAAGAGTGTGGTGATTTGGAAGATGCTCCAAACAGAAAACAAACAACAAAAACAAATGATCAAGAAACTGAAAGCAGCGATGGTGAAGATTTTGAGAGTATTGACGAAATGTCAAGCGGAGATAATATAAATACCAATGTTGGACCTGGTAGACCTAAAATCGTCCGTACGGGAAAACCAGGTAGGCCGAAAAAAATGTATAATGCATTAAATGTTATACAACAAAAAAGTGATGATTTGACTGCGCCAACGAATGTTTCTGAAGCATTAAACAGTAAATATTCTGACAACTGGCTCAAGGCCATGCACAATGAATATGCAGCACTTTTAAACAACGAAACCTGGTCGTTAGTTGATTTGCCAAAAGGGCAAAAACCCATTGGATCAAAATGGGTTTACAATATAAAACGTGATAAAAATGGGAATGTGGACAAATTTAAAGCGCGGTTGGTGGCCAAGGGCTGTAGCCAGCAGTACGGCTTAAACTACAAAGAAACTTTTTCTCCCGTTTTGAGATATTCAACGATACGTTTACTTTTAGCACTTGCCGTAGAGCATAAAATGTTTTTACACCAAATGGATGTCTGCACTGCATATCTCAACGGTGAGTTACGTGATGAAGTGTATATGCGTCAACCCAAACACTTCGTAGATGAGAAAAACCCTCATCGCGTATTAAAGCTAAACAAAGCTATCTATGGATTAAAACAGGCAGGTAGGGAGTGGAACGCCAAATTGGATGAAGTTCTAAAATCAATTGGTTTTATACCCTGTGTGAGTAAACCTTGCTTGTACAAAATGGTATGTAATGGTGAAGTGGATTTAATTGCCGTTTACGTGGATGATATTATCATCGCAAGCAAATTAATGCAGAACATAACGAGAATAAAGAAGAAAATATCCAATAACTTTGAATGTGTTGATAAAGGTACCCTACAACATTTCTTGGGTATGCAAACCGAGCGCGATGGTGATTTAGGTGAGATTCATTTATGCCAAACTCAATATATAAAAAATTTTTTACAGCGTCATGGTTTAGAAAAATGCAGATCTTCATCTACACCCTTGGATGCAGGTTTTCAAGTATTTTGCAACAACAATAACTGCGTAAGAGTTGATCCTACCGAGTACCAAGGTGTCGTGGGTGAATTGATGTACGTAGCCATTTCTACCAGACCTGACATTATTCATTCAATTTCGAAGCTTGCACAATGTATCAAAGATCCGCATAAAGAACATTTAGCTGGTTTAAAACATGTGATGCGATATTTATCAAGCACAATCGATTTTAAGCTACATTATAGACGTACTGGTAAACCTATTGAAGGTTTCGTCGACGCAGATTGGGGAAGCAATGTGCTCGATCGAAAATCATATACTGGGTTCGTATATATGCTAAGTGGATGTGTTTTTACTTGGGAGTCAAAGAAGCAGGGATGTGTGGCATTAAGCAGCACTGAAGCTGAATATGTTGCTTTGGCAACAGCATCAAAAGAAGCCGTCTATTTAAAGACACTTTTATCAGAAATCGGTTTGTTTGAAGTGAAAGGTCCTATAACTGTCAAAAGCGACAATTTAAGCGCTCAACATATCGCCAAAAATCCTACTCATCATGCAGCCAGTAAACACATTGATATTAGGTTTCATTTTGTTAGAAATTTATTGAATGATAAAATTATTGAACTAAAATATGTTAATACTAACAATATGGTAGCTGACATACTAACAAAAAATTTGCCCAAAGTAAAATATTTAAATTTTGTAAAATTGATGGGATTTAATCTTTAAATCAAAAACTTAATGCTAAATTGAAATGAATTGTATTTTAAATAGTTTGAATTATTTTTGTAAACAATATATTCGTGTTGAGCGGAAGTATGTTAATATAAAGTTATCGATAATTAATACAACACGAATGTATTGGAAACTCTGTTATTCTATTCATAAGAATGTCATAAAAACAAACTATGATAAATATTGAATAACTGTAGCTTACCATATATCTAGTTTTTTTACAAATGAGTTATTAATAAAGTTTATATAGAAGTTAAAACATCCTAACAGTAAATAATCATAATGAATAACAAACAAGTAAAAGCGATAAATTCGGCTATGCCGAATCTTATATACCCTTCACCATGGTTGGAAAAAAACTATAGTTTATATATGAACATATATGGAATAGACAGATTTATATACGGACGTCTTTAGGAGGAAATTAACCATATAGTTTGGTGATAAAACTTGGAATCCGGAAGATTTATGGTTCCCGAAAATAGGTATTTAAAACAAATGTATGTTTTGGTTTTAACTTTTTTGTATCTGAACCGATATTTCCGAATTTTTCAGCAAATATGTTCTACTAAAGATTTTCGATCTTTTGATATATAATATGTATCTATAGGTCTTATTACAACTCTAAAAATTTAGTTTTTATAAAAATTCTGATATTTTTAGCCCATTTATGGAGTATTTAATTACGCTCTTACCGTTCTTAAGATATAAATTAATCTATTTTGTGCCACGCACAATTCACGGATCCCGCTCACATTTGATCAGATGTAGTGTATTGATAACCAAGATTATTTGAAAACTTTTCCTCTTTCCGTTCTCCAAATATACAGTAAAGCTGAGCGACATCGTTAAGTCAACTGTGCTGTACGTATTCGTAATGTCAAAAAAATAAATAAAAAAAAAAAATAGTCTTAAGAAAATATAAAAAAAAATTGTACAAAAAAGTTGAATAGACGATGGCGCGATTGAAAGAAAAAACTATTTGTGAGAAAGCGCTTAGAAAACTGAGCCATTGAAGTACATACGCAATCATCGTTAATAGAAGTAAATAAACAGTTTTTCTTCAAAACGGCAAAAATATTAAAGTGTTCCTCTTAGCGGCCTGCCAAAACACTTCTACTTAGAATCTAAAGTATAATAACCTAAGCAGCACGAAAATATGCGCTTCAAACTCAAAATCATTTTGGACTACTCGCTACAAAATTGCAATAGCATGAAAGTTACTGCCCTGCAAATTTTCGTCAGGTTTGTGGTAAAAATTAAGATTTAATGGTCTAGAAACCCAAAATTTAAAGGTCTAGAAACCTAAAGTGGGGGCTAATTCACTGATAGGATACTTTTAATAATTTTCATCTGAAATGTGATAAAGAACTGCTTTGGCTAGAAACTTGAAATTTTAAGAAGCGAAATTGAAATAATAAAATTGGGATACTAAATGGAATGGTACAGGGAACGTATGGAATTGAAACACTTTCCAAAGGAAAATAAATAGAATGGAGAGAGAAAGGGAAATTCAAGACAAAGGGAATAAAATGGAATGGAACGAAGAACGAGTGCAATTGAAACACTAACTAAGAAAAGGTAACGAAATGTAAATGCTCGGGGAACTAAATGATGAATTGAAATGATAATATCATTGAGCGAAATGGAGTGAGCTTGGATTTTTAACTATATTTATCGATTTGGACACAATTTTATTCAGGATTTTTAACCACATTTAATTTTATCAAAAATCTTATCTGTCAATGGTAATTAATATTTTTAATTGATGCAATATAAATGATAATCAAATTTTTAACAATTGTTATCAATCAATAAACTCAAATATTCAAATCATTAACCTTAACTTAAAATGTGGTAAACAAAATAAATACATAATATATGATATGAATGCAACGGTTATAAAACTACGTAAGTAGTTCGACGTAAAATACAGTTAATGTTATTTGTATTTGATTTTAATTGTTGGTAATATTGACTGTTCCATACTTTTGAAAAAGATTCTTTCAATGTACCTTGCAGATCACTTCGTCACAATGGTATATTTTATAATTATTCCCAAAGTTTCAATTATAGTTAAAAAAGTCCCTTGATTAGAAGTTTTAAATAATATAATATGGTAAATTCGATGCAAATGATAGATTTATTTTAATTATATTTATATTAATCGTATAATTACAAATTTAATATTAATACCCTAACCGAGCACTAGCAACAAAGGTCATCGGCTCGTTGTAGCGAAAACAGACTGGAGCCTCTGGTGGGAATCGAACCCACGACCCCCGAAACTGATAAGCTAGCACGCTACCAACTAGCCTACCGGGGCGCTCAAAACAAATGATAGAATTTAATTCATCAAAGGTTGATTTTAAGAATATTTTATTTAATTTTGTTAATTTAAAATGATTAATATATATAATTATTCTGTTAAAGTAATTACAAGATATTTTAATCATATTCCGTAATGTTATGTGTTCCCTGGAGTATGGGCTAGAACATTAAAGGGATACTAAAAAAGTAAATATTAAAAAATGGGCTAAAAAGGACAAATATGCGCCTAAATCACATATCCAAAGCCGCTTGATCTAGGATGTTGAAATTTGTAGGCTGCTGTATAAATCCACCAAAATTTTTAAATATTAAAATATATAAATTTTTAAAATATTATTTTTCGGTTGTATGGGCTAATTTACTAATAAGGATCTTTATAGAAGAACGTGGAAAAAAATGGGATTAAAAAGAAAAAGTTAACGCTTAGTCGCCCAAGGAAGCTAAACGCAGCCAGGAACTTGAAAATTGTTATTTAGGGTTCTCCTCCAGCGTAAACATCTATTGAGAGGGGGTTTTTAGAAAGAGCAAAATCTCCCTATATCGCTAGAAATCTAAGACACAAAAGGGTTAAACAAATGGATTTAAAGACAAAAATCCTTAAAAAAATAATTAAATTTTCCTTTTAATATATTCCAAAATTTTAAACAAACTATCGGCCTTTAAAGCTTTTATAATAATAATAAAAAAATTTAAAAATATAAAAATGTTGTATTTATATAAATAAATTAACCCTAGATTAACCCAATTAATACTAAAATTCTATTCAACTTAACAGTAAAGAAAAATCAGCATAATTATTAACTCAATTAATCGAATTAGAAAAAAAATTAATAATTGAATACCCTAATTATATTCAATGACACTTTTTCTGTTATAGGACTCACTATATAGGTCGGATAACATATCAAAACGAGCCTGATATAACGTTACCTTTAGGCATATACATATTTATTTGATACTCATAACTATAGATAATTACAACACTTTGGTTATTTTGAAATAAGTTAGCAGATCATAAAATTATAAAACATAATAATATTATGGTATTATGAAAAAACTAACAAATTAGATTCATAATAAGCCAACACAAAGTACTAAATATAATCTGTTAAGACACAAACAGATAAGACATCAAACAAAATATTTGTTATTTGTGTTTATTGCATTCATAGAATATTATATTAAAATGAGAAAATTAAACATATGGAGGACACAGGATGGACATAAGGATACAATAGGGGAGTTCAAAAAAATTAAAGTAAGTTTTTAGAGTGTTGGGCCTTGTTTCAGAATTTCTTGCATCGATAAAGTTTTCGCAAAAAAAATGTAAAATGCAACCTTTTTCTGCTTTCTATAGGATGAGCCACAGACAATTAAATATATATTAATCTAAAGAAGATATATTGCGTTTTATTTATGTTATTTATCATCTAATACGAAATTTCACAAAATTAAATGTGTCCACAGCTTTAGAAATTAAAAGTTCTAAAAAATTTCCAATAAAAATGCAATCAACTTTATCATCTATTAAGCCATCCTATATAAAGTAGGGGGACCAAGCAGGGTGAATAAAGTAGGGTGAATTTCTCGATGCGAAAACTTCTCGCATTATATACAGAAACGGGGTGCTGATCGTTCTTCGTTTTCATATAAATGTAACTGAAATTAAAAATCGCTTGAAAAATATCCAAGTAATTACGAGTTCACCTGGCCGTTTATGCGTCAAAGACTAATTAAATATCAAGAGAATTTTTATTTTTCTTTTTGCAAAATTTTCTAATGCTAAATTTTTTATTTTTTAGCCATACAGGTTGGTTGAAAAGTTCCTGCGCTCGAAATGAAAGAATACTGTTTTTGTTATGAAATATATTTTTTTATTCAATATAATCTCCTAGAAGCTCAATACAGTTGTTCCAATGTTCTTCCAATAATTTTATCCCATCCTTATAATGGTTTTCTGGAAGCTCTGCAAAATAACCGTCTACGGCTGCTACGGCCTCTTCATTCGACGAAAAATGCTTTCCACCAAGGAATTGTTTGAGATTTCTGAAGTAGTCACTGGGAGTCAAATCTGGTGAATACAGTGGATGTTCAAGCAATTCGTACTTTAATTCTTTGAATTTAGCCATCGTCAAAACACTTTTGTGAGCAGGTGCATTGTCTTGATGAAAAATGATTTTTTTTTCCTTAAACCAGGTCTTTTCTCACGAATTTTTTCATCCAGCTGATGCAAAATGCTGCAATAATATTCAGAGTTCATTGTTTTACCTTTCTGAAGATAATCAATCAACAAAATTCCTTTTGCATCCCAAAAAACTGATGCCATAACCTTTTTTGCTGACCGTTGTGACTTCACCAGCTTCAGTCCACTGTAAACGTTCTTGTTACAATTTAGAATCATGGTGGTAGATGCAAGTCTCATCCATAGTTATAAAACGATGCAAGAAGTCGGTTTTATTCCGCTAAAAACGCTCCAAATTACGCTGAGAAATTTGTTTTCGATCCAGTTTTTGTTGTTAATGTGTGCGGCACTAACTTTCCAAACAGTTTTTTCATGCGTAATTCTTCATGTAAAATATGGAGTACTCATTCGTCTGAGATGCCTATGGCATTAGCAATTTCACGCTTAGTCAAACTTGGATCTTCACTAACCATATTATGTACCTGCTCAATGATTTCTGCTGTGGTTGCAGTTTTTGGTCGTCCTTCACGTGGATCGTCTTTAAGGCTGGTACGACCACGTTTAAATTCACCAGCCCAAAATTCAACGGTGCGTTTTGAAGGTGAGGACTCCTTATACACTTCTAACAATTGTTCATAAATTTCCTTTGCTTTTAAACCCATCAAAACAAAGAATCTAATGACTGCACGATATTCAATTTTTTTCATATTAAAAAAAATCAATGACACGTCAACTTCAAATGGCTTGTAAACAAAGAAAGAATTGACAGAATGACTTGCAACTTTGCATGTGTTCTCAGGACAGTTATACCAACTTGAGAAAAAAAAGTTTGGAACTAGCAGTACCATCTCTTGGTGAGCGCAGGAACTTTTCAACCAACCTGTAATAACTCGCAGACATGAAATAACCCCTATAAAGTACATCATAGGAAATGAAATTTAAAAATATTACACCTATTTTAGTTCAACAACGGCAGCTATTTAATTTTACGGAATACATATGTTTAAAAATTCGATTTTTTCCATATTTTTTTCTATAGGATAAACTTTCTTTACCATTGTTTAATTCCAATACATAAAATTATCTAAAATTTTTGGATTTTTACAGAAATTTATGTAAACTTTATTGATAAACCTTGATTTAAATATTCTTACAAGTCTAAAATTGATAAAAATTAACCATTTGGTGTAAGAATATATAGAGCAATTCCATATGAAAACGATCAAAATTGGCAAATTTTTGGACGACCCCTCTCCGATTTTAAAATAAATAGTCTCAATCGATTGCCCAGCAAAAAATAATGTACCTACATATTTTTTTTTTTTTTTTATATAGTGACTGGTTTAGTGGTGGTGTACACCACTGTCATGTGACAAAATTGAAGAAGTCTTCATAAGGGACCTCATTGAAAGTTGTTTTAAAAAAATTGATTTTTTCTTCATAAATGTATTTTTAACTGTAAAATAATTTTTAAAATGTATTTTTAATAATAAAATAAAATAATGTTAAATAATTAAAAATAATTCAATTATAAAAAATATAAAAACAATGAGAACAAGGTGGTCTCTTAAATGCTCTTCTCCTGTCCAAACAAGGAGTCGGGGCCCATTTTTTTATTGCTGATTCTTAAAGCAAAAATTATGAGGAATCCAAAACAAATAAAATTAGCCGGAAAATTTAGGAGCTTCTGTGGATAATCGGAAAATTTAATTTTCATGGGAAAATTTAATTTTCATGGGAAAAAAGGTAAATTTCTGAGAAAAATTAGGAAAATTTTTTATTTTTCAATTAAAGCCTGATTCAATACCTTTCCAACGAGCTATCACTCGTTGCGATCGCTTTAGTAGTTTTTTTTTTAAAAACTTTCAATGAGGTCCCTTATGAAGAATTCTTCAATTTTGTCACATGACAGTGGTGTACACCACCACTAAACCAGTCACTAAAAAAAAAAAAATATGTAGGTACATTATTTTTTGTTGGGCAATCGATTGAGACTATTTATTTTAAAATCGGAGAGGGGCCGTCCAAAAGGTGATCGCTTTCATATGGAATTGCTCTATATTTAATAAAAAAAAAATTGTTAAAAAGCTTTAAGAAAAAAATTTTTTCGCCTGGTAATTATTTTTTTTTAAATCCAACTATTTTTTATCCAATCGCTGCCAAATTTGATGCCAGTTATTAAATGTCAGCGATTATCACACCCAGCAAAACCTTGGTAATAGGTGCGACATTCTCATGCGTTACCTTATAATGATAGCTCGTTACCTTTTTCATTATTTGCAAGCATAAAGTAATAAGTTACTAAATATTGATTAAGTAATAAATGATTTATAAATGTAAAGTTATAATTGAAATATTTTTTAAAATCTATTTTTAGATACATTACTTTGTGTTTTTTTGTAAGCAAAAGGGTAATGTATGTTTGTTTTGATAACACTAGCGAAAAACGAAGCGTAACAATTCATTTAAGTTTAAAGCAATCAAATACTACATGCGTCGATATCTCAGTGGGTAGAGTTCTTGGCTGGTAACCAGATTTCCCTGGTTCGATTCCCATTTTGACCACATTATTTTTAATTACAAATATTTTAAATAAAGTATTTGTAATAATTTTTTTTAATAAAAATTCCTCATTTTTAAAAATCTATTTTTAGACACATTACTTTAACCATTCTCGTAACCATATAAGTAACCTCTTACATTATCACCTCTAAAGTAATGGGTATGTGGCAATTTTTCCATATACAGCTGAACTCCTCTAATTTACACTAGTTTATATAATCGTATAACATTGGTAAATAAAATTAAGATTTGTTGATTGTATTGTGTTTATCGAATAGGAGGTAAAATTTAGAGAGAATATAAATACAACTAATATTTGTATGGTTGGTAAGACAAAGATTTTTATTTTAATTTTTAATATTCCACTCAACGTTTTTATCTCATTAAGAATGTGAAATATATAACATTATGCCAGATATCCATATTTAATAGTAGAGTGCTTAGGTTTAATTTTATTAAGAGCGATAACTACAGAAATTGTCAATGGGAATATACACTCAGAAAAAAAAGTTGGTAGAAAAATTTGTAAACGGTTTTCAATCCCACTCTACTATTTTTGTACTGATTTTTAGTAAAAAATTATTATTTAGCAAATCTTTTTGCTATTTAAATTTTACAAATTACAGAATTTTTACAGAATATTAACAAATTTTGTTGCTAATTTCGGAAATCATTTTACAAATTTTTGAAAACCGATTTGCTAAAATTAGCAAAAAATATTACTAATTTTAAAAAAGTGGTTATTGAAGAAAATGTTATTTCTAATTAAAACTTACACCTACAAACTTAAATTTCCTTAAAATGTTACATATATTAAAAAAGGGATTGGAAGTGAAGATACCGACTGATGTCTAAAAAAAAAGGACATCCACTTAAAATAGCACTAAAAAGGTTTTTTTAGTTCTAAAAATCCGCCCTAAAAACAATTAAAATTTAACCTTAAAAGTAAAAAAAAAAAAATGACCGAAATATTTTTGAAACAGAAATTACCAAATTAAAACAAAATGATTAATTCGTTTTTTAAAAAATATATTCAAAATTTTTGATGCTCGATAAGAAAAAAAAATCAGTCTTTTACTAATATTAATAAAATTTAGTAATTTTCTTGCTGATTTTAGCAAACAGATTTTAAATTCCACTTTACAAAAAGTCTACTAAAATTTAGTAGTGGCTCCTAATTTTTCTACTAATTTCATTGTACTACACGCCAGCAGACATGTGTTGCTAAGATTAGCAAAAAATACTGCTGGGCTCAAATTAGCAGAAAAATTCCCGTAATAACAACAAAATTTTCAGTTGCCATTACAGACTTTTTTTGGTGAGTGTACATATATATAAAATATTTTAACTAGGCTGAGTAATTCTATGTATTATTCATGTATTCATATATATCAAAAAATATAAAATATTTACTTTTTATTTCTTATTCTTCATTCTACGTCATATTGTTTGCAATTATTTGAAATATGTTTCTGGGAATTCATGAAGTACATTGTATATACGGGATTATTGTGAAAATAAACAAAATTGATCAATAGTTATTATTGTAAGAACTTTAACCCTATATCCATATGGATACTCTCAATTTTATAGGCATTTAACATTAGCTAAGTCAGAGAAACGATGTGGATTTCAACTGATTACAATTTTTTCAAAGGTCTTCGAAATTGATCAAAAAATATATTTGTTATGACGTTATTTTATTTAGAATTTTACTTTAAACACAGTACGTCAGTGGTTGGTCCACGTGAGAAATGTTAACAGAATAAGAAAATAAGCTTAAAATAAAGAAATACGTGTCTCGGCGTTTTGCTGTAGCAGGTCAAAATTTTGAGAAAATCGATTTTTAAGCTTCGAAGGACTGTGGAGGTTCACTTGTAATGTAATACTATTATAAAAAGTTCTAAAAAACAGCCAGTTTTGAAAAGGGAATTATATTTTAATTTTTTTTATTAAAAAAACAATTTTTTTCTCCGCTAGATGGCGCTTTAATTTTCATTTAAGGTTAAAAAATAACCAAAAATGTACGAAATTCATTAAAAATATAATGTTGTTAATTTGAAATCCAATAACTAAAGTAGAATCTGCTTTGTGAATACTTCTCATCAGCGCCTTTACGTTCTAAGCCAACGACCAACTTGTTTACATTGTCACTAATTGCAGTCTTCTCTCCTTTTTCTCCTTCTCTCTCTCTATCTCACGTATGAATGGTTTTTTTATTACAATACGTTCACCTTTCCTTACTTCACGCACTTAATTAATTAATTAATTAATTTTATTTTGTCGTACTGTGTAATTAAACTTAAGTATTGCATTCAAAATTAAAGAAAGGGAAGAGGAATTATAAAATTTGGATTTCAGCAGAACCAAACGAATTGTGGATTTTATTATTTATAGCATTTTTTAATGCTTGGTATTGGTAAACGAATTTTAAACTACATTTGTTTTTTAAACAAAATATTTAAATTTAAAATTTTCCAGTGTTTGTGATGCAGTAGGTAAGAGTTCAAATCCTGAAAAGGGCAATGTTTAAAGCAATGAATATTAACAACTGTTGTGGTGCAATGAGTTAGAGTTCGACCCATTAATCGGAATGCTCTGATTCTATACAGCAAAAATAGAAAAATATAATTTTTCTTTAAATAAAAATTTGTGGAACGTAATACAATGTACATGGAATTTAATATTAAATAAGACAATTGAATATTGACTTTCACGACTTAAAATATCCCTACGGGAAATGAAGGGTCGATTGATCCAATGTGATAAGTCTGTGATAGATAAATGAGGGAGCTGTGACAAAATTGATGTAAAATATAATTCAGTGTCTGAAAAAGTGGTAATTGCTGTAAAATTACCAGTGTCCCAAATATTGAAATGGTGGCAGAACATTGACTGGTTCTTTCTGGATATATCATGTAACTAGAGAGAAATGCACATAACAACAATGTGGACTAAAGAAATGAGGACTGTTATAGTTGAAATAATGACAGAACACGGAACTGGTTTAACAGTTTTTGCTGTGTATGAAAGAATGTCAATCAGTGGCGAAAACCTCAATCCCGCGACTATTGCAAAGCTGACATAATACTGAACTGATTTAAGCAGAACCCACTTTGTGTCTGCAGAAATGATGACATAACACTAATCTAGTTCAAAAAGAAGTGATTACGCATCTGTTTAGATAGTGACATATAACTGCATTAAATTAAAATGAATCCAATGTGCATGATGAAGTGTCAAAGACAGGCAAATCAAGCAGCCCGCGCTTGACTAATAGGTATCACAACACTTGAAAAGTTAATTAAGATACACTTAGGGGGGATGTTATCCCCAAAAATCCAAAATTTGTTATTGAAAATTTCGATCGACGACTCTTTTCTCTTAACATTGTCAAAATTTTATTAGAAAATTCATTAAATATATAAAAATTATTTTTCGCTTAACTCCATTATGGACACTGTTTCATTCAAAATGGCTATCTGTTTGAAAATTTCTTAAGTAACATTTAAGTGAAAAATCCTAATAAGTTGTTACTATAATACAGGCTCCTAGACTTAATTTGTCTTAACTATATTAATCCATTTTCCGAATTTATTTGAACAAAAATTTTTCACAAGTCTATGATTAATTTATTGAATTAAGTGGGATATGATTTAATATAATTTATATTAAATTAATTTTGTTCCTATAGAAAAATTTGCTTTATGATTTAATACGTAAAATATACATACATACATATGTACATGATTTTTTGTTGGAATGATTTGGAAAGTTGATTCCATGATAAAAAAATATATAACGATCACAAAAATTGCATAAGTCAAAAATTTGATAATTAAAGGAAAATTCGGGAAAACATTGACAGCCAGAGAGCTAAACTTTGTGCTGGGGCATTAGCGTGAATAGGACTGTCTGGGGCAGACTTGCCTCCGCAGACCTGCTGGTAACCCGCGATATAAGGTGAAAATTTCAAATCCATTTTTTGTTTAATTAAATAGCAAACATTTTTTTGTTCTTTAATTTTGTTAAAATTTTAAAAACATTCACATTCTGTAATTGTTTTATTTTTGAGGAAATAGTTTAATAATCGGAAAATATAAAAAATTGTAAAAACCTTTGTAATAAACTTTGACTGGACCTTATGGAATCTTTCAGAAACATGTTCTTAATATGAGATACGCGGAAGAAATATTGATAAGTTTCATGCTAACTAATTTTCGTTTGCTCTTTGACATATAACAAGTTTTTTCAATAATTACTTGTCCTTAGACCTGTGATATGTACACTTGAGCCAGTCACGTAACGATTCATTTTGCACAAGATCTTATACACAGCACGTAGTATCTAACATGAGAATAGTTATTTGTAAGATAATTCTAACCTGTTCTGGTGCGCTTTCACTTACACCAATGCAGTGATATGGTACCCTAAACAAGGTCAGCGATATGTCGCAAGTAGCTTAAAAGGTAGAAATTGCCACCTTCGATGGCAAGCCCATGCTTAAGTTACCGGTTACTTTCATAAAGGGTGTCCCAAGAAGAACGCAATTTTTAAATCTGGCAACATTCGAAGTGTCATTGTTTGACATTTGAACAATTGTTATTGTTTGCTAGTAGAAGGTACGAGGTTAGTAAAAATGGAGCGCTACACGAATGAACAACGCATTCTCATTGTGAAATTGTTTTACCAAAATGGTGAAAGTTTTGCGGCTACTGTTCGCAAATTGCGATCAATTTGGGGTCACAATAATGCTCCAAAAGAGTCAACTGTAAAGAGATTAATGGATAAATTTGCCGAAACTGGGTCTGTTAGTGATGTAAAGACAACAACGCGCCATCGACCAGGTCGATCGACCGAAAATGTCGCAGCTGTACGTGATGATGTCGCTCAAACTCCATCCACCTCAATTCGACACCGAGCTCAGCAAATTGGTGTCTCCAAATCCACTTTGCAGCGAATTTTGACGAAAGATTTGCATCTTCATGCATACAAAGTTCAATTCACTCAGGAACTGAAGCCAGCTGACCATGGACAGCGAAGGGAGTTCGTTAATTGGGTATTGGAGAGACAACATGAAAATGCTGATTTTGCCGATAAAATCATCTTCAGTGACGAGGCCCATTTTCATCTTGATGGCTTCGTCAATAGGCAGAATTGTCACATTTGGGGTGAGGAAAATCCTCGAGTGATTCACGAGAAGCAAATGCATTCTCAACGTGTCACTGTGTGGTGTGGTTTTTGGGCTGGAGGAATCATTGGACCTTTTTTTATGAAAATGAGGCAGGTCAAGCGTAAACAGTCAATGGTGTTCGGTATCGTGAAATGATAACCAGTTTTTTCTTGCCTAGAATTGAAGAAATGAATGTGGAGGGCATGTGGTTCCAACAAGATGGCGCCACATGTCATACAACCAGAGAAACAATTCAATTGCTGCATCAGTCATTTCCCGGTCGTGTTATTTCGCGTTTTGGAGTTTAGAATTGGCCGCCTAGATCGTGCGATTTAACACCATTAGATTTTTTTCTTTGGGGTTTTTTGAAGTCGATGGTTTACGCGAATAAGCCGACGACGACTCAAGCCTTAAAAGAGGAAATTGGACGCTGCATTAATGAAATACCGCAGCATTCATGCAAAACGGTCATTGAAAATTTCATTAAAAGATCTGCACGATATATTGTTCCATTCATAACCTTATTCTGTCTACTTTACGATATAATAAAGTTTCACGATTTTTTTTTAAATATCTGTGTTTTATTTAAAATTTAAAAATTACGTTCTTCTTGGGACACCCTTATAAGAGAACCATCTCGAGGACCGGTTTCTGTCACAAAGTTCCGGTCACGTAACTGACTCTGTGACGGATCCACTTCCCGTAGGGATTATTTAATATGAATTTAGTTGTTATATCCACCAGAATTTCAATGGCAACAAATATGGTGGTCACAACTGATACCGTTTTGTGGGTGTAAAAATCTGCAAAACAAATACTTCACAGGCGAGATATAATAAAAATTGTTAATTTTAAATGTTTACACTTTTCTAATCGCAAATTTTAACAAAGTAGACACTCTACTGGAAAAGCTAATTCGAGTACGCTAAATTCAATGGTGCTAATTGTTTATCAAAGTTAGCGCTCGCATTTGCAATATTCGCGATTTGAAATTTCAATACTAAAGTACCATAAAACGATATTTTTTATATTTTAGAAACTCTGTTAAATACAATTTTTTGCTATTTTTTTGTGGAAAAATATATTTCCGTGATATATTTTTCTAAACAAATTTTTTTAAATTTTTCTGCATCCTATTGAATAAATACGAACTGAGTCTGATCTGACGAGCATGAAGAGGGATTCCATCACGTGACAGATAGACTTGAACACTGGTACAGTGGTTAAAAGTTGGATTCCCTGTTAGGTGATATTTGCTGGAACTTACAAAAGAAATACTTAAAAAAGATGAATAAATATAGAAATTATTAAAGAAAATTAAACTAAACTTCAGTTTTCTTTTTTACTGCAAATATTCCATACAGTAAAGAAATATAATTTCTTTAAAAAAAAAATAGTGCGAAAAAACTTTTCCGCCAAAAAAATAATAGCGAAAAATTGTATTTAACAGAGTTGGATTGATTTAAATTCAAAAAAGGTGCGTACACCAACAATTTCTTCTTTAGCTAAAAAGCTGAACTTGAAAAATGCGTCCTAGATTGTCAACTTAGACGGAATTCCAGTTATGACATGGTTCAAGCCTTATTGGTATACAGAAGTTTTTGTTCGGAATTACTGGATGCTGCATTAGCTATAAATGATAATATTTGTGAAGAATTCGTAGAAGTTTTTGCACCTGTTAAAAAATTAACGCTGAAACTACAAGAAGAACATATGACTTAGGGCGAATTTTATAGAATCTGGCTTAGTTTTAAATTAGACCTTACAAGTCATGACATAACAAAAACATTTTCACAAGAATTATATTTAAATATTATAAGAAGAGAAAACCACTTTATTAATAATCCACTTTTGATTGCAGCATTATATCTAGATAGCAGATTTAAGTTAATGGTAAGTTCCGAAGATGTTGAAAATGCTAAAAAAAAACATATTTTATAAAAAATTTAATTTCACAAAAATTTACAAATGGAAAGAACAGAATTTCATGAGAGTATCAACATATTGTTTTTCAGAAGATGATGAAGATATGCTCAAACAAGTTCAAAAAAGAAGGACCGATTTTCTAAATCAAATTCTTTAAATGAGAGGACCTTTTCAGCATTGAAATTCATTTTGTCGCCACACAAAACAAATTTTAAAGAATGAAACTTAATAAATAAACTAATATTAACTTTCTAAATTTTTTGAGCTTAAGGTTGGTTTTTTTTATAAATAAAAATATTATTTATTTTTCAATATTTCGCTACTCCATTGTGTAGCATCTTTTTTGAAAAATAAATAAATTTAATATTAATAACACATTTGTACTTTTTTTAAATGTTGAACACGAACCCTGAACCGAACACGAACCTGCACTTTTTATTTCGATTAACCCGAACCCAAACACACTTTTCAGGGTTTCCTGTTCTGATATAATGACTCGAAAGTCTAGATTTATAGGTGTAATATAATGTTAGCAAAACAAAAAAGTCTAAAACTCGTTTACCAATACCAATCATTAGTGGCATCTAAAGGGTTTTCCAATAGGTACTTAACAACTTTGAATGTAATTTGTGAACGCTCTATTTCACTGATCATCTAACAGTTACATTCCTTTTATCAGTAAACTCGACATTTTCATCATCGTTAAGTACACGAACGAACAACGTATGCAAATTATAAAAATATACTACCGGAATTCGGAGCCGGTGACCGCAACTTTAAGAGCAAAATCATCTTCAGTGACGAAGCTAATTTTTGGCTCAATGGGTTCGTCAATATTCAAGATATGCGTTATTGGTTTGGTGAAAATCCACATGTGCTTCATGAATCACCACTTCATCCACAAAAATAACTATTTGCTGCGGTTTGCAGGCCGGCGGCGTCATTGGGCCATAATATGTGACCGAGTCATCGAAAATTGGGTCCAACGAATCGACCGCTGCCAACGTGCCTTCGGTGACCATATGAACGAAGTCGAGTTCCATTCATAAATATTTTGATTGTATTTCAAGTCGATCATAAAGTTTTGGAAATATCTCAAATGGTTTGCGTTTTATTAAAAAAAAAAGTTGTCACGTCCTTATTGGAAAACCCTATATAATCAATACAGTCCCCTAATAAGGACATTTAAAGATTATAATTTATTAAATTTTAATCATGTCATTGAATTTAATACATCAAAATCTAGTTTTAAAAACTTTTTGTTATACAATTTTTTTAAACATAGTTGATATTTTAGAAATAAATAAATAAATTAATTTTTATTTAAAATTTCATGTATTTATAGCCTGTTAGGAATATTTTTCTATAGACTTTATGAAATAAATAAATAAATAAATAAATAAATAAATAAATAAATCGATTAGTTCTGCTGAAACCCTAACCATATTTGTAGTTGCCACCTCTGAATTTCCTAAATTTTACATAAATTTGAGGCCACAGTGCACTTAAACTTTTTATACAAAATTTTAACAGTGTACATATTTTTATTACTAACATATGTATATACAAAAATGTATGCATGTCTCGTTAACTTATATTTTTCACAGTCTAACGCATACATACACAGATAGGCATATGTATAAATTTTGACCACTTACCCGTTAAAAAGGATAAACGACGCATTGCTGGAAATGGATGATGACCGGATGTGTCTAGAATATCTAACTGATAAACTTCATTACGTATACGATATAATTTACGATGAAAATCTTCTATGGTGGGTGTGTATGCTTCATCAAAACGATTGCCCAAAAAACGTGCCACTATCGATGATTTGCCCACACGTGATGAACTATAACAGAAAGATAAGAAAATGTCGGCTCATAAGTAGGTATAAACGTATTTATTATAATTATACTGTAAAATAGAGTGGATAGAAATTTAAAGAAAATTTACATCGCAACTTGTAACTTTTCGGAAAATTGAGAAAAAAATATTTTTTGAAAATCATTTAATATCTTACATTCCTAGCAAGCGATCAAAGTTTCTTAGTTTTGATATGTCGTCTAAATTTATAACAAATTATATATATAGTGTGATATATCGTTTTTAGTGGTGTACACTGAACACAAATGCATGAAAAATTGGTTGTAAAGTTTTCAAAATATATCAACTTTGTTTTTTGATAGAAATGGTTATTTAGAAGTAAAAAAAACGTGCAATAAATATTGTTTGTCGATTTTAAAAATTTTATTTTCCCTCGTTTAAATATATTTTTCTGTAAATTTTCTGCAGCAGCACAACCCTAAAATCGACATTTTTCATTTTTCGGCTCACTCTATTATCTTTAACATATATGATATTAGAATTATATCCAATTAAAGAGGATTGTTAATTAAATGTAAATACCTGATTAAATTTAGTTACGTACGAGTATGTTTCAAAAGTTTATTACAGTACTTGTATGTGTATTTTATCTATATGAAAATTAATTAAATCTCCTGTATAAATGTAAGTATAATATGATAATTACATGTGTATACAATTTCTGAAAAATTGTTTATAGGTACAGGGGAAAATGATAATTGCATGGATGAGTTTAATAAATAAATATATACAGTTAAACATTTTGATAACAGAAAAAGATACAGTCATCTTGAGTAGACGTGTTAGCTTCAAAGATAAATAAGCTTAACAATAAATTTGTTCATTGAAGTTAAAAATATGTTATCTGCTTATTAGGGGGAAATATATATTTTTTTAATTTGAAATAGAAACTGGTATACTATTTTGTAATCTATTTACGCTATCAAATATTTAAATATGGAATAGAGTTTGCTTTATAAGCAAATGATATGTCATCGAGTCCTACTGACGATCAGTTGATATTTTTATATTCTTGCTATTTTAATTAACTTTGTAAAAATTTATTTTTAAACGCATCTCGTTTTAGGTGAGTTTGGTGACTGGTCATTTTGCGTCAGTTTTGTGATAGGTTCCTTTACGATAGTTTCTTGTCTCATCGAGTCCTTCTGACGCCCAATCGATTTTTTCATATTATTACAAAAATCTATTTGTAGACGCATCCCCATTTACGTCAGTTCGGCGTCTAGTCATTTTGAGTTTTGGTATTTTTTTATTAGTCCTACAGGTCCATCTGCCTCTTTCTATGGCAAGGCCATGATAAAGTTATCGCCTTGCGAAAAAAGGACTTATACCAGGACACATCACGTAACCGGTTCATTGTGATAGGTACCGATCACTTTAACATGAGGAGGTCAATTGCCCTCTGTGACATGTCACAGTACTGGTATGAAACAACATGTCACACAACTAACCGCAAAGAAGATATCAGAGAACTCGTACTTTCAAACACATCAAGTCATGAAGGCTTTTAAACAGAGCATGTGCTAAGTTTTTCGAGAACCGGTTCTGTTTTCACCTAACACGGCAGTAGTACTTTCAGACCCAATACGTGATAGAGACTTTTTATACCGATCACGTAATAGGTACTTAACAAACCGATCCCATTTTCACCTACCACTGGAGTGGAACTGTCAGACCCGTCACATGATATATACTTTTGAACCGTTCACGTGGTAGGTAATTTAGAAACCTGTCTTATATTCACCTATTTTGTGATTTTCGTCTCTGGTCCAGTTTTCACGGGACAGATACCGATTCCCAACTGAGCCCCCTTTTCCCCCAGGGCGGTTCCTTCCATATAAAAGAACCGGTGTGAGGACCGATACCTGCCCAGTGGACCAATCGCGTAACATATCCAACACAGGAAAATGAGGTACTGAAAAACATCTCAAACATATGCCATTTATTTTGGTTTATAACAAAAATAACATGTATTTAACAAAATTTCAAAAAACTCTGGACCTTTCGAGGGTTTTAGAACACTCTGCAAAAAAATAAATTTTTTTCTCAAATTTGTATATTTGAGACTAAATGTTATTACTGTATAATAATTTACAAAGTTGTTTGTTAGTTTATAAAATTAGCTGTCTGTATTGTCTAAGATAAGGCGTACAATTTTAGGCATATATTTTCTATAGATTTACTACCTATAATTTAGTTTTATTTCTATTTTTGTTTGCTACGAAACATTTAAAAAAATAATAAGTAAGAATAAGGATTTAATAGGCAAAAAAAAAACAAAAGAAATGTACCTTTTAATTAGTTTTTACTTCAGTCAAATCTAGAAAAAATTTAATATTGTACATATACAATACTAAAGGGTGGTTAAATTTTAAGAGCCGATGTTGATTTTGAATAAAACACAAATTATTTAGGAAATTATTGTCATTTCATTTTATTTGGATAATATGGTTCAATTATATATGGTTCAATTATATATGGAACAAAATATCGGCCAAATGGCCGCCGCGACCTCGGCGGCACACCTCCATCCGATGGTCCAAATTTTCGATAATGCTGAGGCATAATTGAGGTTCTATGCCGTTAATGTGCCGAATTATCTCATCGTTTAGCTTTTAAATTCTTGCTGGCTTATCGACGTACAACTTTTCTTTCAAAAAAAGAAGTCCAACGGTGTCAAATCACATGATCTTGGCGGCCAATTGACATCGCCACCACGTGAGATAACACGGCCATTGAATTTGTCGCGCAAAAGAGCCATTGTTTCGTAAGCTGTATGGCAAGTGGCACCGTCCTGTTAAAACCACATATCGTCCAGGGTCATATACTCAATTCCTGGCCACAATAAGTTCGTTTTCATCTCGCGATAGCGAACACCATTCACGGTAAATGCTTGGCCGACCTCATCACACACTATCGCGAACAACAGCAATGTTTTCCGCAAAACAAACTGGGCGAGCATGTGTTTTCACAGTCCCGGTTTGCTGAAATTTGCCCACAATTCTCCCGATTGTGGACACCTTTGGTCGATTATGCTGACCAAAAAAAATGTCGAAGTGCACGAAATTTATTTTTATTTGAACGCCCATTTTCATAATAAGCCTGAATAACTTTAGCGCGTTGCTCGATTGTGTATCTTTCCATGGTTCAAATTGAGTTAGTCTGAAATTGAGAAATGTCAAATGAAATGCAGAAAAAAACTTGACGTTTAGGTGTGGTTCACATTCAACATCGGCCCTTAAAATTTAACCACCCTTTATGTAGCGACACTTGAGCATAGGTTTGCTCTATACACTAATGACTTACTTTTGAGTAAAAAAGATACAGAATAATCCATTTACTTACAATGGGGGTCTCTCCGATATTAATGAAATTAGGATATGAGATTGGCACCCCAATCTGATGTTTAGGTTAGTAAGTGAGGTCTAAATTGCTATTTCTTCTTTTATTTTTTGTTTAATTTTTAAAGCTGTAAAAAACTTGGGTTGATATCCAAGATTGCTTGATGACGCATCTACTAGTGTACAAAACAAATGTCCGACCATTGCCAACTTTTTTTGTTATTAAAAAAATAATATTTTTTTAATAGCACTTTTAAATAGGAAATTGTTGTTGGCTGCGTTCAAAATAATATATTACAATTCATGTTTAATTTTGGACTCCATTAGGCTTTTAGGCGGCTTTGCGAAATTCTATTTACCCTGAGGAGAAAATTTGACAATATGGGTACGTTATTATAAATTGCGTTTCCCCAAAATATTATCTCATTTTTTAGCCCCAAAATGTAAGATTGGGCAGCTTAAAAAATACATGTCTCTTATTGTTCTCTCCATTTTCACATATCAGAATTTTATACCGAGCAGAGGGAAGCCATTGGGACACCTTCCTTTTAAGCTAAATGTATTATATGTATGAGTTTTAAATTTACGATGTGTTTTTATGCTTCCATTAAACAACACAAATCAATCGTTTACTGAACTCGATACGTTTACTATATTCATTACTCAAGAAATTATTAAAACGAAATTGAATCATATTAACTTTACTTAAAAGAGAATCTTACTTAATTAACTTAAAATAAGTACAATAAAATTATAAATAAATTTATTTTTTAAAATTGATAGCACTAATTAATGGATATTGAAATTCAATTTAGAAGTAATTGAGATTTAAAAAAAAAAATAAAAAATATGCTGCAAATTTTTATCGTATCCTCTGAGTAATTATATTTTACATTATGTTTCGTTAATCTGCCATTATATGTATATCTAAGTTACCATAAAATAATATAAAAAATAAACAAAAGAATTTAATGTATATTTCTAAAACACTATGTCCCAAAATTGCACTGGCCCACACCAAAGTCTACACCGAAAGAAAATTTTCATATTGTTTTAAAGTTTTTTGCTCTTTAAGCCAAATTTGTTTCCCAATCTTTAATAGTAAATACCATTTTTATTTTAGGAATAATATATGAATTGGAAAATAGAAACAAAAGTTTGTAAAATTTTTTGCTAAATTTACTAAAAAAAAAATTAGGGAAAAACTGCTGAAATCAGCAGATTTTTTTTATTAGAAATACCAATTTACCCTGCACGAATCATCAAAGAATTTTTTTTGACTAAAAAATTATAAAAATTTAAAATGTTCAAGATTTTTTTTATATTTTTTAATGCAAATAATAATCTACCATTCAGAAATCAGAGGTCTACTATTTTTTTTACGAATATATCTGTTAATTTTAGTGGGATAGAGTGTTTTTTTCATTCAACTTAAATGTAACCAAATTTAGAAATAAAACAGTTTTTTACTTAATAAAACAGTTTTTTTTTGTTGTTGTTAGCAGGGTAATTTGACATTTTCAATTTCCTACAATTTTACCCATTTGTTGTTTATTTAACAGTTTTATTTTTGCTGTTCTTATCTGGCAAAAAATCTGCCAATTTCATCAGGTTTTCCGCAAGACACTTATTATTAACTAATTTTTAGTAGTTTTAAAATAGTTTAAGCCATTTCTAAAATAGTGATCGTTGCATCGCCATTGAAGCCTGAAGTTTTCAGAGTTTCTCAGTTCGTATGGTTGTACATCTCCTACATATTTTATCTGTTCACATAGATATTCCGGCGCATCTCCAGATTTCAATTTTTGTATAAAATTTAGAGTATTTAATTCCAACCTTTACATTTAAGAATAGTTCGCATCGCTTTATTTTGTAATTTCTGCATTCTATCTATTTGTGATTCCAAACAACACGTATAGATAATTGTGGAGCCAAAATGTGGTTTAATTATAGTATTGCAGTTATTGTTGATATTGAATTGCTAATTCTTTTAAAAAATCCAATTTTTTAACAATTTTTTTACAACTGTATTCAATGTGTTCTTTGAATTTTTATTCTTTGTCTATTACAAAGCCGAGGTATTTTATATGGTTTACCTTCTCAATTATTTCATCATTAATTTTAAAAATTGCATCGCTAGTCATAATTATTTCCATTAATTTTGTTTTATTTTCATTTAATTTTAGTTTATTCATCTTTCTACACTGTTCCTCTGTGTCCCCTTCTTAATATATTAGAGTATCATCTGCATATAACACTATTTCACATCTTTCCAAAATATTTGGCATATCATTTATGTATATAATAAATAATAACGGGCCCAAAATGGAACCTTGGGGAACTCCTAAATCATTACTTATTGTTGTTGATTTAAAACCATTTACTTTGGTGCTTTGTCTTCTATTTTCTAGATATGATTTAAACGATTTGAGTTCAATATCTTGTACACCGTACATATATAATTTTTGTAACATTATTTTTCTATCAATTGTTTCAAATGCCCGTTTAAAATCTAAAAACATTGCTATAATTTTCTTATCTTTTTCAATACTCTTCTACTGATGTATTACGTAGTTTACTGCAGTTTCACATGAAAATTTTTTTCGAAAACCAGATTGGTATTTGGATAAAAAAGAATTCTTCTCAATATATTTTTCCACTTCCATTTTCACAACTTTTTCTAATATTTTTTCAAACGTTTTTAAGTTATTTATTGGTCTGTATTCTTCACACTTATTTGTTTCAAGATTAATAAATATAAAATAATAACTAAAATAACCAACTCGGCCCACTTTAATTACTTGTAAAATTTATTAGTGTAGTAAGGTGTAAAGTAATGTATGAACCCCTATTTTTATTCATTACTTTATACCTTATTTGGTAATATGTGGTTTTGTTAGGTTGTAACTTTCTTATTTTAAAATTAATCATTGAAAGTTTAACTTTCAAAATATTGTGGATCAGTTCTGATTTATTCCAATATTTTGGGCTGATACACACAGATAAAAAAATTTGTCAGTTCCCAACTGAAATTCGGTGTCACGACTGAAATCGGTTGCTACAACTTTATATAAATACAACTGAAATTTAGATGCAACATTTAAAATATTCGACAATTAGATTTAAAATACACTTTTTAATTAGGTTGGCATTTTATTTTTCTATGTTTATTTTTTTTTTTATATTTTTATTTTTTTTTTTTTATAATTGAGTCGGAACATGTTTTAGGATATTTTAAAGACGCCGTAAAATTTCGAGAAGTTGCAGACCTTTTTTTTTATATCCGAAAAAATCCTTCTTGTTCAATATTGCAGAGAAATACTTAAAAATCTGCCTTTTTGGATTTGAACTCTGCTTAAAATTACCTTTCATCTCGATACAAAAAAAAATTTAGACGCACAAGGAGTATCGAATTTGATCTTTGGAAAAATTTCGCTTAGGTCAGGCCATCAGATAGATAGATGAAAAAAAAATACTTTTTAAAGGTTACAAAAAATTCTAATTGATCTAAGACCTGCAAATGAGATCAGAAATTTTCGAACTAAGTGAATTTTTTTTTCAAACTCGAAATTTTATTTCAAAAATATTTATTTAATTTCCCTTATTGATGGAACAAAATTTTGGCTCTCTACAACGAATTAAAGGTTCAAAATCCTTTATTCAATCGAAATTTTCCCATTTTTTCATTAATAAGAGAGATTAAAGAATTATTTTTTGTGGAACAAAAAATTCGAATTCGAAAAACAGTTTTACTATAATTTAAGATTTTTACATGAAAAGTGCAATTTGAAGAGTAATTACGATTTGGCGGAAACATTACGAAAAACTATTTTTTGAAAAGTGACTACAGATTCATTGTGACAACCGAATTTCTTGCCAACCGAATAATTTGATTAGAGCCACACATATATTTATTTGTGGCGACCGAATTTGAATCAGGTATACATTTTGTTGTGACAATCTAATATTTCAAATTATTCAATTGGCAAGAAATTTGGTTATTACAATGAATCTATTTTCTCTGTGTTGCATGCAACCAGTTATAAGCGAAATTCCACCAAAATCTAAATTCGGTCCACACTAGTGTGCACTAAAGCTGTAAATAGCATTATTGAATACTTTTAGGACATAGTCTTCTTTTGTTCTGTCTTAAACACTAACATAACTTAATGAAAATTGTAAAAAAAAAATGTTTATGATGATGACGAGAACAAGGACGTGAACAATGATGGCATTATAAAATGTGCTTTTAATTGTCTATTAAATATTTATACATGTTTATGATGATGATGATGCCACAGAGCTACTTACCCAAGTATAACTAAACGATAGCAATTTTTTGAAGTTGGCAAAGTATCATCACATAACATGGCTGAACTAACAACATGATTTGCTAGAAAATCATCTGTATCTATGGCATCCAAGTCATCGGACATATGATGGTCATACTGCTGATGTAGATCAGTATTGTTTATTAAACGTGTAGTAGTATTAACAACACCATTGCTACCACTTGGTACATCATCGAGAAATGTAACCACATGTGAGCCAGAACCACCCCCCTGTGTACTTGCTGTTGCATGCACCGATGTTGATTGTGTATTGTTCATTGTTTGAGCAATATTTGCTGTTGTACCTTGTACAACTTTACCATTGGCAGGATGTTGTTGATGTTGTTGCTGCTGCTGTTGCCTTCCCATCGGTAATGATGTTGAGTCAGGTGTTGCCATTGTAGTCTGCTGCTGTGTAGTGGCTTTTGTATCACCGAATGAAACCTCAGCATAGTCATTGTTATTGCTACGAGCGCAAAACCAATTTTTACAACGAATCATATTGACATTCATTCTGTTTAACTAAAACTTGTTCACTTCGGCACTGAATTATTTGCTTTGATTGCAACAAAATGTTAGTTATTGTATTCCACAGTATCCTATAAGTTTTTATAAAATACCAACATTTACAAAAACGCGATTGTAAATGTTATTGTTTACTTTTTGTATGAAATTTCCTGTTTGCAAATAACGATTTTTGCTTTCCTGCTCAAGTAATAATTTTATGTTTCATTTCCAATAAAAACCATTGCTCACACATGCATACATGTGTATTGTTGTTGCTATTGTTAACTGTGCGTATGTGTCAATTGGTTTTGGCTTAATGGTAATATTTTTATCTATTTCTGTATTGGCCACTTACTTTATTTTTTTGGTTTTTGGTTATTTTTTTGTATTTTTTAGCAATCCGTTTTATATCTTCAACAGTCATTGATGGTTATATGATGTAAAAATAATTGCCTGTTTTGGAGCCAGTTCGAGTAGCCATTGTAAATACGCATAGACATATTGAACATACTTAATTGCTTTCATCTATCTATACGTTATTGGTTTTGTTAATGGACCTTTGTCGGTGGTTTTAATTTGTGGTTGTGATGGTGGGATGTTTATCAAGATTTTGTAACATCATTGATATATTTAGTTGCTAGATACAGAAATTAGATATAAACAAAAACGGTTAAGGATTTTTTATGTGTAAAAGAAAATACAAACAAAAAATGTGAATGAGTTTTATAATCAGAAAAAATAATAATGAGTCATTCCAAAAGTTTTCGAAACGTTTTAGGAATGGATGCTTTTGGATTTCACTAAAAATTTGCACCTTGATATTCCATGTTCCCATAATAACTGTGCCATTTGTGGTTTTTCAAAATTTACTGTTGTTCACGGCGTATCGCGGCTCAAAGTTGTTTTTTTAGCGAAATTAAAGTAAGTTTAAGCCGCTCTAAGAAATTATCCGATATTAACAAATCATATCTCATCTGAAAGCTTAGATAACTTCTTCTTTCAAAAACATCCAGTCTTTTTACAGAAACATTGTAAAAAATTATTTTTTCACGAATGTTAAAAAAACACACATTTTCGATTTTTATACCCTTCGCATATTGAGGGTTTACTAACGCAATCTCGCCTCGAAAGCTACTATTGTATTGTATACTTTAATTCAATTAAATATACAAAAAAATATATAAAGTCTATACGAGTTCATACGGTCCAAAAATTAGATGGCGGCAGTAATTTGAAAAAATTACTTTGATGAAAAGTGTCAACCTTATAAAATATACGTTTTAAGTTACAAAGCGTTGCAAGGCCATCAAAAAGAAACGATCTAAGTAAATCAATACACAGAGAAAACAGATTCATTGTGACAACCGAATTTCTTTGCATCTGAATGGTTCGCTTGCAGCCACCAATATATTTGTTTGTGGCGACAGAAATTCGGTTATTACAACAGAATTTCGGTTGGAATACTATATTTAATTTGACTTCGTAATAAAAATGAATATAAAATATTGGGTGGCAGAGTTTTAACGAGGCCGTACGGGGTGCCAAGACAAACACCGCAGTGGTTACCCAGGTGATCGTCAGCTGAAGGTGTGTGAACTGGCTGAAATGATTGATATTTCAAAAAGTGCCATACATCGCATATTCACCAAAAATTTGAAGATAAAAAAGCTGTGAGTAAGAATTGTGCCGCGTTTGCTCACAATAGAACACAAAAAGCGTCGTGAAAATGTTTCCATGAGTCCACCACTTCACACCTGAGACAAAGGAATAGTCAAAGCAGTAGACTGAAATGGGAGAATCATTTCCAAAAAAGGTAAAGACAGTTCAATCTTTAGGCAAGGTCATAGGGATAATTTTTATTGACTATCTTCAAAAAGGAAAAACAGCGTTGAAATGATGAAATTAAGATAAAAAGGATGCATTTGGCGAAAAAAATGTTGTTTTATCAAAACAAAGCACCAGTTTACACATTCATTATTGAAAACTAGACCGGATCCGAAAAAACATATCACGAGATAGATGAAAAGAGCATCGGTTCGTAAAGTACCTACTACGTGACCGATTTCAAAGTCATGACATGTACTTTTGCGGTGGTTCTGTGTATGTTCTTTTGGGATAGTGGTGTGACATGTTCTTTTAGACCAGTCCAGTGGCATGTCACAGAGGGCAATTGACCCCCTCCTAAGACAATCCCATGTTAAAGCGTCCGGTCCTGGGATAGGTTCATTCCCCGCAGGGTACGTATCGAAGCTATTGAATATTGATGTGAAAAGTTTATCGAGCTAAAAGAAGATAATGTTACGAGGGTTGGTCAATAAGTCCGTGACATTTTGAATGAAACACAGTTTTTTTTTTTGCAAAAAAAAAAAAATATTTTTTAACATAATCTCCTTTTAGCTTAATACACTTAGTCAAACGTTTCTGCAAGTTTTGTATCCCTTCCAAAAAATAGAATTTCTCGAGGTCCATAAATAGGCATTTGGTTGATCACTAATTTCATCGTTGGAACTAAATCTCTTTCCACCGAGCCATTTCTTTAGGTTTGGCAATAGGAAATAGTCACTGGGGGCTAAATCCGGAGAATAAGGCGAATCAGGGGGCAATTTGTAGACTACTTCATGGATTTTTGTCATGGAAACTAAGCTATCACACGATTCCGTTGATGGTCGATTGTGAGCAAACGCGGCAGCGATCTTGCGGAAAGCTTTCTCATACCCAAGTGATCGTTCAAAATTGAAACCACTGAGTTATGTGAGATGCCTATGTCTTCCACAATCTATCGCACATTCAATCTCCGATCGGCCAACACCATATCGTGAATTTTTTCAATTGTTTTTGGTGTAGAGACCTCAACTGGGCGTCCAAAACGTGCTTGTAAGGCCACAATGAAAGTCAGTAAACCACTTTTTTACCATTGAAATCGATGGTGCAGAGTCTCCGTAGTATTTATCAAGCTTTTCCTTGCCTTGATTGACGGTTTTTTTTTCACAAAAAATAATGTTTGATGACACTCGAAATTCACTTTTTTCCGTTTTTAAAAAAAATCTACGGGGTTGTATGTTTTGAACAGCTGTTAAACGCAAAGTAAATGACGTAACTTGCTCAAAATTTGACAGTAGTCTATTAACAGGTGGTACTTGATGGGGTCAGTGTTGCATTTCATATAAATAACTACGTGGAAAGTTCCAAAAGTCACGGACTTATTGATCCGCCCTCGTATATAAAGAAAATTTTTTCCCAGATATGTTGTTTGCTCGTTTTAATTACAAATAAGAATATATTTGATGTGTAAGTTTCCATTGGCCCAGGGACAAACCTTATTGAATTGGGTTACAATCGGTCCAAATTCAGACCTATTTAATTATTCAGTTATTAAACCGTAAATTTGGATTTTGGAATGTTATATCGGACAGTAAATCTTACGACTAAATTTAAAGAAAATTGTTTGATATTTGGACCTAGTCCAACACACCTTGTGGTAAACCCACCTTTCCGGTATTGGCTTAAATTAACTTTAATTAAACTATAGGATTATAAACATATGTTGGTTAGAATCTTTTCATAAATTAAATCTTTTCAAACATATCTACCTTCCATAGAATGGTCTTGTCTGACCTAAAAGTTATTTGCTAAATTAATTTTTTTTTCATCAATTTCATTCAGATTTATCTGTATCTTCATACAAAAACAAGGATCAGGACTCTTCCTGAAAATATTTTTTAACAGTTTTATTTTTGCTGTTTTTATCAATAAAATATTAAGAAACAAAGTTTGCTAATTTCAGCATTTCTACTGCAAACAAATTTTTAGTAGTTTTAGTAAAAATTTTTAAACACTTTTTTCCATGAGTGTAACAATAATCAAAAATTTTTAATAATATTTAATCCGTCAAATAGAAAAATATGAATTCAACTTTTGGTGCCCTGAGTTTTTAACTCCAAATATTGTTGGTGTCATATACTTGACATGCCCGACTTTAACTATTTACTATTTTAAATATGAAAATGTTTATTTTAAGTAGAAATAAAATTTACTTCAATAAGATGCATACTTAGTATAATAGAAAATAAGATGTTAATTTAAATATTTAGATATAATAATTACTTTATCTATGATTTTTTTTCTCCGTGTACGGCAAAGTGTATAACAAGTGTTTCCCATTTACTAATAAAATATAAATCCTCCTAAATATTAATTAATTCTATTAAGTAAATACAAAAAATTCTATCCTTATGTTTTTTTTTTCAATTAACATTTTAATCACTAATAATATAATTTACATAATTATTCTAACAATAAAGTCCCTGTAATTTGGTTGTAAAACTAAATTTGCATAATAACCACCAAAAGTTTTTTATATTATTCATAATTTGTTTTGCTTATTTTGTGCAAATGTAAATTGTAAACAGAAAAATTTAATAATCGTTTTAATGAACATATTTTGTTTGTAATTGTAACGAACATTATGATTACAAATTAAATATGAAAATAGTTTTACCAGAACAAATACAAAAGCTTGAAATATAAATGCATACACCTGTTTTAATTTCATACTGATTGCAATGATTAAGCAAATACAATTATATGGCCTTTAGGTATACGTATTTAAATGTAAAAGAATATTTTTTATTTAACTTTTTTTTTTAATTAAAATTTTCATTAATTCTGTTTTCATACTCAACTTTTTCAATGATTCAGCCCCCACAATCACTAAATTGTTAACATCATTGTAGAAATTCGTCTGTATAGCACTATTTGTAGTGCGTGTATGTAGTAATACACTGAAAATCTGATAAAAGGATGTGCTGATTTTGAAAGCTTTGTTAGCGGAAGTAAACAAGAGGCGGTAGTATATGTATACATATAAAGAATGTAATTCATAGAATTCAAGAACAATGATAACTGCCAGGATTTCCGTTAAATTTTACAAATAATGTAAGTGCTTAAAATTTACTGAAACTTAGGAGCCAAATTAATTTAGGGTTTAAGCAGTGAACATTTTATTGTACAAGCTTTAATAAAATTTTTTAGTTAACTAATTAAGTTTTCTTCTAAAGGTGAATGAAAATTTTCTTAAATTTAATCAAAAAGATATTATTGTTTTTAGGAAACTAGTTTTTAATAACACTTTTTTTGCCTTTTTTGTAATAAACAAATAAAATTTTATGAAATATTTCATAAAATTTTATAAAAAAAACTGCATTGAGTTAATGTCGAGTTTTAGTGGACGAGTTCCAGCAAAACTTTATAGATGTAATGGTAAAATTCATTATTATTATGAAGATAATTTTCTCTATTTAGTATAACAAAATAATAATACAGTACATTACTTAAATGCTTAGGACCACACTTAAAATAATACGCCATAAAAAAAACTGTCAAACGTGTTTCAAATCGATTTGATTAAGTGACGGCCCAGAAGAAAAACGTGCCGTATTTTTCCATACAAATTGACAATTAAAATGCGACAAGCATTGCAGTTTTGAAATAGAATCTATTTTATTTTATTTTTCCTTGTATAATTGTTCATGTTCTCCTTGTTAAATTGTGCAACTTAACAGGTCAATTGAGAAGTCCCCGACCTGACACATAGATGGCGCCACTAGACTTAAATCGATATGATTTTTAGTTAGCCCTAACCTTCAAAAGACACGTGTATAAATTTGACAGCTGTCGGATCATTAGTTTGTGAATTATAGCATTTTGAGTGAAGCAACTTTTGTTATTGTGAAAAAAATGGATAAAAAGGAATTTCGCGTGTTGATAAAATATTGCTTTTTGAACGGAAAAAATACAGTTGAAGCAAAAAGTTGGCTTGATGACGAGTTTTCGGACACTACCCTAGAAAAATCAACCATCAAGGATTGGTATGCTAAGTTTAGACGTGGTGAAATGAGCACCGAAAACGGTGAACGCAGTGAACGCCCAAAAGAGGTTGTTACGGACGAAAACATCAAAAAGATCCACAAAATGATTTGGAATAACCGTAAATTGAAAATGAATGAAATAGCACTTACTCTAAAGATATCAACTGAACGTGTACAACATATCATTCACGAATATTTGGGTATGAGAAAGCTCTGTGCAAAGTGGGTGTTTGGAGCTGTTCAAGTGTAATAAAACCGAGTTTTTGCGTCAATATGTGACAATGGATTAACCTAGCTCCATCATTTCACTCCGAAGTCCAATCGACAGTTATCCGAGTGGACTGCACGTGATGAACCAACTCCAAAGCGTGGAAAGACGCAACAGTCCGCTGGCAAGGTTATGGCGTCTGTATTTTGGGATGCGCATGAAGGACGAAATCGCTGGAAAACGGCAGCATTTGAAGAAAAAAGTGCTGTTTCACCAAGACAATGCACCGTTTCACAAGTCAGTGAAAAAGATGGCGAAAATTCATGAATTGGGCTTCGAACTGCTTCCGCATCCACCGAATTCTCCAGATCTGTCCCCCAGCGACTATTTCCTGTTCTCAGATCTCAAAAGAATGCTCGCTGGGAAGAAATTTTCGTCGAAATGATCGTCGAAACTGATAGGCCTCAGCAAAGGACAAATCGTATTACAAAAATTGTATCGAAAAGTTGGAGGGTCGCTATAAAAAAACGAATTTTGCCAAAAAAAAAAATGTGTTTTACTATGGTAGGCCGGGGACTTTTCAATTGACCTGTTAGTATGTTCGTTAATAGTAATAATTATAATTATAATTTTTTTTAATTGTTTTTATAAAATTAAAATGTAAAACCCATAAAAATAACATGGGTCGTTAATAAGGAAAGGAGACACTGAGGAGGAAAGAATCTCTACGGTACTAATTAAACTAAAGAAAATATGACAGTTTTTGTAGTAACCATCGTACGTCGTTTATTTTGGGCGCGTTTTCTCTCATAGCAACAATCTTTCCTAATCTGGACGGACACTAATTTTAAAAAAAAAGTTTGTTGAAACACTGATTTGAATTAACAAGGAAACTAGCTGGGAATATAAAAAAGATATATAAGAAGAATTTTTCTGTTGGCCAATCGGATATTATAAAAAATCAATTATAACTATTTATCCCAATATTTCGTCACCACAATCAAACTTCTTCAGGGGAATTTTTTTCAAGAAGTCACCCAATGTGGTGACGAAATATTGCATTAAATAAACATAATTATAATTAATTTTATATAAAAAAAATATATTAAGCTCATTTTAAATTGATATTTAAAAAAAACTGCTTTTTAAAAAAACTGCTTTAAATTTAGGATTTGTGAATATTTTATTATTTGTTTGGCATGAAAAATATTTGCAAATGTAATTTTTTAGATCAGTTTTTATTTAAGATTTATTTTAAACGGTTTTCGAGTATAGAAACAAAAATATCGGTAGAGATATTTAAGAAAAATGTACTTGTTTATAAGAAATATTTACTTAATTTTAGCAAAATTATACTAAATTTTAGTACAACAACAAAAATTTTAAGACGAAATTTACTTACTTTAAAAACAAATTTACTTAGTGTAAGTGAATTTTTTTGTATTTGTTTTTTTTTAAAGGGTATGCTTGGGTCACTCCACAATCTGTAACGTATAAAAAAATCGTATTGATATCTCTTTTTCTCATTGAGTGGCGATCAAGTGCTTTGTACTTTTCTAAAATGAAAACTTTAAACACATTTTCTGCAAAATTGATTTTTTAATTTTTAAAACAATCTTGAAGTACATGAGCTATTTGTTTAACTCAAAATATTATTTCGTTAGAAACAATATAAAATACATAATAATTAATCGAAAATGTATTCAAAAAGAGGATTACTGATTTTTCATTATATTCAAACCATTTTTTGTTATTATTTAATAAAAACAATCGGAAGCCGCTTAAAATAACCATTAATTTTTAACTGACAAAACGTCAGAAAAAAAATTTTTGTAGCTTCTTTTTCAAATTGATTTTTTCTTGTATGTAATTACAAAACACAACACACACAGACGAATATATTTTTATTTTCTTTATTTGAACAATTTCTTGTAATTTGTATTTTTTTTATTTACTGCAACTAGTTATAATAACTAACAAGCAATTTAGTACAATACATATTATTAAAAACAAAAGAATTTATATTTTAAGTATATTAAATATATGAGGTTGTTAAACGACATTAGAATTTACAATTAGGTCGGATGGCTTCCTTCTTCTGAGTCTGCGCTCCATACTAATGGGATCAGCAAGGGATGATGCTTCCGTATTAACATGGTTTCTCAATCGGTTGTTGTGTTTGTTTGGAATATTGGCAATTCCTTGCGTTACGGTATTCACGCCAAGATCACGATGAAGATCAGCATTTCAGATATACCATGGTGCGTTGACGATACTTCTTAGTACTTTATTTTGAAAAAGTTGTGTTATGTTTATATTTTTCGTGCTTGTGCATCCCCACAATTGTACACCATATGTCCATATTGGGTTTAACATTTCATTATATATCATTAGTTTATTTTCAATTGAAAGATTTGATTTTCTTCCTATCAACCAGTTTAGCTTTTTCCACTTCTGTTGCAGTTGTAAATTTTTTATCTAAACGTGCTCATTAAAGCGTTATTTCGCATCAAGTATCATACCGAGGTATTTAACTGTCTTTGCGTAGGGCACCTGTGTATTGTCTATATATATAGGAGTACATAGCAGAGATTTGTTTGTAAAGTCAACATGCGTTGATTTAGAGCTGTTTAAATTAATGCGCTATTTTTTGGTCCAACCTAAGACCGAACTTTAAGCTTGTTACAGTTTCTGGTTTGCTTCATTCTCAGTTCTTGCAATTGAAAGAATAGCTGTGTCATCAGCAAAAGTAGCCATAGTCGTTTCAGCGAATTTTGGTATATCACTGGTGTATAATAGATATAAAAGAGGACCCAATATACTCTTCTGTGGAACTCCTGCTTTTATTTCTTTTAGTTTTGAATATTCATCTTCGTATTTTATGCGGAATAATCTGTTTTCCAGATATGATTTTAATAACTTGCAATAAGCCTTGGGCAGTTGTGTTTTGAGTTTTGCTAGGAGACCTGTATGACAGACTTTGTCGAAAGCCTGTGAAATATCTAATAGCACTGCGGAAAAAACATTTTTTTTTCTCTAGAACATTTTCGATTACATTTGTAATACGATGAACTTGATTAATATTCGAATGTGCGTTCCTAAAGCCAAATTGATGTTTTTGTGTTCTTTAATTGCTTTAATGCGATCTTTCAATATCTTTTCGTATAGTTTTGACAGTATAGCCAAAAGCGATATTGGTCTGTATTAAAGACACTGTCCAACAAATTAAGACTTTTTGAATGGAACAGAATAGCGACCCCATAATTCTGAAAGGGAATGTTGAGTAGATCATTTTTGAAGAACAAACTTATGGTCCAGCACGTCTGTTTTTTTTACAGTGGGTCAAAGTTTTAATTTTTTGGTCGAAGGGAGCATTATACTATATGAAAAAAATGCTGTAAGTTAATGTCTGAGAGAATTCTTATGGTCAGAGTTGTATTGTGGAATTGTATGAGGATTATTTTTGTGGAAGATCTTAACCCTCTAACTGGTCTCTTTATGGGTCAATTTGACCCTTTTTTCGAGAAAATCAAAAAATATCCTTAAAAAAAGGACATTTAAGGAGTAAAATATTCTACGAAAATGTTTGCCGGAAAATTTCAGTGGGGGTCACCAAAGACACCAATGTCGCTATTCTGTTCCAAAAATGCTGTTGGACAGTGAGGTTAAAGGTTTTCCAGGCTTTGATATCATTATTACTTCAGCTTCTTTCCAGAATGATGGTACGTATAGTAGTCTAAATGATGCATTAATAATCTGTGTAAGTTTTATTTATTTATCTATTTATTCCAGTCTATGGATACAAAAGTATCCTTACAGACTAGCAACTTATTACAAAAGTAATTTATTTAATAAAACTTAAAATTGAGAGTAAGGTAAACTAATATCTTATTGATTACAATAATTATTAAATAATCTCAAAGCTTTAGTTAGAGGTTCATTTTATGCATAATTAGTTTAGTTCTATGAACATCAATAAAAAATAATTTATCTATATTCCTTAAAGATCTAGGGGGAACATATATTTTTGTTAAGTGTAATAAATCAGGTGAATCAATTACACCACAAATAATGCCATGCGCAAATGAAACATTCAAAAAAGGAAGAGCAAGTTTAACAAATCTATTTTGAATTCTCTCAATACGGTTTATATGAGTATCCGCATTAGGACTCCAAATAAAGGATGCATGTTCCAATCTGGAACGAACAAAAGAAGTAAATAAAAATTTTTTTTTGTATAAAAATCAAAAAGATTTCCAGAATTACGACGCATAAAAGCAAAAAGAAAATAAGCTTTAGGAATGACTACCAAAAGACAATTTTGGATCAAATACCACACCCAAATCAAGTATTTCATCCACAGATGACAGAGTATGATGTCCCATTCTGTATTGTGAAAGCAAGATATGAGAGCATCTATGATACGTCATATAAAAACATTTTGAAAAATTAAAAGGCAAACCATTATAATCAGACCACAAAATAGCTCTGGACAAATCTTCCTGAAGGTCAAAAATATCAATATGATAATATTTATTATATGGCAGATGTCTAAGCACTTCGGTAGTTATAAGGTCGAAACCAGGACATTTTTTCATTTTAAGATTATTATGAATATGATAATTATAATTTGTATTGAAATAATTTTGTATTTAAACATACAAAAAAAAAAACAACAAAAAGGAATTATTTGAATTTTTACTTTTAGAAACAGACAACATAAAATTTTACACTTAACAGAAAATATCAACTCCTGCAGAAAGTCTGTATTTTTTTATAGTTTGTTTTCTGATTGTTAGCTGATTCAAATAGTTAAAATACATATTTCTATGAATTTCAATTGATTCTTCATTTAAAAACAAACTCAACGTATAACTTTTTTAATAATCTACAATCGCTAATGGAATATATATTGCGAGTGTTAAATTACTTAATATTTAGTAAATATTTTTCTAAGTGTAAGCCAGATTTAATTTTATCTACATCGTGAGGGTATTTATTTGATGATCTGTAGAGCCTACAAATTTTGTTCAACAACATGATATTAAAATTCCAACAATCCACCCCATGATGTATTTTCATATATATATATATACATGTATATATGTACATTTTTATTTTCTCACATCCTCATATTCTCTTTTCATATGAGATGTTTATTATCAACAACTTTATTTCATATGTTTTAAATTCTTAACATGTGTAATAGGGTATATCGAATAAAATTTTTTTGGAGTTCGATGTCGCTCCTATATCGAAAAAATTTTATTTCAATCCCACCATAACCCATCGATATACTAGAAAACCATTAAAAAATTATAAATTATATTTTTGTGATTTTTTCAGAAATTTTCACAAAATTGTTTATTTTGGGGAGCTAATAATTTATAGTCAGATTGGAATGAAATTTGACATAATTTGTAAGCTCTTACAGTATTTATTATATCTGCATGAATCTCATATCGAATTCACAAAAAAAAAATCGCTATACCCTAATGTGGAATATACACAATAGGGTGACATATTGATATGAATGGAAAATTTTGTTGTTTTAATTTCTTGGATTTCCGATCAGAATTTGGTGAGACTGGGTCCAAATAATTTTTTTGGAACAACATCAATCCGCGGTGTAGCATAGCCATTGGAGTCTGCGTCAACAAACATAGTACACCTAGAGAATAGATTGATTGCAGCTCGATCAAAACCATTAACATTTATTTGTAAGGATTTTATTTTATATGGAATAACCTATAATCCATTATTATACCAAAAATATTGCACTGGGAATTAAAAAGAGGGGAAAGGAACCAAAAAAGGATTATTATTATCCAATTATTGATATTTCCAATCAACTTTACGAATAAAATTCGTTTAGAAATTCGTTTAGAAGCAACCGTTTTTTTAGTGGATGTACTAAAAAATAAGTACAGTCTGTTAAATTTATTAATAAATTATCGATATTCGAAAGTGGTAACCACAGATACGGTTATCCTGATCAACTTTATCATTAAATTAGGATTTCAGTTGACTTAACGGAATTGTGGATTTTATTGATTATAGAAGGCACTAAAGATTGGTATTTGTAAACGAATTTTTTGCTAAATTTGTTTTCTTACAAAATTATTTTAATTCAAAATTAGTCATTAAAATGTATAAATGTTTGTGGGCTAGTGGGTAGAGAGCTAGCCTACACTTAGCAAAAAAAGTTAGTAGAAAAATTTGTAAACGGTTTTTAATCCCACCTTTGTACTGATTTTTAGTAAAAAAAATATTATTTAGAAAATCTATTTGCTATTTACATTTTACAAATAACAGAGTTTTTACAGAATATTTACAAATTTTTGCTGCTAATTTCAGAAACCACTTTACAAATTTTTGAAAACCGATTTGCTAAAATTAGCAAAAAAAATAGTAATTTTAAAATTCGGAAGTGAATATACCGACTCATGTCTGAAAATAGGACATCCACTTAATATAGCACTAAAAAGTTTTTTTAGTTCTAAAAATCAGCCCTTAAAACAATAAAAATTTTGCCTGAAAAGTAAAAAAAAAATTAACTAAAATATTTAATAAAACCGAAATTGCAAAATTAAAACAAAATGATTAATTCCTTTATGTTTTAAGAATTTTTAAGATTTTTAAGCCTTTGATTTTTTTAATTTTTTATAAAATGTTTTTTGAAAAAATAAATAAAATAAAAAATTGTTGATGCTCGATAAAAAAACATTCATTTAAAATTTTGTACCAAATATTTGTAATTTTGTTTTTGCTGATTTTAGCAAACAGATTTTAAATTCCACTTTACAAAAATTATACTAAAGTTTAGTAGCGGCTTCTAATTTTTCTACTAATTTCATTGTACTATGCGTCAGCAGAGATGAGTTGCTATGATTAGCAAAAATACCGCTGTGCTCAAATTAGCGAAATTTCCCGTAATAACAGCAAAATTTTCAGTTGCAATTACAGACTTTTTTTTGGTGAGTGTAGTACTCCTAATTTCCGAGTTTAAGTCCCGGTAAAAGCAAACATTTAGAGAAAATATTTTTTTTTTTAATTAAAATAAAATATTCAAATGTTTAAATAACAAATATATCAAAGAAAATTAAATTAAATTGTGGTGCAGTAGGTAATAGTGTGAAATATGATGCCTAGGCTCGATACCGGAAAAATCTAAAAATAGAATTTTCCTTAAAATAAAATTTTGTAGAACGTAATAATAATGTGGAATATAAATATTAAATTAGACAACTGAATATAAGCTTTCACAACTAAAAATATAATTTAATATGAAGATAGTTGTGGTAACCGTCAGAATTCGATTGTCAACAAATTCGGTAGCCACAACTGATACTGTTTTCTGGGTATACCTAGAATATTCAAGAAATTCAAAACGTTGTCACCCTAATACACATTGTGTATATTTTATTGATAAGCGACAATATTTTTGTTCTTAATATTCCTTTCAACGATGAATGCATTTAAATCTCAATTGAGAGGTTATCAGTAGAAAAAGTATTAACAAATACTTGAACGTTTGATTTTAAAAGTGGCGTAAGTCCACTTCTGGTGGAAATTTGGACAATGATAAAATTAATATTAGTATTCAAAAAGCAATAAATGTAAAAATAACCAAAAAAAAAAACATTAAAATTTAATCAAGAAAGTTTTGCTAGTTAACGATTTAACAAAAAAAAAAACTATTTTAATTTCAAAAAAAAAACTATTTATTTTTACTAAAAAATTTTGTGCAAAAAAAACACATTAACTCAGTTTAGCTCATTAAAAAATTTATTAAAAATATGGAATTGTATGATGAGGTGAGCATAATAATTTCTCTGATAACACCCAGATTTTTCATTTAATCATGTAAGTAAAAATGGACTTACGCCACTATGAAAATAAATAGTACATATTAATCAGCCACAACAATTTAAAGACATGTTTTTAAATTTTTTAAAGAAAATCAAATAATCTTCCACAGTTTGTGACAAAGTGTCAACATTAATAGAACACGACTTAAAAAAAGCGTTTTTTGTTTTTTATTTTATTTAAAAACTAGTTTAACAATTAAATTAAAAACACTATAATGCCATTAAATAAACAACAAAATCATCGAATTTATATAACCGCTTTAGTTTTATCATTTATGTTAATTGCCGGCTCCATTTATTTACATATACGACAAAAACATCATTTAGGCCGTTTGAATTATGATCGTGATCGTGATATTATAAAACCGACCAAAGGTGTTGGTATGTAAACTTTGGAAGAAAAGGCAAATATAACAATATTAATTGTAATTGAAAAAAAAAATATTTAATTAAATTAAATTTAAAAAATACATAAATTTCAGTGAAAATAAATTTTATATGTTTATTAAAAATATTTGAAGTAGTTTTTATAAATGCTCACACCAGCTAACCTTGTGCGTTCAGCTCAGTTAGAATATGCTAAAAAAGAAACATTTTCGTTTGATTGTTTTAGTGTTCGAACATAAAAAATATAAAAACGTAGGGAAGAATTCATATCTAAACATAAAAAAATACAAAAAAAAAAAACATAAAACGGAATTACTTGAATTTCGCTAAGATCACTGAACAATCAAGCTAAGGTGCAGTATCCCAGCAAAACCACAAATTACCATATCATGTATAAAGAAATGCGCATATAAACAAAGTGCGAGGATGGAATAAGCAATGTGTCTTTTAGAGTTTTATAAAAACAAAAGATGCAAAAAGTTTCTTACAAATATTAAAATATTTAATATAACGCATGAGTATATCACACCCATTACGAATGCTTTGTTGGGATTTAGTGTATGAGGTATAAGCTAGAGTATTCAAAAAACCGGCCTTTTGAAAAAACCGGTTTCGGTTTTCTTCGAAAAATCGAATTTTAAAAAAACCGGTTTCGGTTTTTGCAGAAAAAACCGGTCAACCGGTTTTTTCGGTTTTTTTTTTTAATTTGAATAAAAAGCTTATATAATTTGTTAATTATTTTTATTGTCATATTCATTTAAATAATTTTTTTTATTGTATTTCATTTCAACAAAAAATTAACTTAAAACCAATATTTTTTATATTTTTTAAATATGTAAAAAGAAAATCTATTTTTCACTTCTAAAATAATATTTTAGAAATAATATGCAATTTAAATGTTTCGTTTTAAGACGATTTTTTTGTTTGCTTTTGATAAAGCTAGAAGTGGAAAATACTCTTTCACTAATAGTAGATGTTGGCCAAATAGTCAAAAGACAATTTTATAAATTGTCCAACTTTTCAGTTCTTTTGTCGCATTTATCAAGATATATGAAATCATCATATGTGACCTTCTCCGAGAAAAGGGACCTAGTGTGTCAAATAACGGGTTTGGACTTAAGAGTGGATTCTGGTACCTAAAAGGGTGTAGAATAAGATTAAATGAGTTAGATTTCTGATAAAAATTTATTTACCCCATAAAAGCGTACAATTCGAAATTGAAAAAATCGATAAAAATGAGAAAAATGAGAAAAACATTAAAATTTTACTTTTTTGGTTTTAAATTGTCACTCTAAAAACTAAAAAAAAAAAAGTCACCACATAGGCATGACGTCACCAAAGTCATAACTAACCATACCAAATCGCATCCCCCAACTGAAGGTATGTTCAGTGATAAATTTTAAATGCGTTTTTCTCAAAACTTCATTTTCACACACTAGGTCCTTTTTTCTGAGAAGGTCACATATAATGATGAATAATTTTGTACAGTCTCTTTTTTAGGATTTTCAATACTGTTTATTGTGTTATTTAGATCAGAAATTAAACTATTTGAATTTGGAATATCCAAAGTTAAGTCTTCATCGGAATCTATCAGACTTACATCTAAATCTTCATAACCAAACGATTATAAAAGTGTTCGGACAAAATAAAAGAGACCAAGTAACCCAGTTGGTGATGTAATTAAAAAAACCGGTTAACCGAACAAAAAAGACCGGTTTTCGGTTTTCTTCGAATTTACAAAATATTCGAAACCGATCGGTTTTTAAAAATAAAAAAACCGGTTGACCGGTTTTCGGTTTCGGTTTTTGAATACTCTAGTATAAGCAAAACACACAGAAAGAATTTTATTGTAAGAATTTTAATGAAATTTTTCAATAAACTATTAATATTTTAATAAAGTTTATGCCTGGTTTTCATTATGTCATATGAACTGACAACAAAAACTGACTCAAATGAATTCTCGTCATTTTGTGTCATATGCGTTTTCATTACATCTTAAAAACTGACAATAAGTCGATAAAGCAGAGCGTGTTAAAGACTTATGTCAAATTTTGGTGTCAGTTGACTGACACCATTTCATTACAAAGGTCAAATATGATGAGGCGAGCGAACAGCTGATTATAAAATATTAATTTGTGTTCAATAAAAAGTGGAAAAAAAATTAAAAATGATAAAAATGAAACAAATGGCTATAGCTAGTGCGGCGTTTTGTGTTATTACATTACCATTTCATTCTTTATTCAAAAAATTTCCATTGCAATTAATTTTTCCAGCAAAAAAAAAAAAAACAGCTTTGCGATCGTCAAACAAAAAAAAAAATTGACAACTTGTTGTCAATTTTATTTTAGATAAAAAATGCTACCATATCTGTTGACAAACTGAAATTTTAAATTTCATTAATGTTTTCTTTACAAAGTAAACAAAATTGTCTTGTATTTAATAAAAAGTTTCATAGTTTTTACAACTTTCTATATAAATTATTCATTATTATTTTTATTCTTACACTTAAACTTTTAAACAATAAAATTAAATTAGTGCAGTTTATTGTTGATCGGCCAGAATGTTATGTGAGATGTTCTTCGTTCGGTACAATATAATATAATTGCAAAAAAATATATAGAAAAATTATAATTTATAATAATAAAGGAAAATACTCAGAAAAAGTTATTAGAATCCAGCCGAATGAAATGCATTTTCTTGTCAGCTACGACCATCATTAATATTTTTCGAGTCTTATAGTATAAATTGTAAACATATCTTATATAACTCAAAACTTTAATGAAAAATGCTAAGAAAAGATGATTTATCGAGTTACCATGAAATTTTATTGCGAACTCTAGCGAGTAATCTCAAAATCAGCTGTCAGCTAACATTAAAAGAAATTTGTTTGTTGTTTTTGTTTTCCCTTTTGATTACATATGTTTTGATCAATTCCAAAAATTTTTGATAATAATGTCGATTGATTGTATTAGAATAAATTTAATTTTTCTGCACTGTGGCGTGCGTGCTGACCGAAATCTAAATTTTTTACATTTTAAACCAAAAGAGTACCTTTTATTAAAAAAGTAGCTTTTATTAAAGAAGTACCTTTTATTAAAAAAGTACCTTTTATTAAAAAAGTACATTTTATTAAAAAAGTACCTTTTATTAAAAAAGTAAATTTTATTAAAAAAGTACCTTTTTTTAAAAAAGTACCTTTAATTAAAAAAGTACATTTTATTTAAAAAAGTACCTTTACCTTTTATTTAAAAAGTACCTTTTATTTAAAAAGTACCTTTTATTAAAAAAGTACCTTTTATTAAAAAAAAAGTAATTTTAATTAAAAAAGTACCTCTAATTAAAAAAAGTACCTTCTATTAAAAACGTACATTTTAATAAAAATATACCTTTTATTAAAAGAGAACCTTTTATTAAAAGAGTAGCTTTTATTATAAAAGTACCTTTTATTAAAAGAGAACCTTTTATTAAAAAAGTACCTTTTATTAAAAAGTACCTTTTATTTTAAAAGCATCTTTTATTTAAAAAGTATTTTTTATTAAAAAAGCACCTTTTACTAAAAAAGTACTTTTTATTAAAAAAAGTTTCTTTATTCTATTCATGTTTTAGAAACACTATTTTTCTTTATCGGGATATTCTCCAAATAAATACTTCATAGAGTTTTATTAGCCAAAAGAATGAGATGACGCGTTTCGGGGATTTTCTAGGGCAATTTCAATTTTCATAAATTAAAATTGAATAAAATACAAAAAAGTTCCTTTTATTAAAAAGTACATTTTATTAAATAAAAAAAGGAAACCTTTCATTTAAAACTTACTGTTTATTTTAAAACATCTCTCTTCTTTTTTCGAGAATATATAACTGAAAAAGGAAAACTTCAAGACCAAAACCCTGCACTTTCAAATGAGGAAACAGATTACAGTTATTCTTATGAACAATTTGGCAAAATGGACAAAGATGTTATCATTACTCGCAAAATATCTGATGAATGTTTTCATTGTATCTGTATGACTGTTAATGAATGCCAGAAAACTTATTGTTCACCTAAACAGCCCTGTGGTTTATATAGAATATCTAAATTTTATTGGATAGATGGCGGACAAAATAAAGTTGATACTAATGATCAGAATGAGGCAGAGTCTGCTGATGATAGAGTAAATCGCCGTGAGTACAATAATTATAGAGAAATAAAATATATCCTACTTGTTTTAAATATTTTAATATATTTTTTTTTCTAGATTATCGTGCTTGTGTTAATGATAATTTATGTTCTACTATCACTATACAACAGTATCTACAGAGATATGAACGAGATTGTAATAAGGATGGCATCATCGATTGCAGAGATCATATTGCTTTGCATGTACTTGGACCGAGTGGTTGCATGGCACAAAATTTATCATTAACACATGCCAGCCGTATGAATAAATGTTTAGGGATATAGTATTAAGAAAATTTTACAAATATATACCAATTAATTTTAGTTTAATTAATTTTAAGTAAACCTAGATTAAGTACACCATCTAAATAATACATTTAACTCCAACTGTAGTAGATTATATGTAATAAAAACTACAAATTGCAAATATTTTCCTTATGAATATTTTTCTATGGAAAGTAATGCAGCGTTATGCATAAGACTGTTATTTTTTATAGTTTAATTTTAAATAAATAAATAAACTTCTTTGTCACATACATATTAAATACCTGAAGCATTTTAAACTGATTTATTTTCTTTTTAAATTTTTATTACTAACTACTACACTTTATTCTTATTGCCTCTAACTAGTATACAAGTATCTCTTTTACATACTTTATTTATACATCTTTTATTTGGTAATTTTACGTTCTAAATAAAGTTTCATTACACAAAAGGTGCACAATTAAATGTCTGTAGACTCTGTACAATTATATAGAAAAGAATGTGATCCCAAAATGACTTTTAAGTGCAGAAATATAGTCATTATAATAGACAAACTTACCTTAATATATTTCGCGTGACTTGAATATTTCATCAATGAAAACATTAAGTTTTGTAGGGCTAAAAAGTAAATTAGCTTTAAACGAAAAGTGTTGGGTATGAATTTACGTATATTTTCGTAAAATCACTGAAATAATTTTAGTTTTTTTTTTATAAAGAAAAATACACTTTTCAGAATAAATTTATTAAGAACAACGTTTTGGTCCATAGCTTAGGTACTAAGCGAGATATCATTGCGTTGAAGAATATATTTAAAAATTTTATTTTAAATTTATTTATGAGTTTTCAAGATATGAGCTTACGAACCTAAGACCCAAAAATTGCCTTTGATAAATAAATCAAAGGTTAGTTTTTGTTTATAATTTATTGCGTAGTCGAAAGTTGTGCTTAGTTGTATGAATTGCTATTTTCGCTTTATATCCTTGCAATAAACAAACTTTTGATATTAAAAGAACAATATACGAAGCAAGTGAATTTTAATAAATGGACTCCTTTGGATGACTCGTAATTAATTTTAAAAAAAAGTTGTTCAACCACATATATATTTTTTGTTTAAAACATACAATGTGGTTATGTGGTATTTACAAAACCTTTGCCCATATTAAACACACAATTTTTGTATGTATTTGTTTCTAGTTTCATTGTATAAGAAAATATGTACTCACATATGAGGCTTTCCATGCCCATCTGCCTGCTAGAGGATCAATGTCAAAAATTGGGCCAATTTAGCCCTTATTATTTTTAGTGTATATAATTTTTGGAAAATACTAGAAATTTTATTATGTCAATAGATTTTTTAACAAGCATTATGAAAAAAAAAACTTAAAACTAGTTTTCAACGAATTATACATAACACAATTTATCTAAAAATCTGTTAAAAATGTCTTTACTTTTTTAAAACAAAAAGTTTAGATGTTTTTCTATGTATTCAGAAAATCTCAACCTAGTTTTGGCTTTAGTTTTAGGGAAAATATTCGTAAAATATTGACTGTCTCATATACAAATTCGAATAGTTGTTCTGCAATTAGCACCACACTGCGTATGATTAATACTATAAGACATTCAGCATACGTAGTGTTGTTCTAACTGACTATAAAACAAATGTTAGAATTTATATTTATTATATGAGTGCTGAGAAAAGTGCTTTCCCAATCTAAAATTGATAACATTAGTAGACAATAGTAAATTTTGTTCAAAAAGATTTTGAATTGCACTAGGAAAACAAAATTTCTAGTGTTGGCAAAAAATATGGCTACACCAAAATAAAAAATATATACCTCCAACCGGACTCAAACTCGAAATCTTTCGGCTACAAACCTTTATTAACAAAGCGTCATAATTTATATAAATTCAATGATCTACAAGTACATTGATTCCTGTATTTTTGGCAATTTTGGCTGGCGATCATTGCCAATTATTTGACAATGTTTTGTTTTTATAAATAACTGAAATTTTTGTGAAATAAAACGCTTTTTGCAAATAAGTGTTCTACTAGTAATTAATATTTAATTCCACGGGTGGCCAGTGGTTTGCCAGTACTTAATTTTTGTGTACCACTGGTAATATCTGATTAGGAACGTTTAAATGGACAGACACCCTTGAATCAAATTAGAAAGTGAATCTGAGTGCTAGTATTTTTTCAAATGGAATCGTAGTTACTTTGGTTTTGACATTCGTGAAATAGACACGTACGAAATATACAGTGACTAATTATGTATCGCTATACGGCTAAGCCGTGAGAAATAGAACTCGACGACGAAGTGAATAATTTTCCATAAAAATTAATCATAAGCGCCGGAGAAAACTTTTATTTCAGCGGCAACATCAATATGCAAAATACTCGGTTCTGGGGGAATGAAAATCCAGGCAACAAATTAGGTTGTCACAAGGAATCTGTTTTCTCTGTGCACTATTACAGCAAACGGCGACCGCTATAGAGACATGCTGACTGAATTTTTCTTACCGGAAAATGACGAACTGGATTTGGATGACATGTGGCTCCAACAGCACGGACACACTTGTAACAGTGCACACGACACAATACGAATTTTGAAGGATGCCTTCGCAGCGCGTATAATCTCTCGTTTCGATGATTTGGCTTGGCCAGACAGATATCCCAGTTTAACTTCTTCCTCTCAGGATATTTGAAGTCTTTGGTATACACGAACAAGCCCCACACTTTGGAGGAGTTACAGAATAACATTCGAGCTGAAATTGACAACATAACACCACAAATACTGCGCAGAGTTATGCAAAATGTAATATAAAGCTCCCAAATTTGCATCAACGCCGACGGCGTCCATTTGTCGGATACAACTGATCACAATTAATTGAAACAAATCTTATAAGTACGAACAAACATAATGAATTAAAAACTGTATGAGTTTTCACTTTAAAGAAAAGTTATACATTAAGTAGAATAACTTGTAAACGGTTTTCAATCTCACTTTACTATTTTTGTACTGATTTTTAGTAAAAAAAAAATTATTTAGTAAATTTTATGCTATTTACATATTACAAACTACAGAATTTTTGCAGAATATTTGCACATTTTTGTTGCTAATTTCAGAACTCATTTTACAAATGTTTGAAAACTGATTTACTAAAATTTATAAGAAAATTTACTAATTTTATAAAAGTGGATATTGAAGGAATTTTTTTTTCGACTAATTAAAACTTATACTTACCAACTTAAATTGCCTTAAAAAGTTACATACATAAGTTGAAAAAAGGATCGGAAATGAATATACTTCTCACAACAGACTCATGTCCAAAAATAGGACGTCCACTTTAAATATCACTAAAAAGTTCTAAAAATTAGCCCTTAAAACAATTAAAATTTGACCCTAAAATAAAAAAAATTTAATAAAAATATTTTTCAAACTAAAATTGACAAATATAAACAAAATGATAAAAAAAATATAAATTTGAATATTCGAATTCGTAAGGCAATTTTAAAAGAAATTAGCAACTTTAAAGTGTAACAAGTGCATCAAAAAAATTGAGTTAATTTTTGCATTTTAATTTTTTTTTTTATAAATTTAAAGTTTGCTATATTTTATAACTCATTGAGTTTACAGCAATTTTACTAAAATTTAGTAGCGCTTACTAGTTGTTTATGCTAATTTCATTGTACTTATATTAATGATATTTAGTAAATTTTTTAACTGATTTTAGAAAACCGATTACAAATTCTACTTTGAAAAAAGTTTACTAAAATTTAGCAGCGCCTACTAATTTCATTGTACTACACGTTAGCAGACATGTGTTGCTAAGATTAGCAAAAAATACCAAAATTTAAAATTAGCAAAAATTTAGTTGCCATTACAGTCTTTTTTGTTAAGTGTAGTGAATGAAAGACAGGTAATGATTTTTGCCCCACACTGTTGTTACATAAATTAACACAAACTAATTTTACCCTGATCAGTGGTGTAAATATGTCAATATGTAAATATTTTTCTATGCCTACTTCTTCTAATTTTTGCAAAAAAAAAAAAATTAAAAAGTTCTATAAATTTCTATTAGTATCATTTGAAGCATTGATATCGTACGATATACACTTTTTAGGTGGACGGTTGGTATAGAAAGCCTCATATGCAGATTCCCAAACAATTTCTGAATTTCTAGTGTCATAAACAACTCCGTTAAATGGTAACTGGTTACATTTCATATCACATTCCTTATTAATTATATATAGAGATTTAGCAAAATAAAATGAAAAATCTAAAAATATGTGGTTATTTATATGTTTACCAGAATTAACAAAAATAATGAGTGTAAAAATAGATTTAAAAATAAAAAAAAAATTTAATAAATAATAATTTTATTATTAAAATTTTAAAATTTTTTAATAAAACTTGTGACTCCAGATTTCGTATGTGATTGAAATAACATATATGGTTATATATATATGTACTCTCCAGAGTCGAAAAAATAATAATTCTCAAAATATATTTTTAAAAAGAAAATTTATATTTATTTTTCTTTATTCTTTGGAAGAAAATAATAAATAATCATTATTTTTTGTAAAAAGGTCTTAAACTCGATTTAAAAAGAATAATATAATAAATAAAATGTAAAAAAAACCCACAACATTACATTATGATGAAAATAAGTCATTATGGGTAACGCATTATTTTTAGTATTGAAATAATGGAAAAAGTAATTAGTTATAAGTAATGCAATATCATATATTTAAAAGTAATGCAAAAAGAATATTAATATCATTAGTAGTATGTCAAAAAATAATGGCATCTCATTACTCAAAATACATTATTATACCCCCATAGTGCAATGTCTTTTGGCTTTTCTCAAACTTCTGTTGTTGTAATTAATGGTCTTTTGACATAGTCAAGTATTAATAGTAATAATGAATGAAAGCTGTATATTTCATATATTTTGGTTATTTCTTTTTCAACTGCTTATGGATTTTGTGAATATAAGGGTAAGGGACTTCATTTAAAATGTTGTTGTTGCTAGCTTAACCCAATAAACTAAATAACTTTGTAAATCAATAAATTTGGCATTGACTTTTTGGTACTTATATTTGCATATTTTGCTACATAAGCATATTTGACTAAAACTTGCATTTTTCTTAAAGTATATTTTTTTTATTTTACTATATCTAGTAAAAAAAATTATTTTTTCTCCAAATTTATAAATATTTTATTTTCGTTCCCCAGTGACTGTAATAAAGTGTTTAAATGTTTTAGAGCTCTTAACAAATTATTGTTTTTGACATTAAAATTTATCTTATTAAATTACTCAAGTAAATTTGCATAAATTTTCACTAAAGACACTCATAATATATTTTGTTCAAATAATATATCAAATGACTGGAAGAATAATATACTTAAAAGCAATAAAATTTAATAGGAAAGTAAAAAAAAACGCAACTTCCATTTAGCAGGTAAAAAAAAATGGTTTACACTTAGCTCGCGTGTAGCAGCTTCAACATTAATGTCAGTAAGTTAATACTAAAAAATTAAAGAAAACGCCTTTAATGTGTTTTAATTTTTCAATTATATTCTTTTTTTATATTTTAACAATATCTTTGTTCTGCAAAGCTTAAGTGTAATAATAAAGTGTATTTTGACAGTTTTATTAAAAGCATTTATTTTGTGATTTTCCGAAATAATTTCATAAAATGTCTGTTTCAAATTTACTAACTTATTTGGAAAAACCATGTCATCCTCGTCATTAGCATCATAATTATCATCATATTTTTGATGATGTTGGCTGTTTTATTGACTGGTTGTTGTTTTGTATAAAATCGTATTTTATTAATTTTGTTTGTACGAAGAAAAAGATTTTTTTCTAAGCCGTGAGGTAATTAAGATTATATTGTTGTTTTGTTTAGGGGGAAAAATACTAATGATAAATTGTTATTATTTTAATTAATTATTGACTGAAATTACTATACCATTTACAAGCCATTAAAATCACAAAGCAAAAGCCAGGATTTTTAAAGATATGATAAATTGAATGAAAGGGGGCAGCCGAAAATCAATATCATATTTGCTAAAATCAGCAAAAAAAAAATGACTAAATATTACTCATATTAGTACAACCAAATTAGTATAAAAAATTAGTAAGCGCTACTAAATTTTAGTAAATTGCTGTAAACTCAGTTATTTTTAAAATATAGAAAAATTTTAATTTATAAAAAAAAATAATAAAATGCTCAAATTAACTCAATTATTTTTAGATACACTTGTTACACTTTAAGTTGCTCATTTTTTTTGAAATCGCCTTACGGATTTGAATATACAAATTTATATGTTTTTTTTTATCGAGCAACATTTTTTATTTTATTTTTTTTTTTTTAATATTATATACAAAATTAAAAAAAAATCAAAGGCTTAAAAAATAGTAAAAACATAAACGAATTTATCATTTTGTTTCAATTTGCAAATTTTTCTTTTTAAAAATATTTTTAGTATGTTTTTTTTTTTTTTTTTGATTTTATGGTCAAGCTTTAATTGTTTTAAGGGCTGATTTTTAAAACTAAAAAAGTTTTTAGTGCTATTTTAAGTAGATGTTCTATTTTTGGACATGAGTCGGTTGTGAAAAATATCTTCATTTCCGCTCCCTTTTTTCAACCTATGTAACATTTTAAGGCAATTTAAGTTTGTATCTAAAAGTTTTTCTTTAAAATTAGTAAATTTCTTTGCTAAATTTAGCAAATCAGTATTCAAAAATTTGTAAAATAATTTCTGTTATTTGTAAAATGTAAATAGCTAAAAAATTTACTAAACAATAATTTTTTTTTTTACTAAAAATTAGTAGAAAAATATTTAAGCGTTAACAAATTTTTTAGTTACTTGTTTTTCTGAGTGTAAAACAGCTTGTGCAGCGTTAAGGGAGATATTTTTCCCCTTTTAACACTGAAACGTTATATATCCTTAATTAATTAATTTCAATAAAATACAATTTTGATAAAAATAATCAAATTTTCATTACTACTAAAGATTGTTCGTTAATTTTTTGTAAACAAATCATTACCCTAAAGAACATTAACTATAGCTGAAATTTTATGAAACATATTCCTAAATAATTAAATTTTCTAGAAAAGTATTATATTTTCTAAAACTTCGAGTACTGATCTTACACAGAAAAAAATATCAAAAATTTTAAGAAGCTAAAAATATTTGTTAGAATTTAAATTCGATTTCTAAAAATTTTTTATTTGGAATGTTTGTAAATTCTTATTTTCCATATAAAACTGCTTTGAAAATTAAAAACAGTTTTTTGTATTTACAAATTCCATTGTTGGTGTTTAAAAAAAATCGTTTATATTAAAAAAATATTCTCGGAAAGATGTTTAACAGAATTTTGTATTTTTTTTTTTGTATTTTTGCTTACGACCTAAAAATAAGTAATTAGTTTTTTCTTAAGATTTGTAGGTTAAAACTAATTATATTCAAACAATTATTAATAAAATTAAAAATAAAATTGAATTTCGGATTCATTAAATGTGCAAATCAGAATAATCAGCATTATCAACAAAAAATTCTTGGAGTTAATCAGCTGATATCTGCTTGGACATATGTTTTAATGAAGATTAATAAACACAGCTACAGCTCGAAAGTAAATTTTATATTTACTTCATAAATCAATGCACGCAAAGAAAAAACATGGTTGGGAGAATCATATTTGAAGAGCATTATATATTTTGGGTTTATGATTGTGCCAACTATAGTCGTACTATATTATGGTTATCATATTATAAAAATAAAATATCCATAATTTTACCATAATACTGACCCTACAGTTATATTATGATCCAAAAATTACCATATTATGATTCTAAATAAACATATGATGTTGAATTTATCATAATATGATTGCATGTAATCATAGTATACTCAAAATGTTATTACATTATAGTCCCCATAACTATATTATGATTTCTGGATTATCATAATATGATCCATATAAAATCTTTATATAGAATCTTTTTGACAATGAATTGATTATTGTAAATAATATTACATGTATGAGGAAGTTTCGAAAAAAAACCCTAAAAAAAAATCTTCTAAAGTTTGAAAAAAAAAATTAACTGGATCTTAATAGCTCAATTGATAAAATGTTTCAATGCCACATGAAAGGTATTTTCTACCCATCTGATATTTGTCCAGTTTTAGAAAACAATATATGACTGTTTTTTTAAGACATTTTGGTTTTTATGAAAACAAGACAATACTCGTATTATGACTGTAAATGTCAAAGTCATGTTTTATTTGATGTATAATTATTCTTTGATTGTTGCCAGCATTTTATGGTTGCATGATTATCATATTTTTTTATAGTCAGAATATTTGTTACCACAGTATGGTTACAGCCAATCATGTTATAAAATAGAAGGTGGCAATCATAAAATAGTGAAATATTTAATATAATAATGATGGTAGCGACCATGTTGATGGTTAGACAATCAATAATATGGTTGTGACGACCATACCCGATTGCAGCAAGCACAATATAGTAGCAGTGATCATGTTGCAACTATGTTTTTTCTCTGCGTGTGTAGATTAGTTTTAACACAGCTGTTTCCATTTAAATTGTGAGTTAAGAGATATATACGGTCAACATTATAAGACGCGAATAATGTTGATGACGTTCATAGTCGGCTAGAAAATCATTATATTCGGCTAATGTCTTATAATTTTGCGTATTTTCCACGATTAAAAATAAAATTATATTTTTTTCTTTCATTTGTGAAAAGTTTTAATGTACTTTAACCGAGCGAAGTACATCTGACTATTTGTGGAAATTTCTAAATAATTCGGCATCTATTCATTCGTAAGTGTTATAGAAGTTAAAACAATCTTGAAAAAGCAATAACTAAAATGTTATTGAGATGTAAAAATAACACATAAAATAACTCAATCAATCGTTTGATACAGCTAATAAAAAAACCTTAATATTTTGAACCTTTATAAAAAAACTATAATCAATTTCTCAAAGATAGGGTTTCCTGTTTGAGAAATTTAAAGCCAACCGTTGAAAGTATTGATATATAAACCAACTTTGAAAAAATCTTACCAAATCAAGAGTTTGTTCATACTTGAAAACTCTTTAGTCAAAAACCGCGCAGCAAACTTTACTCAAAGGCGTTCTTTTTTAACTTTATTTAGAATAATAAATAAAAACTGGGTGAATAGCTATAAAATAGCATAAAAAATATATATACATTTCATTTGACACATAAAGACTTAAAAGGAGAAAAAAATCTAAAAAAAGTAAAACCTAGAAGATGAAGTAATATCTAAGAAAAGGGAATATGCATATCAATTTAACTTTATACAAATTTTAAAAAAGTTGTTAAAATAATAAAAATAAGAAAATTGAAAATTCTTGCATTAGATATATAAAAAATGTAAAAATTATGCAAATTAAAATTAAAATAAATCCTTATACAATATATACAGTAACCTCTTCTAATACGAGTCACTCACCGTTTGAAGAAATTCTATTTTATCTACATTCGTGGGAAATATTTCATCCTATTTATGAAATAGTTACATTCAACGAAAATCTGTGAAGAATTGTTATATTAATGGAGGTTTAATAAATACGATGAAACTTTTCCTAAAATTTTATAACTTTTTCATAATTTCATAGAAAATATCATTACTACTACTTTGGAAAATAACCACGAATAATCTAGAAAAATGGAGGAGATAGAGCAAGACAGTGATAATTAAATTGCGCCAGATCGGAGTGAAAAACCAAACAGCTTCCTAATATTTTTACATTCCCAGCAAAATAAAATGGATGTTATTTTTTACAAATCTCTTTTTCAGAACATCCATAGAAGTTAATAGTGCAAATTTTTCGATTTGTTAGAAGTCATTTTAAACAACTTCCAAAATGTTGATATTAACCCCTACACTCAGAAAAAAAAGTTAGTAGAAAAATTTGTAAACGGTTTTCAATCCCACTTTACTATTTTTGTACTGATTTTTAGTAAAAAAATTATTATTTAGCAAATCTTTTTGCTATTTACATTTTACAAATTACAGAATTTTTACAGAATATCTGCAAATTTTCGGTGTTAATTTCAGAAATCATTTTACAAATTTTTGAAAACCGATTTGCTAAAATTAGCAAAAAAATTACTAATAAATTGCCCTAAAACGTTACATAGGATTAAAAAAGGGATCGGAAGTGAAGATACCGACTTATGTCTAAAAAGAGGACATCCACTCAAAATAGCACTAAAAAGGGTTTTTTAGTTCTAAAAATCAGCCCTAAAAACAATTAAATTTAACCTTAAAAGTAAAAAAAAAAATTGACTAAAATATTTTCCAAAACAGAAATTACCAAATTAAAACAAAATGATAAATTCGTTTTAACAATTTTTAAGATTTTTAAGCCTTTGATTTTTTTTTCATTTTGTATAAAACATCTTTTAAAAAATATAATCAAAATTTTTGATGCTCGATAAAAAAAATAAATCTAAAACTTTGTACTAATATTAATAGTATTTAGTAATTTTTTTTTGCTGATTTTAGCAAACAGATTTTCAATTCCACTTTACAAAAAGTCTACTAAAATTTAGTACGGGCTTCTAATTTTTCTACTAATTTCATTGTACTATATGTCAGCAGACATGTGTTGCTAAGATTAGCAAAAAATACCGCTGGCCTCAAATTAGCAGAATTTCCCGTAATAACAGCAAAATTTTCAGTTGCCATTACATTACATTACTTTTTTTGGTGAGTGTACTAGTAAAAAACAATTATTTAGTTAGTCCATAAATGGTTAATTCCTGCAGTCATTAAATGCCTTATTGAAAACATATTTTGCATGCCAGTGACATTCACTTTGTTCTGGTCGGAATAATAATTCTTGGCGTGTTCAAAATTACATTTTTAACTTAAAATAAAGCCACTCCCTATATATATTTTGTAGTCCTTATATTTAACAACTTCCGTAAACTAATGAAAAAGTCCATCTGCTCATCGGTTTTTCAAAGCACCGAAACAAACTACTTCCTCCCAAAGACACGCCAATGTTAAAATCATTAATGATTCACCGAAATTTTCACAACTTCGTGTTCAGTAGATGTAGTGTTAAGCTACTTCTTCCTCAGCTTTTATTTTGCTGGGTTGTGTTACATGGGATGATTGTGTAGTTTTTCATCATGTTTATGAAGTTATAAATATCATGAATCTTTTTCTCTGACTGTAGTTCTTTCACATATTTTTATTGCCTTTGTTCTTTTAAAACCGCGTTTGCAAAAGAAACAAAACTTTTGTGGCATGATTTCATATACGCTGCCCCAACAACACTCATACTAGAAGGTATTACTGTATAATGTGCACAAACAATAGAAATATTTATGTAAATATTTTCATATTATTAAAATTTACATTTTTCATTTATTTGCCTTTTGTAATCTTTGTGTGTAATGAATTTTTTTTTTATATCTATTATTTAGTTTTTCTTTATGTTTACTAGCAATTTTGGTGATATACTGTGTCTTTATCACTACAGGGTAGTTAGTTGTATTTAATAAAAGAAGTCAAAATTAATTTAAAAATATATTCATACATACATATTTATAAATTATGTTTATTTCCTTAAAGGAAATATAAATGCAATACTGCAAGTCTCTTTATATTTTTTACACTCAAAATTATAAATTATGATTTGAGTGTACAAAAATATGGTTGAAAAATAATAATAAAAATCAATAAATTTTGGAAAATACAAAATTATATTGATAACACTTTAAAATATTGTTAAAATTAAACAAGTCGTGGATAGATGTCAACATTTTTTTTTGAAAGTTCAGCGTGTCCACCTGCAATAAAATGATGGCAAGTGAAGACATCTTATTCCAATTTTTATATCATGATATCGTTTATATGGCCATGATGTCTGCCATCAAATGTCATCTTCAGTTTTCATTTTAATTAAACAATAAAAAAAAATACAAATTTTCCTTAGTAAAAACGGGGAAAAGTTAAGTTATTTATTATTTGTAGAAAAAAAAATTATTTTTTTTATAAAGTTTTGTGTTTCTCGAAGAAAAAACTAAAAGAAAGTGGGCTCCACTACAGTGAAATTTAAAATTTCGACGTTTCTCCGTAATCGATTTGGCAATTGCTTGCTAGCAATTTATTGCATGTCAGCATTTCACTGCATGTGAAGATGAGAACAACCTCAAAATTTTAATCGAACAAAATTTGCAATTTCTAAAAAGAAAATGATTGTTCCCAATTTGATGAAGTTTGAATCTTAAATTCACTGTGAAGACCAAAAATTTTGCCCGATTAGAATTTTAATTTTAATCTCGTTAATACGAGGAAATGCAGTAGTATTTTTAGTGGAAAATTTAAATTTCTGAAAAAAATTACATTTTTTGAAAAATAAAGATTTTCAGATGAATTGAGCAAGTCGAATATCAATTTTAATTTGGCTAAAACTTACCAAAAATAATTTTTACAGACATCAGAAATATATCCACAACTTGTCTATCCCTGCCTTAAGCAAAATTATCCCAAGACCCGACTTTGTAGATTTTTTTTTTTTTTTTTTTAGTGTTTTATTTTTAGAAATAAAAAAATATGATATGTGAGATGATTTTTTAATTGAAAAAATTGAAACCTGATATTTAAAATATGTATTGTTAAAAATAGGGATCCAAATGTCTCCCCTTGTCCAAACCGCTTTGGTTGGAAGCATGAAGTTTGGAGAATTTTCTCCAAAAATGTAGTTTAAATTGCGGTTTGAAGGGGAAAATTACCACCTCTCAATGGCCTGTCCAAAACTGCTTTGGCTAGAAACTTGAAATTTAAAATATGCGTTCCCTGGAATATGAGTTAATTCACAGATGTGTAATTTTTTAGAATTTTTAATATAATTCTGGTAAATTAATGACCTGCGCAAACCACTTTTTCTAGAAATATACTCCCTGGAGTATGGGCTAATTCACTGGTAGTACACAGAAAAAAGTATCACAAAATTTTAAGTAATTAAAAATATTTGTTAAAATTCAAATTCGACTTCTAACAATTTTTTGTTTGAATTATTTGTAAATTTTTATTTTTCATATAAAAATTCTTTGAAAAAAAACAAAAAGTTTTTTGTAAGAAAAACAATATTAGTGCCTTTTTAAAAAATATTTTTTTTTTTGTATTTACAAAAATGTTCTATGGAGGATGTTCAATATTACAAACAGAATTTTGTAATTTTATTCCGTGTATATTTTTTTTTTTTTTTGAACTTTCCCCAGAAACGTGTTGAAAAGGGGGAAAGTGTCGCCCTTAACTGCCTACTAAAACCGTTTTGGCTTGAAAACCGAAATTTAAGGGTGTAAAATTTAAATACTAAAATTGGAAAACGAACGGGGAACGTGTGAAATTGAAACACTAGTGAAATGGGGCCGTAATGAAAGAGGAACGAGTGGAATTTAACGAAATTGAATGAAACGGGAAACAGGTGGGATCGAAACACTAGACATGGGTGAGTAGACTTAAAACTTAAAACACAAGGAATCAAATGAGGTGAAGTAGCTGGGCTTTTAATGATATTTATCAAATTTAGCAGATTATTCATTTTCGCATTTTTTTTATTGTTACTTTTTTGAAAACTTATGTGTAGGCCCAGAATAACAACGCGACCTTGTGAGAGCGAAAATACATACAAAATAACGACGTACGACAATGTCTGAACTAAACTGTCTTGATTATTTCGGTGTAAAGAATTCAGCAGAGATTCATTCTTTATCAGTATCGCTTACTAAAAACAAATTATTTTTTGGTTTTTATATTATTATTTTAATAAAAATTTATATTACGTTGTACACCGATGGTATACTACGAGCTCATGAGAGCCACAGAATATATTTGTAATATTTATCGTCATATGTTTTTTATTTCAAAAATTTTGAATATGAGCAACTTTGGAGAATGAAAAACAAAAAATGAGAGATTAGAAATAAAAAAAGATAATATATCACAAGTGCAACGCCCGACGTGTATTAATTGTAATTTTTCTGAAAAAATACGGCACGTTGTTGTTGTGTTTCTTCACTATCTATCAAAAGTAATTAACTTGTAGAGCGTGTAGCGAGGATAGCGAGACGCTGGAGCACTTTCTCTGCCACTGTCAGGCATTTGCAGAATAAAGATCCAGGCACCTCGGGAGCGATGTTATATCGGACCTGGAATCCCTGAGGGACGTCAACTGGAAAACCTTGAGGTGTAACGTCCGGGAAACCAGGTTTCTGAACACCGGACGCTTATAATGAATCTCCATATTCTTAAGGAGCGCACAACAGGCGCAGCAGAGGCCTAGGTGTATATCATAGCGATATGAGGTCGCATTTCGATGCTTCATCCTCCCTTCGACCTAACCTAACCATCCAATGTAATTACTTTTGTCAATTACAGTTGGTAACAAATAATATTGTAATTATAATTGCAATGTGAATTTCCAATATGAATGTGGTAAAAATAGGCTTAAAAAGCAAAAATTATACCTTAAATGTGTAGATTTTAAGAGCATAAACACATTCGTCTGAAAAACTTAAATTATATATTTGTTCTCCCTGTAGGAAAGATGTGGTTAAAATAGGGATAACGCGAACTTATCCCTCTAACCCATACCACTGGAGCTCAGATAATGTAATTTGTATTCCGGTGTAGATATATAAGAAGATGGTGAGGAGAAAATAGGGCATAGTCTCCCCCTTAATGTCCATCCCAAAACCTTTATGTGAGAAATCTGAAATTTTATATATATTTCCTGGGAGCATGAGTTAATTTATTGATAATCACTGGAATATCATATAAGAACGTATTAAAAAATGGAATGAATTAGAAAAGGTGCCCCTTAATTACCCATTCTTACCACTGGAGCTATGAAATTTGGCATGTAGGTTCTTCCCCCAGCATAGCCATCTTCAAAGTTAGTTATGCGAAAATTGGAAAGAAGTGCCAACCAAAGTTTGGCCACTGTTATTAATTGTATGTCCGGATTAAAAGTCCAACTTTGTAACTACGCATAACCAACCTTCGCCAACGCTTTTCCATCTCCGATAGTCGTTGTATGCCTGCGTAATTATATGAAGCTGATTAAATTGTAGTCAATGACCAGCGAAGATAAATTAGCTGTTTTTATTGCTTATTTTTCTTGCCTTTTATCAATATTTTTTGTCCACAAATATAATTTATATTTTAATTTTTTATCTTCTTTGTTTATAACATAAAATTAATTTTTCTAGTTCTTATTAAATTTTAGAAATATTTTTCTATAGATAAAATTTTAGATTTTATCATCATATAATATTATCCATTTTCATGTCTTTATGTCATTTATTATATTTGTGTATAATGGAACAAAAAAAAGTCAACTAAACAACAAAACAAAATCTACACAAACAACAAACATTTTGGTTAAGAAAATACAGAAAAATAAAAACACTTGTGTTTCAATAGCAGCTACACCAGTCCCTTATTACACCGTATTCATTTTTTTTCTTAATTTTTTTTTTGTTATATTTTTGCCAACTTAGGTGTCCAAAAGTAGAAAATTCTACATACCCAAACGTTAAATCAATTTGCTTAAGTGGTATTGGTATAGATGGTATTCTATATTAGAAATCATTTGAAAATATTTATGTGGCTTTAGAGAAAACTTTAACCTTCACATACACTCAAAATAATACTTGTGAAATCTAATAGGATATGCTTTTGAACTGGGGCTTAAAACTACTTGAGAACCTTTAGGGCCTGTGATAAGAGCTTAGAAGGAATCTTTACTCAGATTTTACTCAAGTGCGAATAAAAGTAAGCTACACCAAAGAAACTACAACAAAAATTGGGTTTTCAAATACAAACTAACCATAATAACTTAGGGACAGGTTTTTAGCAACATTTTCCAGTTTTGTTTTCATAATAAACATTGACTATTTTAACTGCCACTTGTAGCCTAGTCCATTAAACTTATTGTATGTAGTTATGTATGTATGCGTAGTTTTTAGTATGTTTATTAGGGCGCATCTTACTTGTATGGACCAATTTTTTTTTGTTAGAATTGGACCGTAACTCCCCTCAGAAATGTTATTCTAAGTGTAAGAATATATTTTGCAAAAAATAGGCTGACCTATTAACGGAAAGGCGTGGCTCATCTATTCCAAATTTACAAAAATTTGTAAAATTTTTTTAAAAATTTCCAAAATGCTAATTTAGCCTAACGCTAATGCAAAACACTGAAGTATATTAAGGTGGATCATACTGTCTAATTATGCACTGAATCCGAATCTGTTAATAGAATTATCTTTACCAGGAGGACCAATTTGCTTTTTTGCTGTTATTATTTTTTTTACTCATATCTGCTTTTACTGTTTTTTTTTTAGATTTTCCCGTTTAAAGCTTTTAAGTAGTTTTTTTTTAGCTTTAAATTGCTTTCATCACATTTTTTGGCCTCAAAATCCTTTTTCCTAATAAAAAAATTTCTTTTATTTAGTTTTGTCCTTTCAAAAAAATATTTTTCCCAACTCCTTTACTCCTGCTTGTTTGCTTTTTTCCAAAGATATTTTTTTTGCAAAATTCAATATAAGCAAAATTTAATGTATTTAAAGCAAGAACTATTGGCAAAACCCAAGCAAAAGTTAAAAGTTGGAAAAAAAACATTAAAAAAAAATTGTAAGGAAAAATATTTTTTTTAACAATTCCCATCTAAAAATCGAAATATATATGAGCATACGTGATCATACATGCGCCTGTATATGATCATACATGGGCATTGTTCAATATATGACCATACATGATCTCATATATGATCATATATCTTCGGATCCGAAATTTGAGGGTATATGGACGTATATGATCATATACGAGCATACATGAATACTATATGAGCATGTATGATAATATATGCACATATATCACCATATACCCTCAAATTTCGGATCCGAAGATATATGATCATATATGAGATCATGTATGGACGTATATGACCATGTATGCCCATGTATGATCATATACAGGCGCATGTATGATCACGTATGCTCATACATATTTCGATTTTTAGATGGGAAGCGAAAATAAAAAGTTGGGGAAAACCAATAATGGTTTAAGAGAAATAGTATAGATCTAGTATATTTTTTTTTATTATAAAGAAGCAGTTTTAGGCAAAAAAAAATTTAAAAATGCAATTTAAAGCTCAAAAGTCTAAAAAAGGTTATTTTTAAGCTTAAAACTGAAAATCCAAAAAAAAAAATAACAGAAAAAAGCAAATATGAGTAATAAGCAGCCAAAAAAAAAAGCAAAAACAGCAACACAATTAAATTTTTTCTTTTCTAATCATAATACATCAACGACAAAAATATATAAATATTCTGCTTCATGAAAACAATTAAAAAAAGCGAATAAGTTCACACATTTACTAACTACTAACACAGTGAAACCTCCTAAAGGTAAAAAATTCTTAATAACAGGCAATTTCATAGGAAAATAAAAAAAAATTTAGAAACAAAATTGTTAGTACAAAAGTCTGACAAACATGTTTTAGTTAAACTAATATGCTCTGTTGTTTTCATTTAAATCAGTTATTTAGTTAAAATTATTACGCTGCGGAAAAAAGAAGTCAGTTGAGAATTGGGATAGGTAAAAATAGGACCGGTTCCGAAAATACATGTCACGAGATAGCGGAAAGGAGTACCGGCTCCTAAAGTACCTACCACGTGAACAGTTTAAAAGTATATACCACGTGATGGGTCTGAAAGTACCAGTCCTGTGGTAGGTGAAAACAGGATCGATTTCTAAAGTACCTATGACGTATTGGGACTGAAAATACTAGTTCCGTGTTAGGTGAAAACAGTGCCGGTTCTCCAAAAACCTACTAGATGCTCGTTTTAAAAGTGATGAGTTTGAAAGTACGAGTCCTGTGATATGTTCTTTGGGGTTAGTTGTGTGACATGTTCTTTTAAACCAGACCTGTGACTTGCCCTAGGACAGGCCTACGTTAAAGTGATTGGTCTTTTTCATATAAAAAAAAACCGGTTCCTATTACAATGAACCGGTCACCTGAAGTATCCTGGCATATGTCCTTTTCCCGCAGGATAGTTAGCCCATATCACCACAAGAACAGATTTCAGTTTTACTTGAACTAATTTTTATCGTATTTTTTCCACCAAAAAATACTTGACAGATTCGGATTCAGCACTTGATAGTATATTACCATAAAATATTTCACTTTTTTGTATTCGCGTAGTTTAAAATAAATATCTGTACAAACTTTGTATAACATAACAAATTTTGGCAAGTTTGCGGCGTAAGAACCACGCCTTATTTTTCGCGAAATGTATTTTTTTTAATGTATATAACATTTTTAGGAAGAATTACAATACAATTTCGTAAATAAGAAAATAAGATTCACCCCATTGTTTATGTTTAAATATGTGTGTCATGAGTAGTATAAACAAATATTTAGTATTTTAGTACTAAAAATTTCTGTTAGATATTTCTAATATGTACTCATACTATATTATATTTAAAATACAATATACTCGTAGGGTGATAGGAATTTTATATAGAGAAAATTCTTCTCTCTCTTCAACGCGAACATTTATAATGGTTTTTAGTGTTGCAAACCTTAAACATTTATATGTTGAATTTAGTGAAGAGCAAACATTTCCATTTATATTAAATTTTAATTACACTATGATAATATTGATCTTTTGATTTTAAATAATATATTTTTTTTTTCTGATTTTTAATAATTTTATTTTGGTGCCAAAAACTAAAAATAATTTTTAGATTAGGTTAGAATGAAAAAAAGAAATCAGAATAGATTATAAAATTAAAAGTAAAATTTTCAAATACCATTTAAGAGATAATCCACGTGAACATGTTTCCTGTAAAAAAAATCGGTTCATAAAAAAACGGGCAAGCAAAAATTTTCAAAGCTCTGGTAGAGGAGGTCTATACCCCAAGAGCCTAATGACTCACATCCTAATGGGTTTCTGTGAGTGTTTCAAACTTTAAAATAGTCCCACCTGCCCATCAAAAATGTCTGATTTCTTTCCGAAATATATCAAGAATACCCCACTGCTCATTGCACGGTATTTTATATATGACATTGAATTTTTCTAATTTTTGTAATTTTATTTGTCCAATTTACCAATTCAAAAGAGTGATTGTTCAATTGCAAAGAGTAGTTGCTATTTTCATACAAATTGGGGAGTGTATTTTGCACAATTTATTACGAGTGTTAAAAAAATCTATTTTTAAAATTTTTAAAAATGTATCCTTTTTAACACATGTTGTACTTAATTTATTATAAAGTCCCAAAAGAATATTTCAACATTTTTTGAAGAAAATAAAGAGTTTAAAAATAATATAACCTGTGATGATGTATATTAAAATGGGAATATAACAAAGAGTGTATATTTTTCGTATCATATGTCATAATACATATAAAATATGTTCCATAATCAGGTGATACAAATTTTATAAAATATTCACTATTAAAACAAGGTGAAAATTATGTTGGGTTTACCGACGAACATAAATTTTAAATGAATCAACAAAAGGCTATACAGTAAATCTTAAAAGTATGAAATAAAATTATTAATAAATATTTTATATGTATCGTATATAATACTACACTGCAAAAATAGAAAAAAAAATGCTATAAAATATTACAATAGATAGAAACTGTTGAAATTAGTAGAATGTGTTTGCTAAATATTAGAATGGTATATACTATAATTATACAACTGAGAACTCTATAGTATTTAAAACTTATTTTTGAAAAATATTTTTATTTCTGCAATTTTTTTAATCTACTAATATTCTGCTAATTTCAGCGGAATAAATTGTCATTAACAATTAACTAAAATATTGCTACAATTTAAATGTTAAGCAAGCGGATTTTATTAATTTTGGCATTTTTAAGTACAATCCCTATGGAAAATGGACCAGTCGCAGAGTTAGTCACGTGACCGGAACTTTGTCGCGGAAACCGGTCCTCGAGTTGTTTCTCTTATATGAAAGTAACCGGTAACTTTAACATGGGCTTATCATAGGAGGTGGCAATTTCTACCTTTTAAGCTACTTGCGACATATCGCTGACCTTGTTTAGGGTACCATATCACTGCATTGGTGTAAGTGAATGCGCAACAGAACAGGATAGAATTATCTTACACATAACTAGTCTCATGTGTCTAACATGATGTGCATCAGAACTAGTGCAAAATGAAACGTCACTTGACTGGCTCAAATGTACATACCACAGGACTGAGGACAAGTAATTTATAAAAAACTGGTTACATATTAATCACAATTTGTTATGTTGCAGAACTTGTAGGGAATGAATAGTTTGGTGACATATCACTTGACTATTGCAAGTGAATAAGTCAAAGAGCAAACGAAAATTAGTTAGCATGTAACCTGTCAATATTTCTTCCGCGTGTCTCATATTAAGAACATGTTTGTGAAAGATTCCATATAAGGTCCAGTCACAGAATTTACCTGCAAAGTTTATTACAAAAGTTCTTACAATTTTTTATATTTTACGTCTTAAGATTATTTTCTAAAAAAAAAAAAGAAACATCACAGAATGTGTATTTGATATATATGTTAATTTGCAAATTAAGTCATAAAACAAATTATTCTATCGAAATAAAATGAATTTAATATAAATTAAATCATATCCGACTTTATTCAATACCAAATTATTCCATAAAAATTATTATAACTTAATCACAGACTTGTGAAAAATGTTTGTTTAAATAAATTCGGAAAATGGATTAATACAATTTTAACAAATTAAGTCTAAGGGCCAGTATTATAGTAACAACTTATTAGAATTTTTGACTTAAATTTTGCTAAAGAAATTTTCAAACACATAGCAATTTTCAGTTATATAGTCATATAGTATAGTTAAGCGAAAAATAATTTTTATTTAATATAATTTAATGAAATTTGTAATAAAATTTTAACAAAAAAAGAAGAGTCGACGATCGAAATTTTCAATAACAAATTTTGAATTTTTGGGGATAACATCCTTCCTAAATGTATCTTAATAAAGTCTTAAGTGTTGTGATACCTATTAGTCAGTCGCAGGCAGCTTGATTTGCCTGTCATTGACGCTTCATCATGCACATTGGATTCATTTTGAATTAATGCAGTTATATGTCACTATCTAAACACATGAGTAATCACTTCTTTTTGAACTAGATTACTGTTTTGTCATTATTTCTGCAGTCACAAAAGGGGTTCTGTTAAAATCAGTCGCGGGCTTGGGATTTTTGCCACCGATTGACATTTATTTATACACAGCAATATTTGTTGAACCAGATCCGTGTTCTGTCATTATTTCAACTTTAATAGTCCTCATTTCTTTGATCTACATTGATGTTATGTTTATTTCATGATATATCCACAAAGAACTAGTCAAGGTTCTGCCACCGTTTCAATAGTTGGGACACTGGTAATTTTACAGCTTTTACCACTTTTTCAGACACTGAATTATATTTTACACCAGTGTTGTGACATGTCCCTTATTCAGCTATCACAGATTTATCCCCTTTGATCAATCGACCCTTCATTTTCCGTAGGGATGTTACACATTTTTAAATTTTTTTGTTCCAGATCACGCGTGACTGGTGCGTTCACTGGCACAATAGCGCGCGAAACAATGAACTTATTGAGAAATCATTTTAATAAGCAGCTAATTTTGTGTTCTATACCTGACAACCTACCGCATAGATCGTATGATATGTTTAAAAAACAAATCTCAGAGATTGTTCTCTCAGGTCATAATAAAGATTCCGACATCCAATTATTTTTTATGCATTTTATTTAAAATTAAAAAATTAAGGTCTTAATGAAGACCTTTTTTCTACTTGTGTAGGATAAATGTATCCATATTTGATTACCATTCAACAATACAACCATCAATCATCAAGCATAAAGTATTTGCCAATAACTTACACCGTAAAGGGTGGAAGCGAAAAAAATTTAACACTTTTAAAATCTTAATTTGCCAAAAACTAAAAAAAAAAATTACTTTGAAGTGCCTACAAATATAATTTTTTACTATTAAAAATTTAAATTTTTTGAAGTAGGTTTTTTTACATTTAGAAAATTCTGACATTTTATTACTAATTCAGTCCATTCGTTTTAAAATTTTGCACTATTTTGGGACAAAAACACTTCAAACTGGCATGCTAACCTTTCATTTGAAATAATTTTTCATTTAAATGATTTTTAATGTTAATAAATTAACTTACTATCTGTAAGTTAAAAACAATTAATATTTTCTTTATTAATATTTTTTACTAACTAATTAACTACGAAATATGTAAAAAGTAATGATTTTTCCTTTATTTCGGTTTTTTAACATAACTGTCAACAAATTAACTACAAAATCTATAAAAATTAATGATATTTCGTTTATTGCAATTTTTAAATCTTATAAAAATTAACTACTAAGTCTGTAAAAATAAACGACAGTAAAAAAAATAAAAACCATTTTTTCAACAACTGAAACATAAAATCCGATTTATATGTTATTTAATATTTAAATAAATGTAAAAAAGGATTAAAAATATATATTTTTGTATTTTAACTTTAAAATCATTTAAAATCAAATGTATGGATAACTTTTTAAATAATCCCCGGTCAGTTACGGTATAAAATTTACTTCACATACATCTATAGGGAAATATTCTAGATGTAATTCTGACTTGGCAATTCAAAATTTTTTAAAGCTGTGAAACAAAAATATTTCGCTAGTGTCTCTTGAATTGAAAAGTCCTTCATTTTTCATATATTTACTATATGGTTTGTTTCGCTTCACCGTTTTTATGAATTGGTTCAGAATGGACTAAAACTTTGCAGTAATAATATAGCTCTAATTCTGACTTGGAGCTGTAAATTCTGTCATAACATTTATATAAATTTTATATAAATTGCAACCATTTTTATATTATTTAATTAATAGAAAAAAGTATCAAAAAGGTACGACCAATCTTCCCTACTGGTCGACCGATCGACCGATCTAGACCGTAAATACCGGGTAGACCTTAAAGACCAGTCGACCGTAATACGGGGTAATGGGGGGCTCCAGAAGGTAGCTCTAATTGCTGTATTTTAGCAAAATTTCATAGTAGTGACTGGCAAGTAAACTGATATTTTATATTCACCTTAAAAAAGTTTTGCACTACAAAATTTTTTTTACCTCAAAAAATTTTTTTTACCTCAAAATATTTTTTCCACAAAAAAATTTCTTTTCACATCTAAAAAAGTGTTTTACCTGAAAAAAATTTTTCTCCGCCATAATTTCACTTCTAAAGTTTTTTTTTTTGCATCAAAAACAGTAGAGAACATTTGTGTTAGGATATTGGTGGAGGGTATTCAAAGATTCTGCACAGCCGAATTTAAGCCTTTTTTTTACTTACTTTATTTTGACTTATCTATAATCCATTAAAAAAGCAAAAACATTATGTTGGGAATTAAAAATAGAGAAATTAAACTAAAACACAATACAATTATTCAATTATAATAATTATTGGTATTTCCAATCATTTTTAAAAATAAAATTCGGTCACTAACTGCGTACAGTAGAGGCAATTATTTATTTAGTAAATGTAGAAGAAAATCGATATTTAATTAGGGTTTCAAAGGAACCAACCGAATAGTGGATTGTATTGATTATTTACGACTATATTTATTTTCCTAACAAATTAATTAAATTCATAATTAGCCATCAAAATTTATAAGAGTTGGTGGTGTAGCGGGCAGAGATGTAGCTTAGGACACCAAATTTCACAGAAAAGGCAAACATTTAAACATTTTTTTAATGTAGATTTTGTATATATTATCTATCTGTTTTTAATTATATATTTTTAAATTTTATCAGGCTTGAGATAATAATTTAATGTTACTAACAAATATTAGGCATTATTTTTTTCTATTAAATGGAAAATATTGTGAGGATCAGCACTAGAGGGAGTACAGACTTTCGACCTGAGCGACCAGGTCATCGCCAGCCCCCTTATGAACCACCCAACCCACAAACAACTTATGATTTTGATCAGGCTTATATGTATATTACACACTCTAAGGAAAATGGCTATAAGAAATTCCTTTTTCTTGGTTAGTGAATGATTACCCGTAAAAATGAGCCTTTTTCCACCTATTTATAGGATTACGAAGATGTATGCCAACGTCTTCGATACTCAAAGCACAATTTTTTTTAACCAAAATTTAATATTATGATGTTTAAATAGCAAATAAAGCAAATAAAATTAAAAGTAGTTGTGGTACAGTTAGCAAGAGCGTGAACTATGAATCTGAATGTCCAGGTTCGATACCGGAAAAATTTAAAAAAAAAAAAATTTTCTTTAAATAAAAATTTGTGGAACATAAAATTTTGTGGAACATAAAATTATTTATTTGGAATAAAAATATTAAATAAGACAACTAATTTAATATGAAGATAGTTGTCGATTGGCAATAAATTCGGTAGCCACAATTGATACCGTTTTCTGGGTGTACATTAGGGTGGTGCCATTTTGAACCTTTTGTTGAATTTGCTAGGTCTTAATTGTTACATGCTTTCATAAACTTTGGAGGTCCTCTTATTCCTTTATATGCAAACTTAGCGCTCTCTGGCCTCATAGGAGTTTTTGTTATTAGTAATGTTTCCATTTGTATATAATTTTCATTCCAATAAAACACATAAACTTTGGCGATTTTAGTACATTTCGGAAAAATAGTTGATCTTTGGTTCCCATCGTCGTAGGACCTTGAAATTCGGAACGTTTACTTGTCATGGCGACTTGTTTCATAATTTTAATTAAGACCTAGCAAATTCAACAAAAGGTTCAAAATGGGCCACCCTAGTGTGTATTCAGGTGTGATTGGTTGCAACGTAAATTAACTGACGTTGCAATTGATCAGTTCTGAATATAATTCTCCATTTTTTTTTATAAAAGTATACTGTTCCCCAAATCTTATTTGTAGCATTTCCTACCTTCTTTCATAGATCTGCATTAAAAAGCAACAAATTTATTCGTTTTTTCATAAATCTTGCAAAAAAAAAACTTACCTTTGTCAAGCAAACGAACTTCCTAAATCCAATTTTTGCCTAGTTTTTACTCAAAGGTTTTAACTATTTTAAGTTTTTTTAATTTTATTCAAAATTATAGCTTTTGCACAACTCGCATTTAAAAATGATAAATTTTTCTTCGTTCCCACCCTTTATACCGTTTTATATACAAACAATGCCTTGGAGGATTTATGACTTTTTTTATATTTGATATAAACAAGAAACATAAAACAAAGAAGCCTTTTATATGCTCTACCAGTAGCTGACCACATTTTAACCTTAAATAAATCACGGTTATTACATATTTTGTACAATTTAACACATAGTCAGTGATAAGAAATCTGAAGTGTTAAAAAAATATTGAATGTGATTAGAAAATGATATAATGGCTTATATCAAAAATCTTACACTCACCAAAAAAAGTCTGTAATGACAACTGAAGATTTTGCTGTTATTACGGGAAATTCTGCTAATTTGAGCCCAGCGGTATTTTTTGCTAATCTTAGCAACACATGTCTGCTGACGTGTAGTACAATGAAATTAGTAGAAAAATTAGTAGTCGCTACTAAATTTTAGTAGACTTTTTGTAAAGTGGAATTTAAAATCAGTTTGCTAAAATCAGCAAAAAAAAAATTACTAAATACTATTAATATTAGTACAAAGTTTTAGATTTATTTTTTTTATCGAGCATCAAAAATTTTAATTTTTTTTTTTTAAAAGATGTTTTATGCAAAATAAAAAAAAAATCAAAGGCTTAAAAATCTTAAAAATTCTTAAAACATAAACCAATTTATCATTTTGTTTTAATTTGGTAATTTCTGTTTTGAAAAATATTTTAGTAAATTTTTTTTTTTTACTTTTAAGGTGAAATTTAAATTGTTGTTAGGGCTGATTTTTAGAAATAAAAAAACTTTAGTGCTATTTTAAGTGGATGTCCTATTTTTAGACATGAATCGGTATCTTCACTTCCGATCCCTTTTTTAATCCTATGAAACATTTTAGGGCAATTTAAGTTTGTATGTACAAGTTTAAATTATTAGAAATAACAGTTCCATAATATCCAGTTTTTTAAAATTAGTAATTTTTTTTGCTAATTTTAGCAAATCGGTTTTCAAAAATTTGTTAAATGATTTCTGAAATTAGCAACGAAAATTTGTAAATATTCTGTAAAACGTCTGTTATTTGTAAAATGTAAATAGCAAAAAGATTTGCTAAATAATAATTTTTTTTACTAAAAATCAGTACAAAATTAGTAAAGTGGGATTGAAAACCGTTTACAAATTTTTCTACTAATTTTTTTTTCTGAGTGTAGTTTAAGACAAATCACCATATACTATCTACAAATTCCAAAATTTTTAGGTCAGTCAACTTGGTTAAATATTTCAATTGAATTTTTGAAGTTAGTTTTTGACAGACATTTTAATTTATCGTTTATTGAGTTTTTTTTTTTTATAACATCAAGAAAAATTATAAATGTCCCACTTTTATTTACAATACTGTTGGGAATACTGCCATCGATTCAAGTCCTGTACATATTGTACCTCTTTTGTAAACAATAAATAAGACAACTTGTTTTCCCATTCATACCCACACTTTATAGATATTCCTGCACGCAATATCTGTCGTCTGTTGAAATTTTTTTATAGTACATAGTTATTGAATTTTCTTTTTTTTTGCTATATAGTCAACCCAATTTGTAAAAATAACCATGATATGATGATATTGGTAGTTATGTAGTATAATGTTATTTTTTGCAACCTTTTGGTATCTATAGGGATATCTTCTTCTATAGAAAAAGAAACTGCAAAAAAGGTATAAAATTGGAAGTGGCATCTACTGCCATTATAAATTTTATTGTCAGATATTTATGGAGTGGTTTGCACGTGATACATGCAATATTACTTTACATTTTCTTTTAACTTAATTTTTGTACTTTTCTAAAAATAAATTATGAGTATTTTTTTTTTTTTGTGATGAAAAATCATAGTAATAAATTTTATTTTGTTTAAAAAAAAAAGCCATACAAGCATTGTGGCTGAAAATTAAATTTAACTTTTTTATAAAAAAAAGTTTATACAGGGTTTTTAACAGGGACGCTACAAAAGTAGAGCGACAGGGATAGCTACCGAAGCCATATTTCTTGCGGCTCTTTTGACATTTCTCTTCAGTGAGGTTTGCCATTTCATGATGGAAAGATATACGAGCCAACAACGAGTCGAGATTATTAAAATTTACTACCGAAATTCGGAGTCAGTGGCCTCAACGTTAAGAGCGCTACGTCCAATTTATGGTCGTCATAATCGTCCTAGCAGATCAACAATTTAGCGTCTTGTGAAAAAATTTGAATCTACAGGCACAGTACAAAATTTCCCGTGCCAGTGAGACAAAGCAGTGCCCGTAGTGTCGAGAATATTGCTGCCCCTGAGGCTTCAAATGAAGAAAGCCCAAATGCGTCTCACACGTCGTTCTCAAGCGTTGGGCATCTCTGTGACGTCGTTGTGGCGAATTTTGGGAAAAGATCTTCGCCTACATCCTTACAAGATCAAATTGACGCCGCTTGACCACCAGAAGCGTCGTATGTTCGTGAATTGGGTTGAGCAACAACTTGAAAATGATTCGGATTTTCATCGATGAGGCTCATTTCTGGCTGAATGGCTTCGTCAATAAACAAAATATGCTTTATTGGTCAGACAGAAATCCACACGTACTCATTGCATCCCGAAAAAATTACGGTTTGGTGCGGTTTATGTGCCGGCAGCGTCATTGGGCCGTACTTGTTCCGTGATGATCAAGACCGGCACGTTACTATCAATGGGAATCGCTACCGTTCAATGATTGCCGAATATTTTTGGCCCCAATTAGATGATATGGACTTGGAGGACATGTGGTTCCAACAGGACGGCGCCACAAGCCACATAGCGAATGTCACAATCAAGTTATTGGAAATCAAGTTTGCAGAACGTGTTATCTCACGAAATGGTCCAGTCGATTACCCGCCTCGGTCGTGCGATTTGACGCCGTTAGACTATTTCTTGTAGGGCTACGTCAAGTCTATGGTCTATACCAACAAGCCAGCGACGATTGATGAACTTCGTACGAATATCGAACGTGAATTTGCAGCAGTATCGGCCGATTTATGCTTAAAAACCGTCGAAAATTGGGTTCAGCGTCTGGACTTCTGCAAGCGTGCCCCTGGTGGCCTTGCAAAAAAAATCGAGTTCCATAGATAATGGCATCGAACGTACTTTTACAGGAATAAAGAATTCCATTGATATCCAAAACTGTTTTTGTTTTATTTAAAAAAACTTTTGTAGCGCTCTTATTAAAAAAATCCTGTAGACTTACCAAAAAAAGTCTGTAATGGAAACTGAGAATTTTGCTGAATTACGGGAAATTTGGCTAATTTGAGCCCAGCGATATTTTTTGCTAAACTTAGCAACACATGTCTGCTGACGTGTAGTACAATGAATTTAGAAAAAAAAAAAATTAGCTGCCGCTACTATATTTTAGTAAACTTTTTGTAAAGTGGAATTTAAAATCTGTTTGCTAAAATCAGCAAAAAAAATTTTTACTAAATATTTTTAATATTAGAACAAAATTTCAAACTTATTTTTTTTATCGAGCATTCAAATTTTTTATTTTTTTTTTTTTTTAATCAAACACTTTAAAACATAAACGAATTTAACACTTTGTTTTAATTTGGTAATTTCTGTTTTGAAAAATATTTTAGTAAATTTTTTTTTTTTTTTTTTTTTTAACTTTTAAGGTCAAATTTTAATTGTTTTTAGAGCTGATTTTTGGATATAAAAATATTTTTCAGTGCTATTTTAAGTGGATGTCCTATTTTCAGACATGGGTCGGTATATTCACTTCCGATCCTTTTTTTTAATCTATGCAATTTAGTTTGTAGGTGTAAGTTTTAATTAGAAATAACATTATCTTTAATATCCACTTTTTTAAAATAAGTAATTTTTTTGCAAATTTTAGCAAATCGGTTTTCAAAAATTTGTAAAAGGATTTCTGAAATCAGCAACAAAAATTTGTAAATATTCTGTAATTTGAAAAATGTAAATTGCAAATAGATTTGCTAAATAATAATTTTTTTACCAAAAATCAGTACAAAAATAGTAAAGTGGGATTGAAAACCGTTTACAAATTTTTCTACTTTTTTTTCTGAGTGTAAAGTAAATTTTTATATAGAAAAAATTATGATTTCTTAGAAATTTTTCGAAATAAATAAAATTAAAAATATGTATAATTACTTATCGATGGATGTAAGTTGTTATCTAATAGCCAAGATTTTTCTACAACCTGAGATAAGTCTGAAAAATTAATTATACCTTCAGATAGAAGCCATTTGGCATACTTATTCCAAGTTGTAAAAAAATCTATAGTTACAATCAACTTATGGCCATCAAAATAACCTTTTTAAAATAATGCCCAACAGTTAAGCTATATTTTTATTTTTTGAAAATTTACCCATATTTGACACACTATTCCGTTTCCACCTATGTATGCCCTTTATATATTTTAAAGGATATATACAACTAGTGCAGATATTTTCCACATATTTAAAATGTTAATCTCGAAAACCACATTTTAAATTGTTTAATGGATTAGATTTTTGGGGCAGTTTGAATAATGTGACTGTAAATTGACCCTGTAACAATTAATTTGGTAAATAAAAGTATACAGAAAACCAACTAATAAATAACTCTTAATAAAGATTATTTTTTTAAAACTATTCAGTAGTTTAAGTAAAATAAGTAAACATCTCAGCTAAAGGGAAATGTAATAAGAAAATAAAAATTGTAAGTACTTACACTTTGGTCAAATAACACATTATTTTAACATCGGGGGTGTCCAGCAGATTTATTATATATCCGAAATGATTTTCATAAAAGTCAATGCATCCATGTTATTTTCCCAACTAAAAATAAAGATAAAAGAAATTTAAATCAACATTTATAAAATTGATATTTTAGGTACATAATTAAATGGGTATAAAATTTTTATTGTAAACTTATTTGTAATTATCTTATTAAGGTCTGTAATAATTTATTCATTTCAAATAAAAAAAGGTTTTGTATACTTTATGAAATCTTTAACCAGCATTAAAAAAAGTAAATACATAACTTTAACAAACAATTTGTTTAACAAATTTATCTCAATTGTCAAAAAGACCCTTTTAATTACAACAATCTTATATTTATGTTTTTTTTTTTTGTATTTATTAAACAACAAAAAGATATAAAAAGGGATGAAATTATGTGATTAAGATGTTTTCGTAGTTTAGCCTGGGTTTTCTCATATTTTTGTTGATGGGAGGGGTATGGAATCTACGGGATAACGCATAGATTTTAATGGAATTTGGAGATGTGATAGAGAAGAGAATATTTTTTAGAGGACCAATCTCAAGTCTAAGGGGAGAAAGAAGGGTTAAAAAATGCTAGATTTACATTTTAATTATTTCAACAATATAACTTTTTCAAATACAGTGAAAACTCTCTATAGTGGACAGCTACGATCACCTGAAATTTGTCTATTATTGAGAGGTGTCCGCCTAGGGGTAGGTCTAATAAAAGTCTTAATTTTGTTTAGTTTATTGAATAACAAAACACTGAAATAGACTATTCCAATTTCATAAATACATATATAAAATAAATTAAACGGACACTTAAAAATTCTCTTCTACATAATGTTTTGTAATTTCTAATTTGCATTCAGTTTAAAAAAATTATTTATGGTTTTCTGTTTTAAAATCGCTTCTTTTTCGGCAATATGACGATGCTGCAAACAGCTTCTTAACTTTTTGAAATACATATATGCTTTAAAATCCGTCAATAAATATTGTTTTACATTATGAATATATTTAAGAGCTTCAATATTATTTGTTACTTTGCAAGGTACATCCACTTAGTTTTGTATTTCAGTATCTTTTTGTTCAGATTCGCTTTATGTTTCTTCAATTTCAATGGAGATGTTGTCATCTTCGGTCTATACATTTTCATCAATGCAACGATATTCTTCTGCACTTACACTAAAAATTGTAATTCTGTTAAAGGTATATTATCTTCGTCATCAAAGTTAGAAGAATTTTAAACATTTTTATCAAAACCAGCTTTGCGAAAACAATTTTGAATTGTTTCAACAGTAACTTTTTTCCATGTAGCTTTGACGAAAAATATAGATTCCAGAATATCGATTTTTTTAAACCGTCTAAATTTGCTTTTAAATTAATTTTAAATTTAATCTCCACTTAAATAGTACATACAATTTCATAATTACAAACCTTTCTACCAAGCCGAACATTTATCTTTCTTTGAGGATACAATAATTTTCACTTTTTCTTTTAATGTTAAACACTTTCGTTTTAAAACCATTTTTAACACAAGAACCAATAAATGTATTTGACAGCAAAAGAACATTTCGTGAATCTCCCACACACAGAAGAAAACATACATACATACAGTAAAAAAAGTTTGAAAGTTAAAATAACTGAAAATATCATTTAATAGAAATGATATTTCATTTAAAAACCGGTCTACTTAATTTTCATTTAAATTAAATGCCATTTATTATTTATTTTTAAATGTTGATTAATCAACTGACACATCCGTAAGAAACAAATGATATAATCAGTTAAAATAAATGTCAAAATTTTACCTAGCAATCCTTAAAAATAAATGTTTTTTTCATTTATTTGATATCATTTCCGTTTTTGTATTTTTTGTTTTTTTTTTTAATATACTCACACAATACAAAACGTATGTATGCATATGAAGCTATAAACACTTTTTGTGTGAATGTGTTTGTGTATGTATGTGCGTTTATGAAGTTCCTGTAATTTGAATTGAAAATTTTTGTATATATACAACCAATTTAAATAAAAAAACAAATTGAAATTTTTTAAATATTTTTTTTTGACTGTTACGGACACAAATAAACCACAATTTTCCGTTTTGTGGGTAAATTTTTATTAAATTTCAAACAAATGAAAAAAATAAATGAAACTGAAAAAGATCGGTAAATGATAGTAAATTATTTCGAATAAATGTATAAAAAAGTTAATATAGATATTTCTTTGAAAAATAAATGTATGTTCCTTTATTTTTAAATGGAACGGAAAACTTTTTTATTAAACTACAAACAGTTTACTACATAATATTCTGAGTGTATGTAGTTGCTTCAGAGTTGCTTAATGAATAATATTTGAAAACAAACCAAAAATATGCAAAATCAATGCCAGATTAACGAAATTAAACAAAAAGATTCAAAAAATTATTTGTGATTTTATGAAGATGGCTACATAATGGAGGGTTTTCGACCACAATATATACAATATGTGTGTCTATGTTATAATAAGGGAGTGTTCACCTATGGAAGGTTCATTCACATGAAAATTATTATTTGGTTTTACGTTTCGGAGTTTTTGTCTATTAAATGGAGGTGTCCGCTACAGTGAGTGCCCACTATAGGGAGTTTTCACTGTATATATTTCTTAAATGCCGTGAAACTTTTTCATAATCTGTCAAATCTAACGTGGCGTATGAGTGATACTATATGAATTAATAACACTCATACGTATGTATGTATGTACGTATTCGAAAAGTAACACTCAGTAATAATTTTATTATTATGCAATCAAAAACATACATTTATAATATCTTTAGTAGTTGAGATGATATTTTAGAATAAATATGGTCATAACTTGATACCACCTACACGATATTTGTTTTTACAATTGAAGATAAAGATTCAAAATGGCTGCTGTATGATGAAGTAATTATTTGGAATGTCTTACTTAAGATATTAAAAAAGTTACACTCACCAATAAAAAGTCTGTAATGACAACTGAAAACTGGGCTGTTATTACGGGAAATTTTGCTAATTTGAGCCCAGCGGTATTTTTTGCCAATCTTAGTAGTAGAAAAATTTAGTAGCCGCTACTAAATTTTATTAAATTTTTGTAAAGTGGAAATTAAAATTAGTTTGCAAAAACCAGCATAAAAAATGTACTAAATATTATTAGTATTAGTATTAGTACAATCAAAATATAATATATAAAATATTAATAAGCTCTACAAAATTTTAGTAAATTGCTGTAAACTCAATGAATTGTAAAATATAGCAAAATTTTAATTTATAAACAAAAAATATTATTAAAATGTACTTGTTAATTAAATTTTTTTTTAGATCCACTTATTACACTTCAAAGCTGCTAATTTCTTTGGAAATTTCCTTACGAATTCGAATATAAAAATTTATATTTTTTTTATCGAGCTAAATTTTTTATTTTGTTTATTTAAAAAAAAAAAAAAAATATTATAGACAAAATTAAAAAAAATCAAAGGCTTAAAAAATAGTAAAAACATAAACGAATTTATTATTTGGTTTTAATTTGTTAATTTTTGTTTTTAAAAATATTTTTAAAAAATATTTTTAAAAAAAATTTAATGCTATTTTAAGTGGATGTCCTATTTTTGGACATGAGTCGGTTGTGAAAATTATCTTTACTTCCGATACAATTTTTCAACCTATTTAACATTTAAAGGCAATTTAAGTTCGTATGTATAAGTTTTAATTATAAGAAATAACATTTCCTTAAATATTTTGGTAATTAAGGCAAATCGGTTCTCAAAAATTTGTAAAATGATTTCTGAAATTAGCAAAAAAAAATTTGTAAATATTCTGTAAAAGTTTTGTAATTTGTTAAATGTGATCAGTAAAAAAATTTAGTAAATAATAATTTTTTTCACTAAAAATCAGTAAAAAAAAAATAGTAAAGTACGATTGAAAACCATTTACAAACTTTTCTACTAACTTTTTTGTCTGAGTGTATGAGCGTTTTATAGCTCACATGATCATTATTATATATTACACAAATATACATAGATTTGGATCAGAGAAACTTAAAATTATTTCTAAGGCTATTTTGGGTGCTGAACTCAAATATGCACTCCGTTTTTTGGTTCTTGTTTTCAAGATATTGAATAAAATAATTTTTTACATATTTTGACAATTAATGTCCATTTTATTCAATGAAAATCATGTCCTGTTCCCAAAATAGTACATTTCGACTTTTGCCAAATCGTAATCTAGTCGCTCTCCTTGCTCGTCACTAGTATCACCTAAGTTTTCAGGGGAACAAATCAAGATGAGAATTAACAATTTTGACAGACGATTATTTGCTTAAAATCCGGGGATTTGCGGTAATCCAGGAAGTTGTGAACAACATGCTGTTGTGAACATCATGTTGCTTTTTCATTGGGCATTAAACATTTTATCAAATTTCGGTTGGCCATTAACTTTCGAATATAAAGTCCGACAAATATTCTCGTTTTTATTTTGGCGTATGACAATTTGGGAAACAACTTGTTTAAGTACTTAAAAGCCGTTTATTCAGGCTTGAGCGCTTTGACGAAGTTTTTAATAAATTCAAGTTGATGTCGAGAGGTGGCAGGAAAATGTTCTGTGGATTCACAAGTGATGTCGAAAAGACTAGTACTACTGTGCCAATCTCTTTTCACATAATGTTGGACAGTTTCACAACTATATCATGGGCTCAAAAAACACAGCAAAATTTCTTAAAACCCAATTTCATGCCCATTAAGAAACCATTGACCTCCTCTTGGGCTTAAATGTAAATAATTTATTGTTTAAAATTCAATTAGAATTAATTTACAAACCCTTAAATCGCCACAAATTGTGTTTGCTATAGAGAAAAAACAAGATTGCATACCCATTAAGAGACCAATAACATGTTGGGTTGAAATGTAAATAATTTATTCTTTAAAATTTAATTGGAATTTACTTTCAAACCTTTAAGTCGCCACAAATTGTGTTTGTATAGAGAATCTAAAATAATGAAAATATGCATCTCTCATCGCATTTGTAATATTTTTTCACTTTTTCTTATCATATAACAAAAATACTTGCAATGGACTTTGCACTTTTTTAACAAAAACAAAAAAAAAAACATTAAGAATAAAATTGAGATGCCAACAGCTGATTTTCGTTATGACAGTGCAGTGCTGCCAACATGTGAGAACTCAAAAAGTAGAACCAATCTTGAAAAACAAAACCTGGATTCGAATTCAGCGCCTCAAATAACTTTAAGATTTGTTCTGATCCAAAAGTTGATCGGAATTCGTAAACTTGTGTTATTAGGAGAGAAGACAAATTTGCTTTTTGATTTTTTTTACTCGTATATGCTTTTTTGATTTTTCTGTTTTTAGTTTTAAAGTAGCCTTTTCTTAGGTTTTTGAGGTTTAAATTGCTTTTTTCGCATTTTTTTTACCTCAAAGTGCTTTTGTCTAAGAAAAAAATTAATATTTTTCAGCTAGTTGTGTTCCTTTTTTTATAAAGTGTTTTCCCCAATTTTGTATTTAAAAAAAATTCTGCTAGTTTTGTTCCTTTTTTATTTGTTATTTAAAAAAAAAAAAAGATTTTACTTATCAATATTTAGTCAATATTAAAAGCAATATATTTGGCCACTTAACAAATTAATGTATGTTTCATTGAACTTGAACACCGTCAGTTTCGAATGTTCCCCTGTTCGTTAATTTTACCTCTGATTAATGAAGCACAAAGTACCCTTTTCAAATATGAGCGCACAATTATTTATAATAAATATTGTATGGAATAGCTATTAATGAGTATTTTTTTTTTTTGTTTTTGCTAACTCAATAAAGACTCTGTACATAACAATGAACACTTAATGCCATCACCAAAAAAAAATATATCCATTATTTTATTGCTATCAAAGATTAATGTCATTTTAGATATACATAATTGGCATTTCTATTTTTCTATGATTTTTGGTAGCTACAGTACAATATAAAACACTTAGGGGCAATAATATAGTCATCATTTACCAGGAAAGTATCGTTGAAGGGGATCCACAGATCTTAATTTAATATGAACATGTGATAGAGTCGATAAAACTTAGCGGCCAGTTCTCACAACTAGAGGGTATAAATGACACACAAAAACGTTCTAAACTTTTCTGCTTTTGGATTTTTTTAAACAGTTATATAAGTAATAAAAAATAATATAGGCCTCTAATACCTTGTGTTTGATGTCTAATATACTTAACATAAATTTTGGTAAGTCTGAAAAAAAAAGTAAAAAATAAAAAATCAGTCCATTTATATTCCCCTTTTTACGACCTTAATGACTTAAAGGTTGGTTTAAAAGTTCCTGCGCTCACCAAGAGATGGCACTGCCAGCTCCAAACATTTTTTTTCTCAAGTTGGTATAACTGTCCTGAGAACACATGCAAAGTTGCAAGTCATTCTGTCAATTCTTTCTTTGTTTACAAGCCATTTGAAGTTGACGTGTCATTGATTCTTTTTAATATGGAAAAAATTGAATATCATGCAGTCATTAGATTCTTTGTTTTGAAGGGTTTAAGAGCAAAGGAAATTTATGAACAATTGTTAGAAGTGTATAAGGAGTCCTCACCTTCAAAACGCACCGTTGAATTTTGGGCTGGTGAATTTAAACGTGGTCGTACCAGCCTTGAAGACGATCCACGCGAAGGACGACCAAAAACTGCAACCACAGCAGAAATCATTGAGCAGGTACATAATATGGTTAGTAAAGATCCAAGTTTGACTAAGCGTGAAATTGCTAATGCCAAAGGCATCTCAGACGAACGAGTACTCCATATTTTACATGAAGAATTACGTATGAAAAAACTGTTTGGAAAGTTAGTGCCGCACACATTACCAATTCAACAAAAACTGGATCGAAAACAAATTTCTCAGCGTAATTTGGAGCGTTTTAAGCCGAATAAAACCGACTTCTTGCGTCGTTTTATAACTATGTATGAGACTTGGATCTACCACCATGATCCTAAATTGAAACAAGAACATTTACAGTGGACTAAAGCTGGTTGTTCAACTCCAAAGCAGGTAAAGTCACAACGATTAGCAAAGAAGGTTATGGCATCAGTTTTTTGGAATGCAAAAGGAATTTTGTTGATTGATTATCTTCAGAAAGGTAAAACAATAAACTCTGAATATTATTGCAGCCTTTTGGATCAGCTGGATGAAAAAATTCGTGAGAAAAGACCTGGTTTAAAGAAGAAAAAAATCATTTTTCATCAAGACAATGCACCTGCTCACAAAAGTGTTTTGACGATGGCTAAATTCAAAGAATTAAAGTACGAATTGCTTGAACATCCACCGTATTCACCAGATTTGGCTCCCAGTGACTACTATCTCTTCAGAAATCTCAAACAATTCCTTCGTGGAAAGCATTTTTCGTCGAATGAAGAGGCCATAGCAGCCGTAGACGGTTATTTTGCAGAGCTTCCGGAAAACCATTATAAGGATGGGATAAAATTATTGGAAGATCATTGGAACAAGTGTATTGAGCTTCTAGGAGATTATATTGAATAAAAAAATATATTTCGTAACAAAAACAGTATTCTTTCATTTCGAGCGCAGGAACTTTTCAACCAACCTGTAGAGCCGTTAAGAGAGTGAGATGTTCTTTTTTTATCTGCATGATACCGCTGATTTATTCCTTGTTGGTAGAATGTTTTACTAATACTGACCAATACTTATAATTTAACATTAAATTAACCAGTTAACATTTATTTATTATATATGTAACTACCAAGTATATTTCGAATAAAACCTTTATTATATATTAATTAAACATCATTCATAATGACCAGAAAATACACACTTCAGAATATTTTTATTTTCTGGTATTGCAGGGAAAATGTTTTGAAATTTTAAGGATCTCACTTAAAAAGTAGTTTTTCGAATATTGTAAATATGTTTTTGTATGTCATAATGGCTATTGTCATTTTCAATTATCTTGGATGCAAAATTGCGAAAGACGGTGGTTCTGCAGCCGATATTGGCGATCGTATCAACAAGGCCCGTGTTGCGCTCCTCAAATTGTATAAAATTTGGCGCGCTAACAACATCTCCCAGAGAACGAAATTACGTATATTCAACTGTAGCATTAAATCTGTTCTGCTATATGGATGCACTACATGGAGCCTTACAAAACTGACCATGAAGAAAATACAATCGTTCGTAAATCGGTGTCTGAGACAGATATTACGTATCTATTGGCCTAATTGGTTATCCAATGAAGATCTTTGGAATAAGGCAGATTGTTGCTCAATCGAATTTGACATTCGAAAACGTAAATGGACATGGATCGGCCATATTCTCAGGCGACCAACTAGTGATATTGCTAGGGCTGCACTAGAGTGGAACCCTCAAGGTCAACGAAGACCAGGCAGACCACGTAATACATGGATCCGATGCATAAGAAACGAACATGAAACAGCTCGAAGAACCTGGAACAAAATTAAACTGCTTGCCAGAGACAGAAGTAGATGGAGAGAATTCGTTGTCGCCCTATGTTCTCCGTGAACTTTTTATTTAAGTATATTATGTTTTGTTAATGTAATTAAATAAATAAGGTACGTATATATATAATGGCTATTGTAGCCTAAATTTACGGGTTTAATTCTTGTAAAAATTTACATTAGCTGAATTTGTAACTATAGTCTGTTTAATATCTCGACTGAAAATTAAAAAAAAATTTTGTTATTCAAAAGTCTAAGCTTCCCGGCAATCCCGCCTTGTTATCCCTAATAATAAAGTACTTCTTAAGTGGTCAAGTAGCAATCAATGTTGGTATATTTTGAACGTTTAGATATTAACAACATTATATGTTTATGACACATAATTAGAAAATATAATAATTATTGACTATTTAAAAGACAAATAGTAACACAAAATTTGTTATTGATTGGCATAGGAGTATTAATTTTTGTAATTTACATTAAACAGTTTTAAGAGGAACTGAAAAATAGAGGGTTATTAAGGCCCATTTTAGGGCCTTAGAAATTGAATTTGTATTAACTGTCGTTTAGGCTGCCTAATTAATGCGCTATATTAAAGTTACACCACCTTGTAATCTTTATAGTTTACATTTGCACATTTGAAAGTTAAAAGTTAAACTTTTCAATAAAAATATGAAATTTTTAAGTTTAAAATAACCAGGTGTGTTGCCAACCGTCGTTAGAATAAACTAAATTTAAATTTTTTGTTTATATAGAAAATTATTTCAATCCAAATTACACACACATATAGTTATTAACACAAAATGTGTCTTTAGACTGTGTGAGTATTCATTAAAAAAACAAACAAAAATATAAAGAAAATGGAAACAATTTCAAATAAAATAAAATTTTAACATTTATTTTTAACTTATTTATCATTTGTTTTTTTACTGATATGTCAGTTGTTTAAAGAACATATAAAAATAAATAACAAAAAGCATTTGATTTAAATGAAAAGTAAGTGGACCGGTTTTTAAAATGGTATTTTCTGTTATTTTAACTTACAAACTATTTTAACCGGTCTGAAAGGGTTATTAATATGAACTAATTACACAAGTGAGTACTTGCCAAATGTAATTAAGGTGCCCTTGGTCTGCCCTATACACTATTGTCCATTATTGGGGAAATTAGTTGTAACATTTTTGTAAATTTTCTTTTAAAAATTACATTTTGTATTTCCAATATCGACTATAATAAAAAGTACTGATTATTTTTTTTAAATATCTGGTTTTATTGCAAGGGTTAAACTTTGTCATTTAAGAATAGAACACAATATAAATTTATATGACTACCACGACTGGGCCACTTTTTTTTCAAAAATAAGCAAGGAGCCGTCAACGGTGGGTGTTGTCGTGCCATACTCAACGAATTTTTGTTTCCAAAAATTCTAAAGAACAGCATGGACGACATTGGGTTTCAACAAGACGGAGACACATGTCACAGAGCCAACGCAACCATGGATATTTTACGGACTGTTTTTGAAAATCGAATAATCAGCCGAAATTGTGATGTCAAATGGCCGCTTCGGAACTGTGATTTGAGCCCTATGGATTATATTCTGTGGGTAGTCATTAAGGATAAATGTTACACAAACCATACAGAGACAATTGAAGCGTTGAAACAGAAATCGAAGTTACCATTGAAGGGATTCGAGCAGAGACAATCAAAAATGTACTGAAAAATTTGGTTGATCGGATGAGGTACTGCCGAGCCAGTCGTGGTAGTCATATGAATGATATTGAGTTCCATTCTTAAATGACAAAGTTCAACCTTTCAAATAACATCAAAAATTTTCAAAATTATCAGACTTTTTTATGGCCGATTCAAATTTTAAATTTTAAATGGCCCAGCCTGTAGCCATAGATGGGCAGAGATGGTCACCGTGTGTATAGTTTTTTTTTTACGATACATAAGACTACTTCAGAAGATTTATATTTATATTTAAAATTTCTGATTTTTTTTTTTCATAACTGGGTATTCGTTTTTATAACCCCTCGTCCAACCTCTTTATGTCCCAATATTGAAGAGAAGTATCAGAAAATATTTATTTTTTTATTGATTAAGAATCAAAGGAAGCTTAAATACTTCGAAAAAAAATTATTACAAAAATTAGTAAATGAGGGTGTATATTAAAATATAAATTTATTAAATATAAAGCCTAAATGTGTATTTAAAAAGAAAATATTTATAAACCGTAAACCTTTATGAACCTTTACGAAATTAAATGAAAATAAAACGAATAAGCAAAATAATTTTATTTTTAATTAAATTTTGTTGACAATGCAAAAGTCTGAATATTTTTATTTTTTAAAAAAATTTATAACTTCTTTTCAGAACCACACAAAAAAATAACATAATGGCTAGGTCTAAATTTTCAGAAAATAAATTAATTAAAATACAAGTTTTCTACAAGTGTTTTGCTTTTTTCAGTCTACTAATTTTAGCATAATTTGGTTTTTGCAAGGATTTTTATTTACAATTAACTAAGTGTTAGCAGAACTTTTGCGGAATTTACTACTTTTTTGTTTTTTTTTTATGCTAAAAATTGATTTTTTCTGATATTAGCAATTTTTCTATAGCGCCCTCTTGACTGAAAGTTTGCTGATTCAGCAACATTTTATACTGACTTTACTAACATTTTTATAATTCGTTTTTTTTTTTTTTGAGTATGTTAATCGAAAAGTGATTGACAGTAGTCGTTTTATTGGACGCGTACTACATTTTTGCTAATTTTTTGCAAAAACTTTTAATATTTTTTTTAAATATTTAAGTCTCCTAACCACGTGTCTGAAGCTATCAAAGATCTGTGAGATCGCTCTTTTGTGAAATAGGCCTTTCTTCACTAATTTTTCAAATGTTTTTGAAAAATAAATATTACTCCTAAGGAATTTTACCATTCGGTAGGACAGGTTGAAAATAAAAATATTTCTAAATTAATAATATTTAGTATTATTTTATAAGTTGTTTAAATGTAAAGATAAATGATTAATTTTATTTTTAGCTTTACCAAAAACCAAAAGTAAAAATAAATATTACTTGCTGCATTTTATATTTATTGATTTTAGGAGGTATTCTAGTTCAGAAATTTGAAAAAATCTTAAAAATTTTCATAATTTTGAAGTTTATATATTTAAAAACGTATCTTTAAAAATATTTTCTAAAAAATTTCAATTATATACCGAGTTACAGAATACTAGAATACTCCGTTAAGCAAAGAACTGATAAAACTTATTGTCGCAATATTAAATTAAATTAATATTAAATTAAATTAATTGAAAATACAATCAAAAAGGGGAGTACAAAATGTTCAGTATATTCAGCCCAATTTGTTAATTATTATAAATCATTGTTTACTAATCGACAAAAGTAGTAAAGACAATCGAAAGTCGTTTAAAATAATCACCATCACAAAACGTTAGAAAAAAACAATTTTTGTAGATTGTAATTCAAATTAAAAGCTTTTTATTTGTATATAATTACAAAACACAACACACACACATATGAATATATTTTTATTTTCTATGTTTGTATGTATATTTTAATAATTTCTTGTACTTTCTTTTTTTTTTGAAATAATTTTGTATTTAAGCAAACTATTTTGATACAAAAAAGCAAAAACTAACTATTTGAATTTTAATTTTTAGAAACGGAAAACCTAAATTTTTTAATTCAACAGAAAATGTCAACTCCTTCTGAAAGTCTGTAAATTTTAATAGTTTGTTTTTTTGAATGGCTGATTCAAATAGTTAAAAAAACATATTTCAATTAATTTTTCATTTAAAAACAAATTTTACGTTTTACATTTTAAATATACTACAGTCGCTAACGGAAAATATATTGTTGGTGTTATTTACTCACATATCCAAATTTTTATTTCATCACTTGTGAAAATATTTATTAGTATTTTAAACCAAATTACAATAAATTATTGCTAAAAACAAATGGCGCGATTTACTTTGTGAAAAACAATTATATTCCACTTATTTGCATTTATATATATTTTATTTATTTTAAATATGTTTCTAAATTTGCTGTAGTTTTTACACTTTAAATTTTTTTAAGGAAATTTTATTAGTTATAATTATCATTAGTTATTTTTCAAATACTTTTATTTCACTTTTCGCTTTTTCTATTAAAGATCATGACTCCGTGAAATTAATTTCAAAATTATTATTTAAATTAATAAATTAATTTATTTAACGTAAAGTTTTTTATCCGATTTTTAAACACTGATATCCTTTTACTAACAGCAACAATTTAACACTAACTGTAATAGTTAAGCAAACAGGTTTCTTATATATCCTGTAATGTTAATGTTTATAAATCTATATCCTTTATACTCTTCAAATTCTCTTAAAATGTTAAAAATTTTAATAACATTTTATGTTACAAAAAAGTTTATACATTTTAACATGATCTCTTTAAATGTTAATACAATTTTCTTTCCGTTATATTATGAATGAAATTTTTTATTTCCTACTTTAAAAGCCAGTTAAATGGAAGATATTTGTTTTTTACACATTATGAATGAAATGGCATTTATAAGATGGTTGAGTATTTTCTTAGAAATATTTGTATGACAGCATTTAAAAAGGTGTTTTGGAGAACATTGCAAAAGTTTTTCTTTATTATTATTTTTCCAAGAAATATCTTGAAATGTGTTAACAGAAAATCTTTAGCGTTTGAGATTGTGATACAATGTGAACTATTGCTAATTTCTAAGAATTCATTCAAAGAATTTTACTTAATTTGAATAAGGAATGATTTTTGAATAGATTTAACTATATGAATTTTTATATTTTTTAAAAAGTATTTAATTTCAAACAATTATAAAAGTACGTTTATATATTTTAAAGATTCCTTAAAATATCCTCAAAAGAATTTAGAAAATATTTATAGAATTTTCTGTGGGTGAATGAAAATTCTGGAAAATTTGTATAAAATAGTTTTTTTACAGTTCGCATTTTACGAGAAAACTGGAGTAGTCTTTATACACCTAAAAGCAGTCTTAACGGGATTATGATAAAGTGAACTGAAACACGTTACAAAAATGTTCTAATCGGTATGAATAATACCGATAGGCAGTCACACAAACATAGTTATCATAAAAAAAAAAACAAGGAAAAATTTTATTTGGGAATTATTTTAAAGGTCAATACCACAATAGCTTAATTTTTCTAATCAGTTTTTAAAATTTTTTATTTTGTGGACTGTTTGAAAATAAATTACAAGCTTCATTTTTCATAAATTTAATAAAGTTTTGAATAGTGTATTAATTTTCTTTTAAATTTCATAAACTATTAACTGACAACTTGTATTAACATCAGTTTAAGAAAATTTTTATTTATAAACTAAGAAAAAATCATATTATAAAGTGTATGAAAAGAAAAGCTCTTTAATAAGTTTCAAATACAGAGTCTTGTTTTAGATACGCATAATATTTTACACGCTACATCTCAGTCTGCCACAGAGTAAACTGCGTTTGTATGCATATTTGTACGAGTAACAACCAAATTTAAACGAACTGGTTTAAAAAAATTAACTAACAACTAAAGTACCTAAACACCACGATTTTCGAAATTCGGCTTTGTGCTAGAGAAAAGAACTCTAAGAACAGCCTGTCTTGGTTTTCCAGCCACCTCGAAATTTTAAGGGGTAAAAAATGGGTATTTTGTGATGTTAAGCTTCTAAGGTATCTAAACTAAAGTATCCATATGCAAGTGTAGAAAGGGATTTTTGAGAGCTTTTTTATGGCATCCTTTTTTGGTGCTTTTTTGTTTTTTTTTTTTCATTTATTGTTGTAAAATTTTGGATACTGCTATGGCAGCCAAATTCACATTATTTTTTTATTAGTAAAAGGTTAAAATGGTTCGATTAAAGAATTCAAAAAAATAATATTTTCGCTGACATCGGTGTCAGCACAAAATATTGGCGCGTGTAACTTTGATTTCGCAATATTAGTTCATTTAGTCTTTTCGTGGGA